>JANSVA010000217.1:37651696-37665872 GCA_025504915.1 Erythroxylum reticulatum | reverse complement strand
AAAGATAGGAATTATGATTGATCAGATGCAGTTGGATATCATGAGACAAATGAGTTAATGTTTGAGAGTTTAATGAAGTCAAATTGGTAGCTGAATGGTTCTGATCAGGACATTCTAAGTTTGCACAATGCGAAATTTCAAGTCTTCCATAGGGGTAAAATTCGTGTTCTAAATTTGGGAGAAAACCTGGATTAGTTCAGGTTGAATTAGGCAAAGTTATCTTCTAAAAACTTGTAGTTTATCTTTCTAGCTTTTCAACGGTATATAATATGTTATTTTTGGACTTCAGAGTCGAAAGTTATGGTCCTTATAAGTGGAGATGCTCAAGAGTACAAATTGTATCGTCTGGTGATGAGGTGTTATCTAGTAATGATATATCATCTGGAGATGACATATTGTCTGGTGATGACGTGTCATCTGGTGATGATGTGTATCTTCTGTGCACTTTTCATCTTACATCTTCTAGGTACTGTTCCTAAAGTTCTTTTGAGTACTGTTCATCTTATATGATAGAATCTATCTTCAAAGTCTTCATAAAAGTGGTAGATATTGAAGTCCTCTTTCAAAAAATATAAGAATGACCTTGATTTGACACCTATAAAGAAAGTTATGGTAATTTTCCTGAGATAGGTTCAATATGATTGAGGACAAAACATTATTTGATTTCCTTCATCCATAACTATGTCATCCGACCTCTAAATCAGATTATTCTTATTTCTAAATAAACTAGAGACATAGAGCTACAAATGATCTCAAAGAATAGAATTTTAACTCAATCCCTAAGACTTACAATTTTTGGATGGAAGTTGGGTATAAGTATTGTTTTAGTTTAGTAACAGTCTGAAAAGGTTTGGGACCTAACTCTTAGATTTATAATCCAATTTGAATGATTTTAGTATCATTATAAACTTAAGACAATGGGGAACAAATGTTTTAAACAAGTCAAATTATAATTCTAGTTTGAGGTTTCCTAAGATCTGTTCTGAAGTTGAAGAAATGTGTTTAGCGTGGTCTAACAGTTATGGTATCAGAGCATGAAGACGAATCGACGATGACTAATGAGGGTTAATTGGAATAACCCTGCATAGTAACAAGCACAAGCACACATTTTTATGAAGTTAGAGTTAGGCTCCAAAAATTGGGGTCCAATAGCTGTGGTATTAAAGCCCATAATTGAGATCTTACATGGGCATTTCTCGAAATATATGTCAAATAGAAGTAGTGAGAAAATTGATAGTCTTTCGTGATATGAGAAAATGAAAGTTTGTGAATATTTAGAAATAAGAAATATTACATAGTCCGATATGTTAAACATAGATCCAGTATTTTTGTTTATGTTAGTGTATATGGTGATGGAATTTTGATGTGGATATGTACTTGAATCGATATGGATTTGAAAATATTTTCATAAATTGTCTAAGAAGAAATAGAGACATAAGTGGAAATGACAAGATTTAAGGTATATAAGCAAAGTGGAATTGAAAGGTTAAACTTGGGAGTTAGAATGATTGTTTAATTGCTGTGGTAAAAGTTATGATCCGGTATAAGAAGATATTAGTGGAATTGAGATTGTTGATGATGTTACAATGAGTAATGAATTCAAAAATAAAGAGAAAAATATCGTTTAGGATCAATAGAGAACAAAGTATCAATTGTGTAAGATATAAATTGGTTAATTGTTGGAGATAAATATGTGGACAAAATGAGACAAATTTGATGATATAAATTTTGGTAAGTAGGATGTTATGACCTTGTAAGAACGATATAAATTGGTCTTCCTAAAGTATTAAGAATGGTTGATCATCTGATGATGATAATAGATGATTGATAAAGATTGCATTAATAGTATAGATAATAGTAGCAAGAAATCTTCTTTCTAAGAAGAATTTCACTGAATTAGGTTAAGCAGATCAGATAGTTTATAGTAAGGATGATCAATGAAAGAACAAAATAGAAATAAATCTGTAATGATTCAAAAGTGATTATTGGAGTCTTCTTTCTGACAGAGACACAAGCATGAAATGTAGAACATGCTATTGAGAGAGTATGCGTTATGTTTGATGTAAAGCATCCAACTATATGAGTGGATTCCTTAATTTGAGGAAACATTAATTACTAATATGAAGAGTATATAGGTCCATGTTATATTCTGTGTAAATATGTTCAGGAGATATAACTTTGACCTGAAGAATGTGTTAAAGACACTGGAAGTTAAGATTGAAAATAAATTGAAATCTGTGGAGAAATTAGTATAAATAAGCAGACAGTAGAATAATTCCATGTGAAATCAAAGGAAATCGAATGAATTGAGAGAATCATTTAAGAAAGGAAGTCAATTGAGAAAGTGAGGATAACAAGAGATAATATTTCCTCATTGAGGAATCGATTACTTAAAGAATTACAAGAATTAATCAGGGGGCACATGGAGTTTGATAATAATTGTTTGAGTTAACAATTGCCCCGATAGTACTATAGTATTGAAGATTAAAGTGATCCAAGAAAATTTTGATGATATATTAAATGTATTTGAAAAGTTGAGAAGAATAGTTGAATACTTTAAGAAAAAAACATGTAAATCGTATGAGTAATGAAAGTAAAGAGAATTTTCAGGAATTAAACTGATATTAATTACATCATATAGATTTGGAGATTTATAGTATACAATGATGTTGTATAAGAGATTTGGATAAAACCTAATGCAATATAATAAAGTGATTTCATATGTATGGAGACAACTAAAGTCCTATGAGTTGACTATTCGATACATGATTTAGGGCTACTATAGTAGTGGTTGATTTGAAAGTTTGGAGATAGTATATGTATAGGAACATCTTATATATATATATATATATATATGTATGTATATGTATGTATGTATGTATGTATAGATCCTTAAAGTTTAAACTAATTATTAAGTTAAGAAAATTAAATACGAGACTGAGACAGAGAATAGAAATACTTAAAGACTACGATTGTACAAATGAGTATTTTTCAGTAAAGTTAGTGTTGTATCTGATACAGTAAGCAGAAATCCCAATAGTAATGAAGCACGAATTCAGATATTGAGGTTATCAGATCTAGTGCAAAAAGGAGTATAGAATGTGGAGTTAAATTTTAAGCAAATCAAAGTGTTATTTGTTATGGAATTGAAGATCAGTATCACATGGGAGGATTAACCAAACTCAAATTGAGGATTCAGAAATTATGAATTTTATTGAGAGATTGAAAACATATTTGAATTTTGGGTTCGAATAGGAAGAATGATACATTGTGATTGAAATAAGTATCTGTACTGATAAAGACAAAGAGATTGCTAGAAAAGTACAAATGGTAACTTGAGTTATAAATCCTAGCATGAATACACTGAAACATCATTTAGTGGCTAAGAATGTAGAATTAAATGACTGAATGTTTAAACTGTCGATGGTTTGAACTATCAGAGAGATACCTAAGGCTTATAATTTGGAGTTTATAGGAACATGAGATCAATGTATAGTTCTATTTGACCTTAAGTATCACAATCATTGTCATAGTGATTTCATTAGAATAGTGTATGAGGAGTTAGATAACAAAAATGAGTCGTTCGCTTTTGTATTGTGATGATTAAGGCCTAAAAATGGTTGAAAGCCAGAATTGGAGATGTTACTGATAGGTGAAATTGATCAACATTAGAAATTAAATGATTCAAGAAGAATGAATGAGTTAAGTGGATCAACACCAAGGGTATGGAATATAGTGAGATAGACATAAGAGTTAAGTGTATTAATACTACATTGATGTGAATTATTAAGTGAAAGATAAGTTATCTTTGAGAGTATCACCGTGCCAAGGTGTGCTCAGGTTAGGAAAAAGGATTAGCTAAGCCCGATATGGATTGGTCTGTATGAAATAATTATGAGAAGTGCTACTGATGAAAGATGTTTTAGATTCATAATGTGATATTTGTGAGTATGTTAAGAATATTGATATGATATGATATGATATTGGTATTATCGACATAGGAAGTGGAAAATTGGGAGTAATATGAAGTATATTGAGTAAATAAATAAGATAGTGTGATATCTGAATAAGTTATAAAAGGGTGGATTGAATCCATTAACTAGGGTGATTTAAAAGAAATGATTTGAGTGATAGAGTTAAACGGAAAATGGAGGAGCATAAGAGGAAGCATACCCCTGCCCCTAGATTGGTCAAGTAAGAATTTCAAGGATGAAATTCTTTTAAGGGGGAGAAATGTTGGCCCCCAAAATTTTTTTCTTTATGAATAAGCATGATTTAATTATTTGATAGATTAATAATTTTGTAATTATTTACTTATTTCAAAGTTAGTAGGATTTATTGAATGGGTAAGTGCAATTAAAGTGTTAAGGTTATAAGAATGTTCAAGGGTGCTTTTGGCAAGACACTTAAGGTTACAAGAACATAAGCCTATAAGGAAGGGTAAAAGGGACTTTTTGGGCTTATTAAGGGTAGAATTGGAAGAAGAAATTGTGATCTTGCTTTTTAAGAAGGGGAGAAACAAAAATTGAGGAAAAAGAGAGAGTGTCATGAAGAAGAGAGAGAAATAAGAAGAGAAGAATAGAAGGGTAGAAAGAAAAGAAACCAAGTTAGGGTTTCAATTTTCTTAACTTTCAAGTAAGAGTTTGAGGTTTTTCAAGAAGGGAAAAAGGTTTAGGAAGAGAAGAGCTTCCATTTGAGCCAAAGATTTCTTCATTTGGTGAAGAATCAAAGGGATCAAAAGAGGCAAGAGAAGCAAGAGAAGAGGCATTTTGAGCAAGTCTATAAGCAACGAAATTAAGGTGGGTACATGTTTATATAGAATAAATACGCCACTAAAGTTTTCTTTGAATCAAAGAAATTTAGTAATTTCAAATGCATCATAAGTGTTGCATTTGTTGCTTTTGGAATGATTTGAAAAATTGCAGTATGTTGTTATATGAATTGTGTGATGATTTATGAAAAAGACTTTAAAAGAGATTTTTGGAAAGATAACATGTTTATGAAATCATGTTTTCGAAATATCTCATGTTTATGAAAAATCAAGTTCCAGAAAAGTTCCAATTTGGGCAACAAGTTACAAGTCATGAATTACATGGTATGTAGGTTTATGGTGGTCCCCTAAGTTAAGTCAAGTACACTTTGACAAATGGCTTATCCCGCTTGCCCGCTAGTGGCATAGAGCTCCTTCATGAACTCCCATAAGTTCATGACTATGCAAAACCATTACGTGGGATTGCGTTGGTACGTTTTGTTCAAGGCTACATAGGACCCCTATGAGAAATATATAGTATGTTCCATTTTGGATCCACCCAAACCGTTCTGATGTGCTTATGTGCTTATTATATGTGAACAAGTTTGATGCATTCATGTTTTGAAGTTGGATAAGTTGAGAAACATGTGTTTTATGAACTCAGTGACAATTTTCTAAGACAAGTAATGTTTTCAAAGGTTTTGCTTATATTTTCCGTTATAAACTGTTACCCGCGAGCTTTCAAGCTCACCTCCTTTTATCCCATCTTCAGGTGATAGCTAAGAGATCAAGTGATCAAAAGCCTAAGGAAATTTCTCCAAATTTGCTTAATTAGCATTTTGAGTTGGTTTTGGGAAAGTACAATGTTTTAGTCACATTTCAAGAATCTTTTGTAATTTGAGATTTTGAGACGATGATGTAATGTGGCTTGAAATGCCAATAAATATTTGTAAAACTTTATTCTTTTGATCCTAATGAAATATGAATGGTGTATGGATGATATGAGTGGAAATTAGATGTACGTGAAGAGGTTATCAACTTGAGCTGATGTTTCTGAACATGAATTCTTAATATATATATATATATATATACCTAAGTGAGATGTTATGGAAAGGAAAGATAGGAATTATGATCGATCAGATGTAGTTGGATGTGATGAGATAAATGAGCTGAAGTTTGAGAGTTTAATGAAGTCAAATTGGTAGCTAAATGGTTGTGCTCAGGACATTCCAAGTTTGCACAGTGCGAAATTTCAAGTCTTCTATAGGGGTAAAATTTGTGTTCTAACTTTGGGAGAAAACCTGGATTAATCTAGGTTAAATTAGGTAAAGTTGTCTTCGAGAAAGTTGCAGTTTATCTTTCTAGCTTTCCAACAGTATATAGTATCTTTTATAGACATCGGAGTCGAAAGTTATGGTCCTTATAAAGTGGAGATGCTCAGGAGTATAAATTGTATCGTCTGGTGATGAGGTATCGCCTAGTGATAAGATATCGTCTAGTGATGACGTGTCTTCTAGTGATGACGTGTCATCTGGTGATAACGTATCGTCTGGTGATGATGTGTCGTCTAGTGATGACGTATATCTTCTGTGCACTGTTCATTTTACATCTTCTGGGTACTGTTCCTAAACTTCTTCTAAGTACTATTCATCTTATATCATCTGGTCCAACCCTGTAGATGACAAAATCTATCCTCAAAGTCTTCATAAAAATTGTAGATCTTGAAGTCCTCTTTTGAACCATCTAAAGAATATCTTAATCCGATATTTTTAGAGAAAGTTATGACAATTATCCCAAATCATCTGACCTTTCATTTGTTTCATCTGACCCTATCGTCTAGTCCAATTTATCCCTTTAGATGACAAAATCTTACTTCAATGTCTCATGAAAGTTGTAGATTTATGAGTCCTATTCAAAACCATTTAAATAACACCTTAATCCGATATCTCTAGGGAAAGTTATGATAATTGTTCTGATTCATCTGGCCCTTCATTTGGATTCATCTGATCCTTCGTTTGGTTTCATCTAACCCTATTGTCTGGTCCAATTTTGTCCCTTTATATAACAAAATCTTACTTCTATGTCTTCACAAAAGTTGTAGATCTATGAGTCCTCTTTAGAACCATCTAAATAACACCTTAATCCAATATCTATAGAGAAAGTTATGGCAATTGTTCTGATTCGTCTGGCCCTTCATCTGGTTTCATCTGATCCTATCGTCTGGTTCAATTTTGTCCCTTTATATGACAAAATCTTACTTCTATGTCTTTATAAAAGTTGTATATATATAAGTCATTTTGAAAACCATCAAAAGAAAACCTAAATAAGATATCTCTAGAGAAAGTTTTGACAATTGTTTTGATTCATCTAGCCTTTCGTTTAAATTCCTCTAGCCCTTTGTCTGGTTTCATCTAACCATATCGTCTGGTCCAATTTTGTCCCTTTGGATAATAAAATATTGCTTCTATTTCTACATTAAAGTTGTAGATGTACGAGTACTGTTCAAGACCATCTAAAGAACACCTTAATCTGATACCTACAAAGAAAGTTATGACAATTGTTCCAATTTGTCTAACCTTTTGACTGTTTTCATCTTACCCTTCATTTGGTTTCGTCTAACCCTATCGTCTAGTCCAATTTTGACCCTATATATGATAGAATCTATCTTCAAGGTCTTCATGAAAGTTGTATATATTGAAGTCCTCTTTCAAAAAATCTAAGAATAACCTTGAGTAGATACCTACAAAGAAAGTTATCTTAATTGTCCCAAAATAGGTTCAATATGATTGAGGATAAAATCTTGTTTGATTTCCTTCGGCCATAACTACATCATCCAACCTCTAAATAAGATGATTCTTTTTTCTAAATAAACTAGAGACATAGACCTACAAACGATCTAAAGGAATATAATTTTAACTCAGCCTTAAGACTTACAATTTTTGGATGGAAGTTGGGTATAAGTACTGTTTCAGTTTAATAATAGTCTGAAAAGGTTTGGGCCCTAACTCTTAGATTTCTAAACCAATTTGAATGATTTTGGTGTCATTAGAAACTTAAGAAAATGGGGAACAAATGTTCTGAAGAAGTCAAATTGTAATTTCAGTTTGAAGTTTCCCAAGATCTATTCTGAAGTTGAAGAAATGTGTTTAGCAGGGTCCAACAGTTGTGGTATCAAAGCATGAAGATGAGCCGAGGATGACTAATGAGGGTTAATTGGAATAACCTTGCATCGTAAAAAGCACAAGCACACTTTTTTATGACATCAGAGTTGGGCTCCAGAAATTGGGGTCCAACATTCAGGTTATGAATAGAGCTAATAGTCAGTTGAGAATGTGATGTAGCTAAGAAATCGGATTGACACACATCATAAATGTGTGCCTTCGCGTAAAAAGGCTATAATGATGTTCCAACCAAGTAGTTTAATAATAACATAACTTATTTGAGTAAACAACCATCACAAATGTTTGTCTTTGCGTAAAAAGACTAGGTTCATGTCCTAAAAGAAAAATCAACAGAAAGAATGTTTTCCAATTAGAAAAAACCTATCAAACTTGTTAGTAACTTGATTTTTCATAAAAACCTACTAAGGAATAGCTACACTTCTGTTTTGACTGAATGATTATCAAAGTGTGTGTGCAAGTGATAGAGGTGAATACACTCAACATTAAATGTTTGATTAGTTTGTATATTTAGTCCAAGGAGTTTAGATGCAAATTTCGCTTGTTAATAAGTTAGAACGCCTTAAAGAATTGTGTTTATAGTTAAATTTGTTTCACTAACTTGAAGCCATTGTTTCATTATTGCATATGCATGTTGTGTGTTTTCTTGATTTGTTTGATTGTTTTTGTTTGCTTAAGGCCAAACAAACGTTTAAGTGTGGGAATGTTGATAAGTGTAAATTGCATAGTTTGATATGTTTTTAGTCATTAATTCGATCATTTAGTATGTGTTTAGGTTATAATTGTGTTAACTTGTTAATTATTTGTGTTTTAAGTGTTTTATGGGTTAGTGTAAGCTTTTGAGCTTAAATATTATGTTTTTGAGGTACCTTGATGTGTTTGCTAGTGTTTCAGGATCACTATCGAAGAATAGAGGAGTTTTGGAATACATTCGAGCCGAAACAACGGCCCAGGCCACAATTATGATAGGAGGCTTAGAAGTAGGCCACAATATTGGCCTGCGTCAGGTAGATGTGTAGACGCTTATAAACTTCATATTTTGAGAGATTTTTTGGACCTTTCGAACCCCAAAAAAACCTTAGGGTTACCAAAAACATAAAAGACTATTTAAAGAAAAACAAAAAAGAAAAAAGGAGCTTTTGACATCAGCTACCTTGACAAACCCTAGAGAGATTTCATCGAGAGATAAAGAAAGAGAAGAAGGAAGAGAGAAGAGGAGATGAAGCTAAATCAACATACTTATCAAATAAGGAGTTTCCCGATGTCACTGCCTCCCATCATCTGTTCAAATTGTATTTCCTGTTTATTTTCAAATTTATTGTTGTATAAAATTGAAATAACAATTTGATGATAGGATTTTTAAATGTTGAGGATGTTCTAAACTCATATTTGGAGTTTTATCTTTGAATTAATGGAAATTGTTTATGTGTTATTTGGTTTATTGTGGTTTAATTCAGGACGTGCATAATTCGATAATCAACTAAAAGGCCGAATAGAACGAAAATGGTAAAATTGGGCTAATGAGAGTTAGGTGATTTAATAGAACAAGAATTAAATCAAATCAGTAATTGTGCAAAGAGAGATCTTGCATAAGTTTCCGGTAGTTTATTGGAGAACTTTATAACTAATTAGAGTTTTGGATAGGCTATTAATTGAGAGATTGCAAATTCCATAATCTGATTAAGGTTTATAATTTAGGGTTAATGATTATAACTCGAGAGAGAGTAATCAACCCTAGGATCGTCTAAAATAAACAATATGGTAATTCATAATTAATTAGGTTAGCATTAAGGATATGTAAAATTCTCTTTCTCTTAATTGGTAATTCACTTAGGTTGATTCTTGGGTATGTGTTGCAACTACTTAATTATTAAAATTTTCATGATTAATTCTTAATTTTATTTGATTGATTGAATTGAATTCTCGTTTTAGTTTAGTTATATGTTGAATTTTTGCGATTTGTTTTAGCCTTAGATTTTAGGATTAGATTATCCCTCCTCGTGGGATCAACACCTTAGATACTACTCTAATGAACCGTGCACTTGCGGATTATTGAGGGTATTATTAAAACTTACAAGCATCAACAGTCGATTAGTTCTTATTCTATCTGGATGTAAATTTATGGCTCTTAAACTTCTCTAAGTTCTACCTCACTCTCACTACTTTCCTTAAGAATAAAGTCCCTTTCTAGGAGTATAACATGTCTTGAGATAAACATTTTGTACTCAAGAGGATGGTAAAATTGATATTTGATACTCTCTTTCAAATACCCCACAAATTTGCATTTATCTGATTTAACTTGAAGTTCATCAAATATTACACACTTTATATAAACATCACATCTCCAAATCTTTAAATGTGACAACCTTGGTCTACTACTAGTCCATATCTCATATAATATATTGTCAACTGATTTTGATGGAACTCTATTCAAAAGTGAAGTTGCAGTTTCAAGGGTATATCCTCAAAAGGAGATAAGAATGACTACATGACTCATAATAGAATGTATCATATCTAATAGAGTATGATTTCTCCTTTCAAATACTCAATTATATTGTGGAGTTCTAGGAAGAGTCCATTGTGAGATAATCCTATTCTCTTTTAATTAACTAAGTCGTGGTCCAAGTATTCATTACCTCGATCTGATCTAAGCTTCTTAATACTTTTACCAGTTTGTTTCTCAACCTTAAGTCCAAATTCTTTGAAATTTTCAAATGATTTAGACATTTTTTTCATTAAGTACATATAACCATATCTAGTATGATCATTTATGAATGTAATGAAATATGAGAATCCACCTCTAGCTCAAATGGACATATGGTCACATACATCTAAATGTATAAGCTCTACTAACCCATTGGCATGTTCTCTATTTTCACTAAAGGGTAGTTTGGTCATCTTTCCCAACAAATATGATTCACAAGATTCATCTTATTCATAATTAAACATCCAAATATCCTTCTTTTTGTAACTTTGTGATTCTAGTTTCATTGATATGTTCTAACCTACAATGCCATAAATAAGATGAATTTTGGTCACTTTATCTTTATTTTTCTTGCTATTTATGTTAAGGATAAAGGCTAATTCGTAAAAAACATTTGTAAATAATCCAAATTTGTAATAAACATCATCTTTATACAATGTTCTTTCTTAACAATAAAAACAATTCCATTCAAATCTAAATAAGAAATAAAAATAATGTTTCTAGTAATAACAATTATTTAGTTATAGTTTAAGGTTAAAAGGCAAAGCTATACTAAAGTTCCTATGACTAATGTAGCAACTCTTGCTCTATTACCAACGCACAAATCTACTTTGTCTTTCCTCAACGATCTACTCCTTGTTAACATCTCTATATTATTACAAATCTGAGAGCCATATCTAGTATCTAATACCCAAGAATTTGGAGCATAAGTAAAACAATTGATCTCAATCATAAACATACCTAAAGAAACAACTTCTTTAAGCTTCTTATCATTCAGGGTAGCAAGATAAACTAGGTAGTTCCTCTTTCAGTGTCCATTAACTCTACATTAAAAACATATGCCCTTATCATTGCTCTTTTTCTTGACACCACCTTTTGGCTTTGTTACTCTAACAAAAGCCTTATGTTTCTCATTGTTGTTTTTTTAATGGACCTTTTTATTGCTCTTGGAAGAATCCACAACAAGAATAAAATAAGGTTCCTTCTTAAGGCACCCCTTTGCAGTCTTAAGCATATTCAACAGTTCAGGCAATGACAAATCCTTTTAATTCATATGAAACTTCAAAATGAACTATGAAAAGCTTGAATTAAGATAATGCAACACCATATCAGTGCTTAATTTATAGTCCATGACAAGACCTAATTGGCTTAATGAAGCTCAACTGAAGATCCTTCTGTCATCTTACATTGAAATAATGCATTAGAGAACTTAGACCTCTCAACCATGCTTTGTGTACCAAACAATTCCTTGAGATGCAGAATTATAGAAGAAGCAATTATATTCTCATGATGCCTCTAAAGCTTCAGAGACATTCTAGCTAACATTACATATGTAACTTGTTCGACGTCATCAATATAACACTAATACCTCTCCCAAACCTCATCAATTACATCTGAAGTAGGATTTGGTGGAACAGTAGTGTCAAGAACATACAACTTTTTTTTCTTGCCTGAGAACAGTTCTCAAGTTGCAAAACTGGTAAGAGAAATTATGTCCAGTTAACTTATTACCATCCATGATAATTTGCAGATTTCTAGAACAAGAGATCAAAGAAAGGAGATATGATATAAAATTCCCAAAAAAAATCAGAAATTAACTAAATCATAAAACTTAATACAATAAAACAAGATTTCCAACCTTAATTTCTATCAAATCAATAACAATCAAGCGATTAATTCAAGCTAAATAATTAGAGAAGAATATGATAGAAGTGAAAGGTTTTGAGGGAGCTTGTGGAGAAATTAAGCTGGATCTAAGTGAGTCCATATACAAGTAGGACATTATATCTCAACTTAAAACCTTAAGGCAATAAGTTATGAGTCCTATCTTTGTATATAATTAACTTTATTCTTAAGTGTCTTTCCGATGAGGGATTATTCCACTTGTAAATTTCTAACATAAATGAGTTTGGATTCTCGAACATACTTGAATCTCTGCCTATCGCCTTAGCATTGACTAACATATGTCCACCTTTTGGAACTGTGAAGCCACAGATTTCTACATCTGCTCTAGCTTTTTTATGCAGTGGCAAAGGAACTGGTGGGTGCAGCCTAAATGTTTCTTTAATGATAACATACAAATAAGTTAAATATCTTATTAAGATAAATATTTTAAATTAATATAATCAAAGGAGAGTTAATAGTCGACAAGATGTAAAAAAATCTTATAATTTAGATACTTTAGATTTTCAAATATAAAATTGACGTAAAAATGAAGAATAGAAATTATAAACTGTTTAGCCTTGAATTTTATTAAATCGTATTGATTTTATTCATTTCAATTATATTTAAAATATTAAATTATTATGAAATATTAGTTAATAGTTAATCTCTTAGATATAGATTTATATTCGTATTATTAGTATCCTTTTCCGATACAAAACTATAGGTGAGCACCACACAATCAAGTGACTATTAAGGAACTACTAAAACAAGGTATGAGAAACAAATAATTTTTTTTATTAAAATAGGAAATATTGATTTTGTGATTAATTTGGAAGTTACCCCTAAATATATGGATTGTATTGGAAGTTTTGGAAATAAAAAGTCCAAATTGATTTCAAGGTCTAAGCATAAAACAATAGTAACACTATATGAGAGTTCCGCGAAAAAATAGGTATGGAGAGGTCTAATAATACGCAGCCTCACCTCTACTTAATAGAGAGACTATTTTTAATATATCAAAGCCTAAACTTAAATACTAATACATGATGATATAATGTTCAAATTCACTAAAAAAAACATTTACTATAATAATAATAATAATAATAATAATAATAATAATAATAATAATCAATAACAACAACAACAACAAACAACATTAACAATAATAACAGAAGACACAGCAATAGGAAAACTATTTCTAATTATAATAATTTGTAAAAAAAAAAGGTTTTTTTAAATTTACCGATATAGAGTTACTCGTATCTATCATTCTTTCATGTATTAAAATGATACGTAAAAAAAGAGAAGTGCCTTTGGGTCGTCCTAGAACCTCATGCAGTGTTACTACAGACTTTCAACTACAAAAGTAAGGGCATTGGAAGTGAACAGTTTTTAATTTTTCCGTTTCTTTCAGCAACAGTTGTAAAACATAGTCGGTACTCTTATTCCGATGCAACTCGGGTTTATTGTTTCCAGCAGTCGGATTTGTAATACATAACTAGTGGGCTAGAAAACTGGACATTTTGCAATTTTATAGGTATAGCTCCCAGGGGTTGGGCCTTCTCT
This sequence comes from Erythroxylum reticulatum, assembly GCA_025504915.1. Classification (NCBI taxonomy): domain Eukaryota; kingdom Viridiplantae; phylum Streptophyta; class Magnoliopsida; order Malpighiales; family Erythroxylaceae; genus Erythroxylum; species Erythroxylum reticulatum. The sequence goes on along the minus strand of JANSVA010000217.1, from coordinate 37,652,008 downwards.
AAAGTGACGCCGAACCTGTCGTCCATGTCCAAGCTCTCTGGTGTAACACCATCTTCAAGCTTCCAATCAAAGGAATGAATAAGCATACCCAACATCATGTGCAACATTCTCATTGCCAGTGGTAATCCTGGACATGTTCTTCGTCCTGCTCCAAAAGGAACCAGCCCAAAATTCCGGCCTCGAACATCAACGTCCGATCCCAAGAATCTCTCTGGCATGAATGAGTCCGGATTCGCCCACATGCTTGGATCTCTGCCTATCGCCCAAGCATTGACTAGCACCTGTGCACCTTTAGGAACTGTGAAGCCACAC
>JANSVA010000217.1:37629930-37651596 GCA_025504915.1 Erythroxylum reticulatum | reverse complement strand
CCTTGAACATTCTTATAACCTTAACACTTTAATTCCACTTACCCATTCAATAAATCCTACTAACTTTGACATAATTATATAATTAATCTATCAAAACCTCATAATTATTTAAATTATGCTTATTCATCAAGAAAAAAATTTTAGGGGTCAGCATCGAAGACCGGCATAATAGTTATTTTAGTTAAAATTTATATAAAATTTTCCTTTTTTCACACAAAATTTTCCCTACCTTATTGCCATAGCTAATCATTCTCCCAAAAATGTACTAATAATGCCACTTATTTGATTGGCATAAAATTATAAATGAGTATGGAAAATTCTTAGGGTGAATGGACTAACATCGTATCCTAATTAACCAGCATATTTATCCCTAAGTAACTTAGGTCACTAATTTCACGAGCTAATAAATCTTTGCAACCTAAAAGGCTATGTTTAAGGCTAAATCTATCATGTTAAGTCCTAACCATTGACGCATTTCACACAATTCACATCATGCAACCTAAGTAAACTATCATACAATATGTAAAATTCACACTCAAGGTAAAAACAAACAACCTTTCCTAGATTTGAACAACACACTGTCCTCAATGTGAGAAGGGTTCACAAACACACCAAGGGGGAATAAAACACAATATATGATAAACATAAGAAGAAAGTACTAACAAAAATGCAAAGAAAAGGGTTAGAACACGAAACCGTTTATGGTGATTGAGGTGGTGCTAGTGATAGTGTTAAGACCAAATCCGCTTGACATCAAGAATGTTTCCCTATCTTATAAGTGATTTGAGAAACTAAAATAATTAGCAATCCAAATCATTGAAAACTTATTTTAGAATTTAAGACAAACCTAACTACATAACAATTTAAATCTAACTACTAAAAATGCTAATTTATGGTCATTAGCTTGACCTTGGATCCTTAGAAACTCAGTCGGGATTAATTATGAGCGGCTTGCTTTTACCCCTTTCATTCAATATTAGTTTTGTAGCCTGCAAGTAAGCTACAAATTGCAAAATTATTATAAGGACAATATAAACAAAATTATGAAAACCAATTATGCTCAGTAGTGTCCTTTTTTCGAGTGAACTGTCAACAAAACAAGGAATAACAAAACTCCTTGAATCTTCCATGAAATCCAGTAGTTTGCTCGGTAAGAGGATGAGTTGTTCTCTTCTTAGTTCTTCCTCATTCGCCCTCATATCCTCTACATCTTTCACTTCATGAACAAAGACTTTCATAGGTTCTTCAAACTCGACGTCTGTTGTCATCTATTCTTCGTCCTTTTGTTCTTTAGAAGATTCAAACACATCAATTATCCTAAATGAGCTACTCTCCTTTGGATTCTTTAATACATCATTTATATTAAATGTCACTTAGTCATCATTAATCTGAAGGATAAGGTTCTTTTCATGGACATCTACCAAAGATTTTTCGATCTTTGCACATTGTATATCAAGAACTGGTGAATAATAGGGAGTGCTAACATTCTTTTCTTCATCCTCTTTCTTTGTCTCTTGGTCTTCAATAAGTTAGGGCTCAATTTGGTTTTCCACTAATCCTTCTAGCTCTCCCCCATTCTTAGGTGCAATAGCCTCATATTGCTTTCTTTGATGTATTTCCATATTTCATTAAGAGTCTTCCACGCTTCTCTTACAAAATTCACGAGAAAGCTGTCTCACTCAAATCTATAAGTTATGAATAGACGAGGCACGATTTTCCATTACTTGCTCAATTTGTTCTTTTAATCTCTTTTGACCCTCTTCTATGTCTTTGATGTTATCTAGGATCTTGTCCAATTTAGAATCTCATGAACTGAACTCATCTTGCTAAAATCCTAATAGGTCTTAATGTTTTAAATGAGTCCTTACATTGTTGGACCAGTAGAAATTTGGGTGGTTTTGCCACCCTGAAGTGTACATTTTCCAATAAGGATTGCTACATCCCTAACCATACTGTGCCTTATTGTAGTTTGCAAAAGTTCCTTGTTCCCTATAATATCTATCCTCCATCATTATTCTTCCATTTCTTCTTCACATCTAACTCCTCATATGTCTCATTCTCACTCTAAGATGTCTTGATGTGTCTCTACTTTATGCCTTAAACTTGTTTCTCTATTTTTTTAGACAAAAGATGGTGAAAATGCCTTAGACTAAAGAACTAAACTAATCTTCGCCTTCCCGAAAACGGTGCCAAAAACTTGATCGAGTGTTTATGTGTGTAAGTTTTAATAATACCCTCGATAATCTAGAAGAGCATGATTCGTTAGCGTAATACCTAAGGTGACGATCCCACGAGGAAGGATAATCTAATCCTAAAATATAAGTCCAGAACAAATCACAGAAATTCAAAATATAACTAAACTAAAATGACAATTCAATTCAATCATTCAAATCAAATTAAGAATCAATCATGACAATATTAATAATTAAGCAGTTGTATCATACACCCAAGAATCAACCTAAGGGAATTACCAATTGAGAGAAAGGGAATTTTACCTATCCTTAACGCTAACCTAATTGATTATGAATTATCAGATTATTGGTTTTAGATGATCCTAGGGTTAATTTCTCCCTCTCGAGTTATAACCATTAACCCTAATCAGATTATTGAAGCTACATTCTCTCAATTAGAAAACTATGCAAAACCATAATTAGATATGAAGTTCTCCAATAAACTACTGGAACCTATGCAAGATCTCTCTCGATTTGATTTAATTCTTATTCTATTAAATCACTTAACTCTCGTTAGCTTATTTTAATATTTTTTATTCGATTAACCTCTCAGTTTATTATTGAATTATACATTTCCAGAATTAAATCATAACGAACACACTGACATATAAAAAATCAATTTTCATTAATTCAAAGATAAAACTTTAAAGGTGAGTTTATAACATCCTCAACATTTAAAAATCCTATCATCAAATTGATATTCCAATTCTATAAAATAATAAAAATGAAAATAAACAAAAAAATGATCTGAACGGATAATGGGAGGTAGTGACATCGGGAAACTCCTTATCTGGGAAATACGTCGAGTCAGCTTCTTCTTCTCTTCTTTCTTCCTTCTTCTCTTTCTCTATCTCTTGATGAAATTTCTTTAGGATTTCTCAAGGTGGCAGAGGTCAACAACTCCTTTCTTCTCTTTTGTTTTTCCTTAAATAGTCTTTTACGTTTTAGGTAACCCTAGGATTTTTTTGGGGTTCGAAAGGTCAAAAAAATCCCTCAAAATGTGAAGTTTGTAAACATCTGTGCATCTACTCGACATATGCCACAATTTTGGCCTACTTCTAAGCCTTCTGTCATGATCGTGGCCTATTGTTTCAACCTAAATGTCTTTCGAAACTCCTCCGTTCTTCGATATTGACCCTAAAATACTAGCAAACATATCAATGTACCTCAAAAACATAATATTTTAGTTTCAAAGCTTGTACTAACCCATAAAATACTTAAAACACAAATAATTAACAAACTAACACAATTATAACCAAAACACATACTAAATGATCAGATTAATGGCTAAACAAATATCAAACTATGCCCTAAAACATGATGCAATTTTCACTTATCAAGAACCTCAAGTTAATACATATGATGTACAACTAAGGGTTTAATAGACACATAGTCTGCAAATGCACTAATAGGATACATCCCCCTATATTAGTTCTATGTGTTGAAAAGGGGAAGGACAATGTATCACTCATAGAGGATGAGCCTACCATTTTTTAAGAAGTAATATTTGGCATTAATTCTTTAAAATGGCGTGAAGCCATGAGATAAGAAATGGAATCCATGTACACTAACCATGTATAAAAATTGGTAGATAGTCTTGTACCTATTAGATGCAAGTGGATTTTTAAGAGAAAAACTGACAAGGATGGTAACATAAATACATACAAAGCAAGGTTAGTAGCTAAAGGTTACAAACAAAAATAAGGAGTAGATTTTAATGAAACCTTTTTACTAGTATCTATGCTTAAATCTATGAGGATCTTACTGGGTACAACCACATAATATGATTATGAAATCTTGCAAATGGATGCCAAAATAGCAGTTCTAGATGGAAATTTGCTTGAGGATGTGTATATGACACAACTTGAAGGTTTTAAATGCAAGAGATTTCTTAATCAAGTATGTAAGTTGCAAAAGTCTATTTATGAACTTAAGCAAGCGTCACAGAGTTGGAACATTCATTTTGATGAGACAATTAGAGAGTGTCATTTTATCAAAAATTGTGAATGAACTATATGTCTATAAGAAAGTCAATGGAATTGGAGTCATTTTCCTAGTGTTATATATGGATAACATATTGTTGACTAGAAAAGACATACCAATGCTCTAGTTTACAAAGATTTATTTTCCCAAAACTTCTCCATTAAGGATATGGTAGATGCAACCTATATTCTGGGAATAAAGATCTATAAAGATAGATTAAAGAGTTTGCTTAGTTTATCTCATTCCACGTACATAGACAAAGTGCTAAAGAGGTTTAGCATTGAAAAAGGGGATTCTTACCCATATCGTATGAGATTTCTCTCTTACATAGTATGTGTCCTAAGATAGAAGAAGAGAGAGATAAAATGGATTACGTTTCATTTGCTTTAGTAATTGGATCAATCATGTATGCGATGATATGTACTAGACTAGATGTCTTTTATGCTTTGAGCATAATAAACAGGTTTTAAGCCAATCCTGATGAATTTCACTAGATAGCTATGAAAAACATCTTAAAGTAATTAAAAAAGATTAAAGATGTTTTCTTGGTTTACGAAGTAGATAAACTAAGAGTTTTTAGGTATTTAGATGCAATTTTTTAGTCAAACCTAAATTATAATATATCATAGTTAGGGTATATCTTCACTCTAAATAGTGGTGTAGTAAGTTGGAAGAGTTCCAACCAACCAATCATTGTAGATTCAACAACCGAGGCATAGTATATTTCAGTGTCAGAGGCGTCAAAGGAAGAAGCTTGGATCAAGAATTTGATCACTAAACTTGGAGTGGTTCATAACATTATTGAGCCTTTAGTATTATAACTTGACAGCAATGCCACTATTGCACAGACAAAGGAATCAAGGTCTCATTAATTGTCCAAACATGTTCTTAGGAAGTTTCACTTGATTAGGGAGATAGTGGAGCAGAAAGGCATAGCATTGGAGTGAGTTCACACTGAAGAGAATCTTGCACATCCTCTCACTAAGTCATTATCTCATAAAAGACATGAACAACATATGGAAGGATATGGTATTAGATATATAGATGATTGGCTTTAGTGCAAGTGACAGTTTGTTAATTGATGCCCTTGTAGCCAATCGGTTAGCTGTAATTTTTTATATGACATTATTAATTAATTAAATCATTCTTTATCTTTATATATTAAGTTAATTACATTTGATGTTTTAATACTAAAGGTGAAATCCCCGAATAATTACTATGTAATTAAAATTATGATGAGATCATAATCATGAGATTCAATTTGTATTTATGTATCATTCCCAAATTATTCTAGTTATAACGTCATCAAGACGAGATATTTGTAAAACGATAAAACTAGCACACATTATGTTTCTTAATATGTAAAGAAAGTAATTGATCTCAAAAAATAAAATATGGAGATACTTAAACTAACATGTGGGTTCTTATTAAAGAATAAGTTTGTTGAAATGAACAATTATAAGGATCCAAATGGAATATTACTTATGAATCTGTGGATTTCCTCATTATGATGGTTGTATAATTGATTCTTATACTTGAGATTACCAAGGTAGCTTAGATGGGAATTACTATGTTTTGACACTACTTATGACCTATCCTATTTAGGGTAGCTAAATCGATGGTAGTTGGATGCAGTATGAACCATATGGAGACAATTAATTAAGTCAATAAAGGATTCGGTTCTCTAAAGTAATTAGAGAGAATGTTCTACTGTTTTTTATTACTAGTGATTTAAGGAATTCTATGGCCAGAGTAAATTGAGATTTGAAAAGATATTTTCTAATATCAATAACTAATTAGTAAGAACGAATATAACTGGATTCAAAAGAGTAGATGACAAAAGGATTAAATTATACATCATACTCATGTATGCATAGTTTAAGTCAAACCACTTTGGCATTCCTGATATTTAGCTAATCATGACATGTTGCTAGATGTCAATCTTGACCTATAATTATAAATTGTTTAATTGGATAATTATTATAATTTATAATAATTGACAATATATTAGGAAATTAATGGGTCACACATAAAGAGCAATTTAAAAGAGAAAGTTCAATTTCAATTAAGTTGGACTTAATTGTAAAGTTTGAGAAACTTTAGGGATCAAATATGAGATATTTGTTTTTATTAAAATTAAATAAATTATAATTAGAGTTTGAATTTAATCATAATTGAAATATTTAATTTTAATAAAAATAAAACTCTAGTGCTTTTTCTATAAATAGTAATGTCTTAAAAACCAGCCGAAAGTTAACTAGTAAGACAAGAGGTTTAAGGTTTAAAAGGTTCATCCGATATTAGATCATCATAATATCGGCTAAGAAGTTAATAAAATTAAAAATTTTGAAATATGATTGAAATGGATTGTCTTTATCTATCAAATAATTTGAAGTTTAATTGAAAAAATAGACTATTAAATCAAAATTAATTGATTTATTTAAGTTTTAAAGAACTTATTAATTTATGAATATTGACCTATTAATTAATAAACTAATCATTTTTTAACAAAAAGAGTTATAAAAGTAAATTGAACTAAAATGTTGAAAACCGAACTAAAAAGTTAGATTGTTTAGTGTTTTTATGGATGAATCGACAGAAATGGTTGGGTTTTTCAATCATTAATATATAGGAACAAGAATAAGGGAGCTAGCATTCCTGCTAGTTCCTCTCAAATAGTTGAGTGTTTTTATTACTTTGTGGATACTGGTAGAGGCTCTATGCATGAACAGCTCGTGGTTGACACATCGAAAAAGTTTAGAAAGGCTTTCAATAGGAATATCAGATCAGGTATGATTTCATATTTTATGATTTGTGTTTTTCAAGCTGTTCATTTATTGAGATCCGATTGGAAACTGTAAAATTTTATTTTTCATTGTGCTCATGCTTAGATAATGGTTGGTTTATCAATAATGGTATCAAAGCTAGGTTGGCAAAGTCTGATGAATAGAGATTCATAGATTTGGGTCAAATGAATGGGTGATTTATAAAATGACTTAAATCGCTTCACATAAGCTATGGGTTAAGGGGGAGCTAATTCGATTTGGATAGATCCACTTGTAAGGGGAGATGATAGAAATTCACAAGTTGATTAATCTCTTATAGGAAAAAGGTATAAGGATAAAGTGAGTTATATACAAAAATATGACTCATAACCTATTACCTTAAGGTTTTGGGTTAAGATATGATATCCTGGTTATATATAAGCTCACTTAGATCTTGTCCAATTTCTCCCCAGGCCCCCTCAAAACCTTTCATTGGTATCAAAGCCTATTTTAATTATTCAACTAATGTTGGGAAACCAATCGTAATCAAATCATTGTCCTAGTAGAAAAATAAAATTTTATGATTTTCAATCGAATCCTAGAAGTTGAATAACTTGAAAAACACATATTGTAAAATATAAAATCTTAATTTGATATTTTTGTTGAATTCCTTTCAAATCTTTTTTGATATGTCAGCTATGAATTGTTAACGCATACAGCCACTAATAGTACCCACAGAGCAGTAGAAAAATCTAACTCGTTGAGAGAAATTAATAAGGGTACTAGCTACCTTTATGCTTATTTCTAAAACTTTAATTTTTTATTAAAATTAAATATTTAATTAAAATTAAAGTCAATCTCTAATTAAAATTAACTTAATTTTAAGAGACTAAATATCTCATATTTGATCCCTAAAATTTCTCAAACTTTACAACTAAGTATAACTTAACTGAAATTGTTTTTGCTCTTTTAAACTATTCTTTATATATAACCCATTATGTTTCTAATATATCAACAATGATTATAAATTATAATTAGAAATAGATAAATTAAAACTCCTTTGAATTTATCTTTTGTTCTCCAATTAAATAATTTATAATCATAGATCAGGATTAACGTCTAGCAATATGTGATGACCACACAAATATCATGAATGTTAAAGTGGTTTGACTTAACCTACTTATACATGGTTATGATGTATAATTTAATCCTTTCGTCATCCTATGTTCCAATTAGATAGGATATGGATATAGTGTCTACTCTTTTGAATACAATCAGGTTCATTCTTGCTATTAATAAGTGATTTATAATTAATACTTACAAATATCTTTTTAAATGTCAATTTAGTTTAGCTAGAGAATTACTTAAACTGCTACTAGTTAAGAACAGTAGCACATTCTTGTTAATTACTTTAGAGTAACAAATTCTTCATTGACTTACTTACCTATCTCCATATGATTCATATTATATCCAAGTACTACCGAATCAGTTACCCTAACTAGGGCTAGTCATAAGAAATATCAAAATATAGTAATTCTCATATGAGATATCTTAGTAATCTCAAGTCTAGGAATCAATTATACGACTATCATAATGAGTAAATTCACAGACATATAAGTAATATTCGTTTTAGGATCCTCATAATCGGTCAGTTTAGCGAATTTATTCTCTAATAAGCACCCACACATTAGTTTAAGTATGTCCATGCTTTAATTTGTGAGAACAATTACTTTCTTCATAAGAAAGAAACATAACATGTGCTAGTTTTACTATTTCATCAATGACTCATTTTGATGAAACTATAACTAGGAACAATTTGGGAATGATACATAAATACAAATTGAATCTTATAATTATGATCACATCATAATTTCAATTTCACAGTAATTATTCCAAGGATTTTTCCTTTATTATTAAAACATCAAATGTAATTAACATAATAAATAAAGATAAAGAATGACTTTATTAATTAAAGAATAAAGTCATAAATAAAATTGCAACCAATCGATTGGCTGTAAGGGCATAAGCTAACAATTTATGAGAAAGAGATTCTTAGGATCAAATGTTGATGTTCAAGGATGGAATTTTAAGATGATTCTAATTGAAGTAGGATGAAGAATATGCCCAGGATTACCATTGATAATCAGAAGTTTGCACATGATGTTGAGCACTCTTATTCATTCCTTTGATTGGAAGCTTGAAGTTGGTGTTACACCAGAAATCTTGGATATGGATGATAGGTTTGACATAACCTTAGAGAAGGGTCATCCATTACGACCCATACCTATGCAATTGTAAATGTTAGGAGAAACAAGATAAAGAGGAATTATATTTGCATGTACAATTCGAAGGATGAGGACTCTTTATATGGTGTATAATGGAGTAACATATAAGGAAAGAAAATATTACAACATAATTGCAAGATATTTAAGATATAAATAAAGGGATTATATTGTATATATGTTAATTCTTATAAAATCCAGCCGAAGTTTTCTAACAAAATCACAAAAGCATTAAGGTGGATGAGCTCTAATGAAGATATCAATAACTTGATCATGAAAAGAGATCCAGCCAAGTTTGATAGAATTCTAATGAGCATGATGTTAGATATAGTGACAATCATTCTCAATGTGCTTAGTATCAGAATTCTAATAAACATGATGTTAGATATAGTGACAACCATTCTCAATGTGCTTAGTATCATCAAATAGTTATCGAAGCTAGATTATCTCAGAATAAGTGCTAATAAGAACCTGATATTTAGATTTTATGTTAGAACAAGACACCACAGTTTGAATCTTACTCCACTAGGATACTATTAAATCACCAAAAGATGTAGGCCATAAAGTAAAGTTCTTTTCACATATCAGAAAGTATGAATAGCTATTGAAAAGTGAGTGGTATGAGGAGTAAACATGAAATGATTGGCAACATGAATGACATAAGCTATATTAAGATGACTTCTAATGAGATAAACTAGATTGCTAACTAACATTTGATAAAAATTCCATCATTAAGGGAAGTGTCATCAGTAGCAAAAAAAATGAGCATCGAGCTCATTGGGAGTATTAGATATCTTTTCAGTTTGAGAAAGGAGATTTGTAGCATATTTTTCTTGAGATAAATAATATCATGTAATGTCAAATGATGCCTCAAGATGAAGAAAGTAGCTGAGATGCTCAGGATTTTTCATTTCAAACTATTTACGTAGAAATGTTTTGATGTCATTGATGCCCTACAAATCATCACCAATAATGATTATATTATCAACATAAAGAAGTAACAAAATGATAACTCTTCCAGTTTGATGAAAAAATAATGTACGATCATAAAGACTTAAATGAAAGCCAATCTGTCTAATAGTAGAGCTAGTTTTAGCAAATTATGCTCAAGGAGCTTAATTTAGGTTATTGAAAGCTTTTAGAAGATAAAAAACTTTATTAGGAGGATGATTGTATCTAAGAGGTGGTTGCACATAGACTTCCTAAAAAAGATCCCTATGAAGAAGAGCATTTTCTATATCCATCTAAAACAACGAATACTATTTGAGAACAACAATAGCAAGAAGGCTATGAAAAAAGGTGATACGAGCTATATGAGAAAATATCTCTTCATAGTCAATGCCATATTCTTGTATGAATTCTTCAGTAACTAAGTAAGACTTGTGGTGCTCCACAGTATTATCAGTTAGAGTTTTAATTTTGTAAACCCATTTATGGTCAAAAATAAGACTTGTCTGATGGTGAATTTACTAAATCTCAAGTATGAGTGCTAGTAAGAACCTAGAGTTATTCTTTCATAATTTGCTACTGTATAAGGTTAGTACTAGTGTCATGATAAGTGTAAGGTGAGTTTCATATAAGGAAATAATCATAAAATAATAATGATAATTAGGAAGGGTAATATTAGGTTATCTTACATGAGTGCTGTGACAAAGAGAGGAAGGAATAAAATAAGAACTTCTAGTAATTAGGGTTGAGATGAAAACTGAAGGAGAGGAGTTACCAAAATCTATAAATGTTGAAGAGTCACTTGAGGAAGGCGAAGAGATGATAGTACTATCTAAACTCAAGTTTCCTATTATCAAGTCATCAAGAAAAAGGAATAGATGGATCTATTAGATATGAAAAGGGAACAATTTAAACCTAAAAACTCGATATGGTGGCACATATTTTATTTTCCTAAAAGGTGACATAAAGAGAAATCCTAAGACCTTGAGAAACTAGGTCCTAGCACCAATAATTGTATGTTCTATATTGTACTCTCAAAAGCATCATAACCTAGCCTTAAGCTTTAATTTAGTGTGTTCATAAGGTTGAAGATAAAAAAACATGCATTACCAAAGACTCAAATAGATTTATAAATATGTAGACATTAGAAAGGAGAGATATTACAGATAGTGTGAGAAGGAACTTGATTAATTGTACAAATAGTAATAAGAACAGTCTCCCCCGTAAAGACTCAGGATATGTAGAAGATAAGAAGTGCACAAATAGTATTTAAAATATGTATATGTTTTTATTAGGTTCAGACATTTAGTGCAAATATGGTTGGATAGGAAATTGGAACTATTGACCTATTCTGATTTAAAAACATAGATAATCTAGACTCTTTATATTCTATGCAATTATCTATGTGGAGAATTTTAATTGAACAAGAAAAATGCAATTCAAATGTATCTTTGAAGTATCTTATATTTATTTTTCAATAGGTATTTGAAGTATCTTAGATTTATTTTTTAACATATAAATATATGTATACCAAAAAAATCATTCATAGAATAATAAAAGAATGAGAACAACCCATAGTAGGAAGTAGAAAGAAATTGAAAATATTAAAGAATAGTTTGAACATCATGAAGGGTAAATGTTAGAGATCGAGTGGTAAAGGATTCCTCAATAATAACAATAGTGATGGAAGAAAGAACAAGTCTAGAAGCAGTTATATTACAATTACCAGAAGTACCGTAACTACTAGCCTATCAATTCTGAGGCCAATTATGATAACCAACCTTTATATGTTCAAGTTTCTTGTAATAGTCGTATTTAATAATGCAACAAGAATATAGAGGAATAGATGAAGTAGCGTTAGTTCGAGAAACAAGCTAAGGAGAAGGAGTATTTGACAGAGTCGTGAATATAGAATTTATTGATGGTCATGAATGCTCATCTTTTAAGATGTTAAGTCAAGTTTCTTTAAATAATAATTCTCAAATGACAACATTTAGTTTACGTAAGTAACTACGATGGAGTAAAGATGCACTAATGTATTCATATTCAGATCTTATAATCATAAGTAGATGCAAAACACATTAGCAATCATAAGTTCCCATGTAAATAGTAGCAAAGGTAGAATCAGTTCATTGAAGATCACAATTTGCCAACTGATCTTTAAAGTGTTTGAAGTTCAAAGACATAATTATGTATTGTCAAATTAGGTTGTTAGAAATAGAGTTGAAATATATGTACATCATCAGAAATAGAGTATATAGTTTTCAAAAAGTCCTGTATCTCATATGTAGTATCAATAAAAAATGAAATTCTCCTTTAATTCTAAAAAGATAGGTATTATAGAACTATGTCAAACCTTGATGGGTTTTACTATCTCATTGCTCTAGCAGCCTAAATATTTGATTTCATCCTTATAAGTAGTTTTAATGGTTTTCGAAATTTCATTAGCCATATAATGCTAAAGAAAACAACCTTTCAGAAAACTACATATCTTTTATGACCACAAATCATAGTTAGTGCCATAAAAAATGATAGAGATAAGATGTAAGACAAATTGAGATGTACAAGAAATTTTTGAATGAAATTTTGATGGAGAAAATGACAAACTAGGATAATAAGTTAAAAATCAAGCTTAGAACTTAAACCTATAAACTAATCATAAAAGCAAAATTTAGAGACCTAAAAACCTTAGGAACTAATATGAGAATCTAAAAAATAGATATGGATAATCATAAACTGGGTAGATCAAAAAATTTGAATTAGTTAAACCTAAAAACTGACCAATTACAGTAGTTACATTTGATTGGCATATGAGGGCATGTCTACCAGCTAATCTATTTCTGGAGAGTGGTGTTTGAATTATCTGAAGATGGAGAATGTGATGATAATCTTAGATTGGTGTTCAAGGGTCTAGAAAAGGAATTAAATTTGGACAGTAAAGTAAAGACAAGAATAAAGCATAACAACCCATAAAAAGTTATAGAATAAGAACTTGAGTAGATGGAAACTAAAAATTGAATAGAGTTCTGATACCATACTAGTAAAAACAAGATAAAGAAAAATTATCTTTGTGTTTTGTCTATAATACAAACAATGAAGGTTTTGTTATATATGTATATAAAATATTATAATATAATACTCGAATATTATAATCTAATTATAAAAAATTTAAGACATAATTATAAGGGTTATGATATCTTGTAGATATGTTAATAATAAAAATGTTCTATTTTTTGGCCCACTAGTTATGTATTACATTTTAACTGTTGCAAGATATGTTTTGCATTATATTTAATCAGAAGCTCAATCTAGCATGAAGCTCACAACTTAAGTTTGAGTTCAAATGAGCTTATATGACTAAAAAATAAATCATATTTGAGTCAATTTTTATGATTTTTTAATTTAAAATTTAAAAATGACGTTGTTATATTTAAGATAACATTATTTTCACATAAAATTTTTAAGATTTAAATTGAGCCAAATTGGACATCCTAATTTTGAGGATAAAACTTAAAAAATTATAAAAGTTTAAAATTAACTTAAATTGACTTCATTGATTTTAAATTAAGCCAAATCGAACTACTTATTTATGAAGCTAGACTGCTAGGAAAGTTTTACAAGGACCCCGAAGGGCACACAGGGAAACTATGACACCAAACTAGCTAAAACAACTCGTTTAGACAAGATCATCGACTAAACAAAGTCGGATTGGAGGTATTAAGGTGTCTGGTAGACTATTGTGAAACAACTTGGGAATATACTTGTGACTATTTGGTTTGCTCTAGGTATGACGGACGAGACAACAAGGCCACTCTCCACAGGCACACAACTATCATCATTCCTCTTAGGAACCTCTTCCCTTTTGACAGCTCTCAACTCCCACTCTGTAACAATAATCTCAATAGTACCTTCACTTTTACCTCGTTAAACTCTAATTAAACAGCAGAAATTGTTTTGAATGCAGTCCCAGACTATCATAGACTTTCTGATACACAAGATCCTCAGAAGAGGCCAGGGTAGAGCATACTTGTCCTACACCTAGGTAGTTAGGAACATGATTTAGACCTTGAAGTTTTCAAGAAGGATAATAGAATTAGAAGGAAACAAACTTCATTTATCAAAGAAAGCTTAAAGCACTCAGTATCGATTTAAGCATCCATTGAACTAAGTAGTGATTTAAGCATGCTTACAGCTGAAAGGAAACCTTGCTTTTATAGGTGAAGCAAAGTTTAGAAATGTAAATCTACCTAAGAAAAACTCATTACTTCTTTTGAAAAGAAAACGCATTTAAGATACAATAATGCTACCTAAGTTTGACAAAAGTAACCTACTTTAACAAAAGTCTAAAGGTACACAGTGTGATGATAAGATGGAATCTTGAATAATAGCTTAAACAGTGATTTGTAGGGCCATCTTTCTTCAAAATTCATGAAGTTGGTTACCTTAAAAGGTGTGCTCACTTTAAAGGATTAAAGTGAGATCATCAGTGATGCCAAAGTCTTTAGTGGATCCCATTATTCTGCCAAGTTAGTCTATAAGTTGGTGGATATTGATTGTATCCCAATTAGAAGGCCATGGACCAGAAAAAGAATTGGATTTTTGTCTTAAATTATATAATGGGTTGGATAATGGACTGGAGATTGGATGAGGAATGTCACAAGCTTTGATGTGAATCACACGATCTAGTTTGGAAGCCCACTAATATGTTGATGGAGTAGTAATTGGGTTAAGATCCATAGTAAGGGCCCAAAGAAGTGCATATTGGTGAGAAGGCCGAATTATAAGATTGATTCAATTGGTCCAAAACAGAATATAATTCTTTGAGAAAGCATGGTTAATTTGTAGACCAAGTTTTAGAAGTTCGCCAGTGTTGGATATGGTTAAATGAGTAGAGTTGACCAGAATCACTTATCACATAAGGACGATGGATGAGATAAATAGCATATTATTCTTTATCATGTAAAAAGGAGCCCATAATTGATGACGTGTTAAGATTTGGAACATATCAATACGACATGTATTTAAGGGTTGGATCCACTCAAGAAAAGTCCATAGAAGAGACTTTGAATTGGTTGGATCAAAGAGATGATGATACAGATGAAGAGGTGAAAAGGCAATTGAATAGGCATAAAGGGCAAACATAACCTAGAGATGCCATAAAGTGGATTCCTAAATGTTATCATACATATGATACAAAAGTTTATAAGGAGTAGTAGGATCAAAGAATCTAGGAACTGGTAAAATGTCATGCTAAAGAAGAGTTAGATGCAAATAATAAAACATACTTTGGTGCAAAAGTGGATAAAGCTCTAAAACAGTGGTTGGAGGAGTAGGAAACAAAGGAGGAAACTGCTTTTTATATTTTGCAAACCTAAGAAACTCCATTAACTAGTATAATGGAATGGGAAGTTTGAGAGAAGAGGAGACAAACAAAATAGGTTTCGTAGTTCTAGAGAGATAATCAGCAAGGATATTTCTGTGACCTTTAATATATCAAATGGAGTATTTATAGGAGGAAAACCACTCTTAACAACGAAGCAATTGACTGTTGGGAATCTTTTTCTTAGGTTGATCAAGGATTTTTGGAAAGGAGGTGTTATCCATTTCCATGACAAAGTGATAAGGAGTGAGGTGGAAAGTGAATTTTTCAATACGTCTTTTAACAGCAAAAATCTCCTTATAACTGATATGATAGTGGCATTCAGAAGAACTAAATTGACCACTTACTTTTCCACAATAATGTCGTAGGTCATTGATTTCTTCGAGGAGTACAGCACCCCAATAGGTGTCACTAGCATCAATCTGTAAGACACGTTATCTTGCGTCAGGAATCTTTAATGGTGGAGGATCCTGACAGATTTGCTTTAGATACTTGACAACCTTTGTCTGTTCCTTTGTCCAAGGTGGTGGATTCTTTTTCAAAAGCTTAGATAAGCTTAAGTACAAGCTGCCACTGAGGTATGAAATCTTAAATATAACTAACAATTCCAAGGAATTGTTGTATCTGTTTGACAATGAGATTTTCATCAGGAAAGTGTAACAACTCTTTTGCAATGTGCGGACTTGACTAGTAAAATCAATCTTTGAAATGCAAAACCAAGAATTCAATTTCTGTAGTGCTAATAATGCTTTTCGAGGATGAAAGTATAATGCCCTATTGTACAGTGAGATCCCAAAAAAAAATTTGGGCCTAATGTTTCACATGGGTCTTTGAGAACAATCAGATGTCATCAATGTAGATCATTGCACTATTGAGGATAGGCTCATAGATCTTTGTCATGGATTTTTGAAACAGCGATGGAGCGACTTTAAGTCTAAATAGCATAACAGTCCATTGGTATTATGCATTGGGAATATATAATGTAGTTTGATATCGTTCTTTTAGGTCAATACCCAATTGCCAAAATCCTGCCTTTGAAAAGATAACAACTTCTTTAAGGAATAGTACTTGAGTACTTATCTTTAATAAAGGAAACTTGTCATCTTGCAGGAAAGCATTTAGAGGTTTGTAGTTAATGACTAATCTCTTTTTTTCATGCTTCTGCTTTAAATGTTTATTGATATAGAATACTTGACAAGCCCAATCCGACTTTATAGGCTCAATAAGTCCTTATTTCAAAAGGATTGCATACTCATCATATGTGAGCTTTAGATCGTCAAGGTTCATCCCTGGATATGTGGCTTTTGTAAAATTGATATCCTTAGTCTTCTTAAAAGGTAGACTTACATATAAGTCATCAATTTTCCACAAAGGATATAGGGGAGTAAACTATGCATGAGATTTAGGACAGTATTCCAACAGTTTATCTCGTAGTGCAGTGTATTGTGTAGGAACCTATGTTAGTTCAAACCCATTTTTTATTTGAGTGTATAGATCAAATAGGGATCGATACTTGAGGCCTGTGGTAAGGATCTGCAAAGGTGAGACTTTACTATATGTATCCATACTAATTAGAATGTCTGGGCCAGGTAGATTGCTTCTAAGAACTTTAATCCAAATTGTAAACTGAGGAAAGCAACGAATTCTGATTCTTTTTATTATTATTAACCTAATCTTAAAAGAATTACCATCAGCAGTAGTAAAATATTCTTCATGAGAAGTCCATACATTAGATGATAAGATATTGGGTTTCATGATCGTACGACTGGATTCAGTATTCATAAACCCAATAGTTTGAAAGAGTTAGATCTGGACATAAGGTCTTTGAACTGTTGTCGACCTACTTTCATGCATGTCTGCTATAGCATGTATAATGAATCATCATCTGTAGAGGTAGATGAATGAGATGATTCTTCTTTTTCAGATGTATGGGTTTATCATATTTGTCTTATTGAAAGAGTTAGATCTGGGCATAAGGTCTTTGAACTGGTGTCGACCTACTTTCATACATGTATGTTGTAGCATGTATAATGAATCATCATCTGTAGAGGTAGATGAATGAGATGATTCTTCTTTTTCAGATGTAGAGACAAAAACAAAAAACTTAGTATCTTCGTCCTCTTCTGATTGCTCCTCAATTGATTCTTCAAAGTCATTGTCAGAATGAATTAGCAAAATTGATTTGATCTGCTTCAATAATTTGAGATCTTTTGTTGTTTTATGAGGGCAAGTACGTGCAATATGTCCATGCTATCCATAGAGAAAACATTGAGTAGCCTTTTTTCAATGTGAGGACCTTTTAAAGAAGTGAACAAATCTTCTTTTTGTGCCACCATTATTCCTTTCATAGGTTTTCTTCCAAAGCTTTTAGCCTTCCTTCTTTCTATGGAACTTTCTCTGAGGGTAGACGTGATGAAGATGAGCTTTCTTCTTACTATGACACTCATAAGTCTGTGTATCTATGCACTTAATATGGAGATAAGGCTTTCTACAAGCCTGTTTGAGAACTGGACCACCTTTTATGATATTCTTGAACAAGGTATGCTAATCATATAACTTATTAACAAAGGCTAAAGCAAACTGATAGATTCCTCTGTAGTTCTAGTTACAGTTGATCTGGAAGGGATGATATAAAAGTTTATGAAAGATTATCATCATTACATCCATTTAAAAGATAATACCTTTCCGTCATTCGTTGGTAATGCTTTTGGATATCACACTTATCAAGAGAACAAAATTTCATTACGAAGTATTTTTGACAGATTTATTTATCAATGAGCTGAAAGTCCCCAATGAATTCTTTATGGATAATTCCAAGTAGTGCTCCTGCAGTAGTGACTTGGATGTACTGAAGGCATTGATAATCATTAAGACTTTGCCACCATTCTCGCAAAGTACTAGTGAAACAAGATGTGAATTTAGACAAAATATCTAGCAGAGGAAGTTTAGGTCTGGTCATTTGAAGATCAATCTATGCACTAAATTTATGTATTCTATCCCTCTATTTCTTTGGAGTTAGATCATCAAACGTAAACCAAGGTCCTGAAGTAAGCTTGGTTATAGCTTGTGCAGCTGACTAAGATATTGTTGCTTGTGCTGCTGGTTCAGGTTTGATAGGTTCAGTACCTATGGATTCTACTTCATTAATTTTAGGTTCAACTTCAGCAGTTTAAGGCACTATCATCAGAACATTAGATAATTCTGAAAGATCATCAAACTATGTTAAAGAATCAATTGATGGTTTAGAAATATGTTTAGATGATCACTCAGAGATTGACTTAAAGAAATTTGCAAAAACTTTAGTTGTGGGGATAGATGCTTCTGAATAAGCTTCCGTATTATCTGATTGAGAACTTGAATCTTCTGCAATTTGTATAGATCCAAGAGTTATGTTGCATTCTATCTATTTAGCGTTGTCCTTCCCAAGCGATGAGGTTGAAGGTTGAACTTTTCAAGAAGATGTTGGAGGTGTATAAATCTGTAAAGGCTTACTCCACTAATTGACTGGTTCTAATGGTGTATAAGAGGTTGATGGCTCAGGAACCTTTGAAGACTCAGAAACTCTTTGTTTATGCAAATGTTCAAGTTTTTGCCTTGATTTTGACTTTTTTTGTTTCTCCAAATTTGTCTGAGGATGTATATACTGTCTAATCAAAGGATAATTGAATTTTAATACCTTTGAGTAGTTAGCTTCTTCTAGATACCTTTGATACATAGGAGACAGATATGTTGGCTGCGTATTTGGAAAATCTGTTGAGGATAAGCCATAGATTATCCTTTATTGTGCCGAATGCATATCAACTTCCATTTGTTGCACAATTCCTTGTACCTTTTGTATCTCACAAACTTTAAAGTCAAATTCAGGACCCATATAATGGTTAGAGATGTATTGTCGAAGTTTAGCATCAATACGTTGAATTTGAGCTTTGTATGACTAGTACATTTGTTAGATCTATTTAAAAACTACATTGACTTTATGATGAGTAGCATGATTTTATTGACTAATTCCATCCAGCTTAGAATCAATTCTTCTCAAAACTTTGTTTTGTGCTACTACGTTTGATGTTTACCAATTGAGAACTTCATCAGATTGATTTGACATAAATATTCCTCGTGAAGTGATTCATGTGGCTCATATATAAGGGTTAGAGATAACCCGCGTTGATTCATTAGTACTCCTGTTAATATAGGAAAATCTTCCTTATATGGCTTAGCCATCATACAGGGTATATGAGTAGGAGTCATAACAGGAACTTCTGGCTTAAATCTATATGTAGATTTACATGTAGACAACTTCAACATCTCTCTAAGAGACTTGAGTTTGGATCTTTTTATCAATAGACCTTTAGAATCGTCTGAATCTGGATCATCACTAAGGGGATGATACTCTTGAGAAGGCATACAGTGTGGTTTTGGCTTTTTCTTCTTCCTTCTCCTTCTTGTATAGTGATCATTGTCATCATCACTATCTAACTCAGGATTGAGACAGATATCATATTCTGGTTCGCACATAGATGGGTCGACATCCCATACAAAATATCCACGATGATGATTGACATAATCGGGATCTCCATTAGCTTTGAAATAATGAACATGAGGACCAAATTTACCTTTCGTATGAGAATATACGGGTTGGATCATAAGGATTTCCCCAGATGTTTAAGGTCTAGATGGATCTTCATTGGGCCATGTATAGATGCACTTAACAGTTTCATCTTTCAAAGTCTTCTGAATTAAAGGAGTTGTCATATGAAAAGAATGTCGATGAGGCGCGTGGAACACCTTTTGGTAGTTGATGATCCATTCAGTAGGCATCAACTTTTCAAGCTCCTGTACTAGTAGTTTCTTCAAGATTTTCTGATTATTAGAACGATCAGCAACTATGTAAAGAGAATCCGAAGTAGAGTTTGAGAAATTAATGTAACACCTATATACCCCCTAGGGAGGATATGCGGATGCTACACATAACAACACCTAAAACACATCATACCAACAATTCCAAGCATTCTTAGAAACTCATACACCTTACATTACATTACATTTCATTATGTTTTAAACATACTATACAGAATGTAATGACATAACACAAAATATATTATATGCCTTAAAATCTAAATTTCTTCCTATTTATAGATACTACAAACCATATATGCAAGATACAAACTGTCTCATCATACTGAATACAAGTTAGATGTAACATCCCATTACCCATGTTAAGGCAAAAATAGTAAATGTAAGAGATTTACTGAGAGATTAGAAATGCATTTCAAGCTCATGCATTATATGACATGCACATACATATGAATATTGAATCTTTGCACATAAAAATAATGGTACATGCATTCATTGACAATTTTTGGGTATAATTGTTTATAAATGTGATTGTTATTGAGAATTGTGGTTTGTTTGTATTGAAAATTTATTTGGAGAGTGTAATTGTTGATTTAGAATTTTTGGAGAATTTTAAGAAATTTTTTAAAATTTTGGGGTAATTTTTGGACTAGGAAAATGTCAAGTGACAAGACAAATGATAAATGGTAGTAGAATTTACTGTCAAATGGCGATGGAAATTTTTATAAACGATTTTAGGAATTATTAATAAGTGTCATTGAAAATTTAGAGACAATTGGACTAGAAATTGGAGACAAATAGACTAGTTTTTAATAAGGGTCCAAATGGGACCATAGGAAGGTGGCAAGTGGCAATGACAAGTGTCACTACCACTCACTCATCTCTCCCTCTCATGATACTCTCCACTTGAAAGACCAAATAAATTGTTTTGTCTTTCATTTTAACTTTTGCTTTCTTCATCTTTTCATGGCTTTCTTCTTCCTTTCCTTCATTTTCGTTTCTTCATTCTCTTCTTACCTCACCAATGTTACACCTTGCTTCCTTCTTTCAATTGCTACTTCCATCTTATTGTTTCTTCCATTTGTCATAAGAAAAAAACCTATCCTTACCTCCTTCAAGATGATGATCGTGTGATGCTTGGGAGCTAGTGCTAAGTATTGTTTTTGAAGAATTGAAGCTAAACCAAGTAAGTTATGCTTTAAATGTCATGGGTATGGTTAAATTAA
>JANSVA010000217.1:37614932-37627937 GCA_025504915.1 Erythroxylum reticulatum | reverse complement strand
GTGGATAACACATTGCTAACTAGAAAAGACATACCAATGCTCTAGTTTATAAAGATTTGTTTTCCCAAAACTTCTCCATTAAGGATATGGTAGATGTAACTTATATTCTAGGAATAAAGACCTATAACGATAGATTAAAGAGTTTGCTTGGTTTATCTCATTCCACGTACATAGACAAAGTGCTAAAAAGGTTTAGCATTGAAAAAGGGGGTTCTTACGCATGTCACATGATATTTCTCTTTTATAGAGTATGTGGCCTAAGATATAAGAAGAGAGAGATAAAATGGATTACATTTCATTTGCTTTAGTAATTAGATCAATCATGTATGAGATGTTATGTACTAGACTAGATGTCTTTTATGTTTTAAGCATAATGAGCAGGTTTTAAGCCAATCCTAATGGGTTTCACCATATAGCTATGAAAAACATCTTAAAGTACTTAAAAAAGATTAAAGATGTTTTCTTGGTTTATGAAGTAGTTGAACTAAGAGTTTAAGGGTATTCAGATGCTAGTTTTTAGTCAAACCTAGATTATAATATATCACAGTTAGGGTATATCTTCACTATGAATAATGGTGTAGTAAGTTGGAAGAGTTCCAAACAACCAACCATTGTAGATTCAACAACCAAGGCATAGTATATTTCAGTGTCAAAGGCGACAAAGGAAGAAGTTGGATCAAGAATTTGATCACTAAACTTAGAGTGGTTCATAACATTATTGAGCCTTTAATGTTGTAACTTGACAACAATGCTACTATTGCATGGGTCAAGTAATCTAGGTATTATTTATTGTCCAAACATGTTCTTAAGAAGTTTCATTTGATTAGGGAGATAGTGGAGTAGAAAGACACAGTATTGGAGTGAGTTCGCACTGAGGAGAATCTTGCAAATCCTCTCACTAAGTCATTGTCTCATAAAATACATGATCGACATATGGAAGGATATGTTATTAGATATATAGGTGTGATTGGCTTTAGTGCAAGTGAGATTTTGTTAGTTGATGCCCTTGTAGCCAATTAGTTGGTTGCAATTTTATATATGACATTATTAATTAATTAATTAAGTCACTCTTTATCTTTATATATTATGTTAATTACATTTGATGTTTTAATACTAAAGGTGAAATCCCCGAATAATTATTGTGTAATTAAAATTACGATTATATCATAATCATGAGATTCAATTTGTACTTATGATCATTCCCAAATTATTCTTGGATATAGTTTCATCAAGATGGGATATTGATAAAATGATAAAACTAGAACACATTATGTTTCTTAATATATAAAGAAATTAATTGATCTCATAAAATAAAATATGGAGATACTTAAACTAACGTGTGGGTGCTTATTAAAGAATAAGTTTGTTGAAATGACCAATTATAAGGATCCAAATGGAATATTACTTATGGGTTTGTGGATTTCCTCATTATGATGGTTGTATAATTGATTCTTATACTTAAGATTACCAAGGTAGCTTAGATGGGATTTACTATGTTTTGACGCTACTTATGACCTATCCTAGTTAGGGTAACTCAGTCGATGGCACTTGGATGCAGTATGAACCATATGGAGATAGTTAACTAAGTCAATAAAGGATTCGTCTCTTTAAAGTAATTAGAGAAAATGTTCTATTGTTTTTTATTACTAGTGATTTAAGGATTCTATGGCCAGAGTGAATTGAGATTTTAAAAGATGTTTTCAAATATCAATAATTAATTAGCAAGAACGAACATGACTAGATTCAAAAGAGTAGACACTATATTCATACTTTATTCAATTAGAACAACAGATGACAAAAGGATTAAATTATACATCATTATCATAGATGAATAATTTAAGTCAAGCCACTTTGGCATTCATGATATTTGGGTAATCATGACATATTGCTAGATGTCAATCTTGATATATAATTATAAATTGTTTAATTGGAGAATTAAAGATAAATTAAAAGGATTTTTAATTTTCTAATTCTAAATATGAAATAGAATTATAATTTATAATAATTGTCAATCTATTAGGAACCTATGGGTCACACATAAAGAGTAGTTTAAAACAGAAAGTTCAATTTCAATAAAGTTCAACTTAATTGTAAAGTTTGAGAAACTTTAAGGATTAAATATGAGATATTTAATTTTATTAAATTAAATAAATTATAAATAGAGTTTGAATTTAATTATAATTGAAATATTTAATTTTAATAAAAATAAAACTCTAACGCTTTTTTTATAATTAATGATGTTTTAAAAACTAGTCGAAGTTAAACCGGTAAGACAAGAGGTTTAAATTTTAAAAGGTTCATCCGGTATTAGATCATCATAATATTGACTAAAAATTGAATAAAATTAAAATTTTGGAAATATGATTGAAAGGGATTGTCCTTATCTATCAAATAATTTGAAGTTTAATTGAAAAAGAGATTGTTAAATGAAAATTAATTGATTTATTTTAGTTTGTAAGAACTTATTAATTTATGAATATTGACCTATTAACTAATACACTAATTAGTTTTTAACAAAAAGAGTTATAAAAGTAAATTGAACTAAAAGGTTAAAAACTGAACTAAAAAGTTAAATTGTTTAAGGTTTTATGGTTGAACCGACCAAAATGGGTGGATTTTTCAATCATTAATTTATAGGAACAAAAATAAGGGAGCTAGCACTCCTGCTGATTCCTCTCAAAAAGTTGAGTGTTTTTATTGCTTTATGGACACTGTTAGAGGCTATATGCATGAACAGCTCGTGGTTGACACATCGAAAAAGTAAAAAGGCTTTTAAAAGGAGTATCAGATCAGATATGATTTGACATTTTATGATTCATGTTTTTCAAGTTGTTCAATTATTGAGATTCGAATAGAAACTGTAATTTTTTTTTCATTATGCCTGTGCTTAGATTACGATTGGTTTCTCAATAATGTTATCAAAGCTAGGTTGGCAAAATCTAATGAACAGAGATTCATAAATTTGGGTCAAATGAATCGGTGATTTATAAAATGACTTAAATCGTTTCACATAAGCTATGGGTTAAGGGGGAGCTAATTCGATTTGGATAGATCCACTTGTGAGGGAAGCTATAGGTTAAGGGGGAGCTAATTTGATTTGGATAGATCCACTTGTGAGGGGGAGATGATAGAGATTCGTAAGTTAATTAATCTCTTATAGTAAAAAGATATAAGGATGAAGTGAGTTATATACAAAAATAGGACTCATAACCCATTAAGGTTTTGGGTTAAGATATGATATCCTGGTTATATATAAGCTCACTTGGATCTTGTCCAATTTCTCCCCAATCCCCCTCAAAACCTTTCATTGGTATTAAAGCCTATTTTAATTGTTCAAATAATGTTGGGAAACCAACATGATCAAATCATTGGCCTAGCAGAAAAATAAAATTTTATAATTTTCGACCGAATCCTAGAAGTTGAATAAGTTGAAAAACACATATTGTAAAATATAAAATCTTACTTGATTTAATATTTTTCTTGAAATCCTTTCAAATCCTTTTTGGTATGCCAACCATGAATTGTTAACGCGGCCAGCCACTAATCGTACCCACAGAGTAGTAAAAACTCCTAACTCTTTGAGAGAAATTAGTAGGACTCCTAGCTACCTTTATGTCTATTTCTAAAAATTTAATTTTTTATTAAAATTAAATATTTCAATTAAAATTAAAGTCAAACTCTAATTGTAATTAACTTAATTTTAAGAAAACCAAATATCTCACATTTGATCCCTAAAGTTTCTCAAACTTTACAACTAAATATAACTTAATTAAAATTGTTTTTTCTCTTTTAAACTATTCTTTATGTGTAACCTATTAGGTTTCTAATATATTGGAAATGATTATAAATTATAATTAGAATTCATAATTAGAATTAAATAAATTAAAACTTCTTTGAATTTATATTTAGTTCTCTAATTAAATAATTTAAAATCATAGATCAAGATTAACATCTAGTAATATGTCATGACCACCCAAATATCATAAATGTTAAAGTAGTTTGACTTAACCTATTTATACACGGTTATGATGTATAATTTAATAATTTCATCATCTGATGTTCCAATTAGACAGAATATGGATATAATGTATACTCTTTTGAGTCCAATCATGTTGATTCTCACTAATTAATAATTGATTTATAATTAATGCTTAAAAATACCTTTTTAAATGTCAATTTAGTTTAGCTAGAGAATTCTTTAAACTGCTACTAATCAAGAACAGTAGAACATTCTCGCTAATTATTTTAGAGCGACAAATCCTTTATTGACTTACTTAACTATCTCTATATGATTCATATTATATCCAACTACTACCGAATTTAGCTTACCCTAACTAGGATAGGTCATAAGTAGCATCAAAATATAGTAATTCTCACATCAGATACCTTGGTAATCTTAATTCTAAGGATCAATTATACAATTATTATAATGAGTAAATTCATAGACATATAAGTAATATCCCTTTTAGGACCCTCATAATCGGTCAGTTTAGTGAATTTATTCTCTAATAAGCACCCATACATCAGTTTAAGTATGTCCATGCTTTAATTTGTGAGATCAATTACTTTCTTCATAAGAAAGAAACATAACATGTGTTAGTTCTACTATTTCATCAATATCTCGTTTTAATGAAACGATAACTAGGAACAATTTAGGAATAATACATAAATACAAATTGAATCTTATAATTATGATCTCGTTATAATTTCAATTTCATAGTAATTATTCCAAGGATTTTACCTGTAATATTAAAATATCAAATGTAATTAACATAATAAATAAAGATAAAGAATGAATTTATTAATTAAAGAATAATGTCATAAATAAAATTGCAACCAATCGATTGGTTGTAAGGGTATAAGCTAACAATTTATGATAAAGAGATTCTTAGGATTGAATGCTGATGTTCGAGGATGGAATTTTAAGATGATTCCATTTGGAGTAGGATGAAGAATATGCCCAAGATTACTATTGATAATCAGAAATTTGCACATGATGTTAGGTACACTTATTCATTCATTTGATTGGAAGCTTAAAGATGGTGTTACACTAGAAATCTTGGACATGGATGATAGGTTTGACATAACCTTAGAGAAGGCTCATCTGCTACGACTCATACCTATGTAATTGTAAATGTTAGGAGAAACAAGATAAAGAGAAATTATATTTACATGTATGAGCGAAGGATAAAGACTCTTTATATGGTGTATAATGGAGTAACATATAAGGAAAGAAAATATTACAACATAATTGCAAGATATTTAAGATAGAAATAAAGGGATCATATTCTATATATGTTAATATCTATAAAAGCTAGCTGAAGTTTTCTAACAAAATCACAAAAGCATTAAGGTGGATGAGCTTTAATCAAGATATCAATAACTTAATCATGAAAAGAGATCCAGACAAGTTTGATAGAATTCTAACGAACATGATGTTAGATCTAGTGACAATCATTCTCAACGTGCTTGGTATCATTAAATAGCTATCGAAGTTAGACTATCTCAGAATAAGAGTCAATAAGAACCTGATATTTAGATTTAGTGCTAAAACAAGACACCACAGTTTGATTCGTACTTCGCTAGGATATTATTAAATCACTAAGAGATGTAGACCATAAAGTAAAGTTCCTTTCATATATCAAAAAGTATGAATAACTATTGAAAAGTGATTGGTATAAGGAGTAAACATGAAATGATTGGCAACATGAACGACATAAGCTACATTAAGATGAGTGTCAATGAGATAAACTAGACAGCTAACTAACATTTGATAAAAATGCCATCATTGAGAGGAGTGTCATCAGTAGCAAAAAAATAAGCATCGGTCTCATTGGGAGTACTAGATATCTTGTCAGTTCAAGAAAGGAGATTTGTATCATATTTTTCTTGAGATAAATAGTATCATATAAGGTCAAATGATACCTTAAGATGAAGAAAGTAGTTGAGATGCTCAACATTTTTCATTTCAAACTATTTACTTAGAAATGTTTTGATGTCATTGATGCCCCATAAATCATCACCAATAATGATTATATTATCAACATAAAGAAGTAACAAAATGAAAACTCTCCCAGTTTGATGAAAAAATAATGTACAATCATAGAGACTTAAATGAAAGCCAATCTTTCTAATAGCAGAGCTATTTTTAGCAAATTATGCTCAAGGAGCTTAATTTAGGTTATCGAAAGCTTTTAGAAGATAAAAAACTATATTAGGAGGATGGTTATATCTAAAAGGTGGTTGCATATAGACTTCCTAAAAAAGATCCCTATGAAGAAGAGCATTTTTTTTATATCCGTCTAAAATAACCAATATTACTTGATAACAACAATATCAAGAAGGCTATGAAAAAAGGTGATACGAGCTATATGAAAAAATATCTATTCATAGTCAATGCCATATTCTTGTGTGAATTCTTCAGTAAATAAGTAAGACTTGTGGTATTCCACAGTATTATTAGCTAGAGTTTTAATTTTATAAACCCATTTATGGCCAAAAATAAGACTTGTCTGAAGGTAAATTTACTCAATGTTAAGTATGAGTGCTATTAAGAACCTAGAGTTCTTCTTTCATAATTTACTACTGCACAAGGTTAGTATTAGTCTCACGATAAATGTAAGGTGAGGTTCATATAAGGAAATAATCATAAAATAATAATGATACTTAGGAAGGGTAATATCAGGTTATCTTACGTGAGTACTGTGACAAAGAGAGGAAGGAATAAAATAAGAACTTCTAGTAATTAGGGTTGAGATGAAAACTGAAGGAGAGGAGTTACCAAAATCTATAAATGTTAAAGAGTCACTTAGGGAAGGCGAAGAGATTACAGTACTATCTAAACTCAAGTTGCCTATTAACAATTCATTAAGAAAAAAGGAATAGATGGATCTATTAGATATGAAGAAGGAACAATTTAAACTTAAAAACTCTATATGGTGGAAAATATTTTATTTTCCTAAAAGGTGACATAATGAGAAATCCTGAGACCTTGAGAAACTAAGTCCCAACACCGATAACTGTATGTTCTATATCGTATCCTAAAAAGCATCATAACCTAGCCTTAAGCTCTAATTAGTGTGTTCAAAAGGTTGAAGATAAACAAAACATGCACTACCAAATACTCGATTGGATTGATAGCGTAGACATTAAAAAGGAGAGATAGTACAGATAGTGTGACAAGGAACTTGATTAATTGTACAAATAGTAATAAGAATGGTCTCCCCCGTAAGTACTTAGTATATGTAGAAGATAAGAAGAGCACAAATAGTATTTAAAATATGTATATGCTTTTATTGGGTCGGTCATTTAGTGCAAATATGGTTGGATAGGAAATTGGAACTATTGACCCACTCTGAATTAAAAACATAGTTAATCTAGACTATTTATATTTTATACAATTATCTGTTTGGAGAATTTTAATTGAACAAGAAAACTAGGTTTTAATCATAGATGCAATTCAAATGTATCTTTGAAGTATCTTAGATTTATTTTTCAACGGTTATTTGAAGTATCTTATATTTATTTTTTAACATATAAATCTATATGTAGCAAAAAAATGATCCATAAAATAATAAAAGAACGAGAACAACCTATAGTAAGAAGTAGAAAGAGATTGCAAATACTAAAGAATAGTTTGAACATTATGAAGGGTAAATGTTAGAGATGGAGTGGTAAAGGATCCCTTAATAATAACAACAATGATGGAAGAAAGAGCTAGTCTAGAAGCAATTATATTACAATCACTAGAAGTACCTTAACTACTAGCCTATCAATTATGAGGCCATTTATGATAACTAACCATTATATGTCCAAGTTTCTAGTAATAGTCGTATTTAATAATGCAATAAGAACATAGAGGAATAGATGAAGCAGCATTAGTTTGAGAAACAAGCTAAAGAGAAGGAGTATTTGACAAAGTGGTGAAGAATTTAATGTGATAAGACAAGTTTCTTCAAATAATAATTCTCAAATCACAACATTTAGTTTACGTAAGGAACTATGATGGACCAAAAATGCGCTAATGTATTCATATTCAGATGTTATAATCATAAGTAGATGCAAAACACATTAGGAATCATAAGTTCCTATGTAAACAATAGCAAAGGTAGAATCAGGTCATTGAGGATCACAATTTGCCAACTGATCTTAAAGTATTTGAAGTTCAAAGAAATAATTATGTATTGTCAAATTAGGTTGCTAGAAATATAGTTGAAATTGATGTACATCATTAGAAATAAAGCATATAGTTTTTAGAAAGTCCTGTATCTCATGTGTAGTATCAAAATAATAAAATTCTCCCTTAATTCTAAAAAGATAGGTATTATAGAACTATGTCAAACCTTGATAGTTTTTACTATCTCATTGCTCTTGCAGCCTAAATATTTGATTTCATCTTTATAACTAGTTTTAATGGTTTTGGAAATTTCACCAGTCATATAATGCTAAAGAAAACAACTTTTTAGAAAACTACATATCTTTTGTGACCACAAATCATAGTTAGTGCCATAAAAAATGATAGAGGTAGGTTGTAAGATGAATTGAGAGGTATACAGGAAATTTTTAAAAGAAAATTTGATGGAGAAAATGACAAACTAGGATAATGAGCTAAAAATCAAGCTTAGAACTTAAAGCTATAAACTAATCATAAAAGTAAAATTTAGAGACCTAAAAACCTTAGGAATTGATATGAGAATCTAAAAAATAGATATAGATAATCATGAACTAGGTAGGTCAAAAAATTCAAGTTAGTTATACCTAAAAACTGACCAATTGTAGTAGTTGCATTTGACTAGCATATAAGGGCATGTCTAGCAGCCAATCTATTTCTAGAGAGTGGTGTTTGAATTGCCTGAAGATGGAGAATGTGATGATAATCTTAGATTGGTGTTCGAGGGTATAAAAAAGGGATTAAATTTGGACAGTAAAGTAACGAAAAAATAAAGCATACCAACCAATAAAAAGTTACAGAACAAGAATTTGAGTAGATGGAAACTAAAAGTTTAATAGAGGTTTGATACCATACTAGTAAAAACGAGATAAAGAAAAATTATATTTGTGTTCCTATAATACAAACAATGAAGATTTCGTTATATAATGTATATAAAATATTATAATATAATACTAGAATATTATAATCTAATTATAAAATATTTAAGACATAATTATGAGGGTTATGATATCTTGTAGATATGTTAATAATAAAAATGTTCTATTTTTTGGCCCACTAGTTATGTATTAAATTTTAATTCTTGCAAGATATGTTTTGCATTCTATTTGACCAGAAGCTTAATCCAGCATGAAGCTTATAACTTAAGTCCGAGTTTAACTAAGCTTATATGACTAAAAAATAAATCATATTTGAGTCAATTTTTATGATTTTTAATTTAAAATTTTAAAATGACATTGTTATATTTAAGATAACATTATTTTTACATAAAATTTTTAAGATTTAAATTGAGCTAAATTGGACGTCCTAAATTTGAGGACAAAATTAAAAATTATAAAAGCTTAAACTTAAATTAAATTTTGATTAATTTAAATTGATTTAATTGACTTTAAATTAAGCCAAATTGAATTACTTATTTTCTAGGCTAGATTGTTAGGAAAGTTGGCGAAGGATAGAGATTAGCGCTAGCTCTATTACCATACAAGGAGCCCGAAGGGTACACAGGGAAACTACGTCACCAAACTGGCTAAAGCAACTCGTTTGGATAAGATCATCAACTAAACAAAGTTGGATTGGAGGTACTGAGGTGTCTGGTAGACTATTGTGAAACAACTTGGGAATATATTTGTTACTATTGGGTTTATTCTAGGTATGATGGACGAGACAACAAGGCCACTCTCTAAAGGCACACAACTCTCATCTTTCCTTTTAGGAACCTCTTCCCTTTTCACAACTTTTAACTCCCACTTTGTAACAATAATCTGAATAGTACCTTCACTCTTTCCCTGTTAAACTCTAATCAAGCAGTAGAAATTGTTTTGAATGCAGTCTTAGACTATTCTAGACTTTCTGATATACAAGATCCTTAGAAGAGGCAAGTGTAGAGCATACTTATCCTACTCCTAGGTAGTTAGGAACATGATTCAGGCCTTGAAGTTTTCAAGAAGGATAAGAGACTTAGAATGAAACAAACTTCATTTATCAAAGAAAGCTTAAAGCATTCAATATCGATTTAAACATCTATTGAACTAAGTAGTGATTTAAGTATGCTTAAAATTGAAAGGAAACCTTGCTTTTATAAGCGAAGCAAAGTTTAGAAATGTAATACTACCTAAGACAAACTCATTACTTCATTTGAAAAAAAGACTACTTTAAGGTACAATAATGCTACCTAACTTTGACAAAAGTAAAGTTTAACAAAAGTCTAAAGGTACATAATGTGATGATAAGATGGAATCTTGAACAATAGCTTGAACAATGATTCATGGGGCTATCTTTCATCAAAAGTCATAAAGTTGGTTGCCTTAAAAGGTGTGCTCACTTTAAAGAGTTAAAGTGAGGTCATCAGTGATGCCAAAGTCTTAAGTGGATCCCATTGTTTTGTCAAATTGGTCTATAAGTTAGTGGATATTTGTTGTATCACAATTGGAAGGCCATAGACTAGAAAGAGAATTGGATTCTTGTCCTGGACGGTATAATGGGATGGATAATGGACTGGAGATTGGATGAGGAATGTCATCAGCTTTGATGTGAATCAGATGATCTAGTTCGAAAGCCCACTGATCTAGTGATGGAGTAGTAATTAGGCCAAGAAGAGCAGTATCTCCATAGTAAGGGCCCAGAGAAGTGAATATTGATGAGATGGTTGAATTATGAGATCGATTTAATTTGTCTAAAACAGAATATAGTTATTCAAGAAAGCATGGTATCAGAGCCAAAACTTTTGTTCATACCCAAGGTATATTTTCATATACCATAATACTAGGTTCCTAAGTCCCCCACAGACTTGGAGGATTTACACAACTTATGACTAACTAGTGATTTGGTTATTAGAGGGAGCAACTAAACCTTTCGCATCTTGTTAGGTAGGTAATATTGATTTTTGTTTAGAGAAGTGAGTAAGGAGAGAGCCTTTACGAAGTTATGTAAACATTGTCAACTTCTTAGACGAGAAGTATCCATACTATATTGTCTAATTCTAGACCTTGCGTGAAAGAAATCATCCAGAGTTCTAGATTAAAATTGTGTGGTCTTAGATCTACCACTACAAAACAATATGTAAAGCTTGAATTCCCTAAAAAACTGATCTCTTTATGGAGGAAACAAAATCATACACATCTTCATGTTAGATCTAGAGCACTAGAGCAAATCAAGATCCCACAACCATCATGGCTACTCTACACCACCAGATGATCTATCGTCTATAGAATCATGGTTTGTACCTTAAATGTACGGCCCCAAACTATGCCCTAGTAGAAATGGTATATGTTCATGAAAGTACATGTATGATAGGTGTCAAAAATTATGATAAGAATGAGAATTTCATATGACTTGAATTTTGGTATTGATGGACTATAGTTAGTAACTTGGGATTAATTGATTCCATTAGAGCATTGAGTTATTAAATTAAAAGGTACATTTGGACTAGGAAAATTGTCAAGTCACAAGTTAAGTTGGTACATGGAAATTAGAATGACTAAGCCTAAGAATTAGTGACATTTGGCATAGCTAATACATTGACATTTGACTTCATTTAATTTGTGACATTTGGCAGCATAATAAAAGGACAAGTGGCTTAATTAAAGTGTTACAAATGGAAGCTTAAATGGTGAGCAAATGGGCTTCATGCCCTGGTGTTAAGTGACATATTAAGCTAGTGACACCTAGTTGGTGATGAAGCAAGTTTCTGCTGGAGTATGCAAGTTACTTACTTCTCTCCACTGAAACTCCCATTTTCTCTCTAACTTTTGGAACTATTGCTGAACTTTAGATTGTCATCACTTGAGTTTTGGTAAGCTACTGAATCTAGAAAAAGGTTATATTATTTTTCTATACTATTGTTATATTAAGGATGAAAGTTGCACATTAAACTTAGGTATGTGCTAGTTGTTTAAAAGCTTGGTTTAACTGGATTCTTGGAGTTGAATTTGAAGTTTAGTGAGGTAAGGGAATTATAAACTGGTTATCCTATTATAACATGTATTGTTTGATGTATTAAGTGGATAAAATGTGTATTGAATTAAGAAAGAATTGAGGTTAGAAACTTGATACATGCTAGATACTGGTTAGAAAGAAAAGTTCCACTGGACAGGTATTGGTATTTTAGCCATATCTTGACCTGTAGGTATCCAAATGGGATGATTTTAAATTCAGATTACACTAGATATATATATTTATAAATTTTATAAAGGAATCAAATTTAATTTATGTCACTAAGAGTTTCAAATTTTAGCTTAAAGTTGAGTTTCTAGATTTTGTCACAGTTTAAGAATAATCTATAGTATTTTGGATATAACATATCCAAAATACTGAACCAACTTGTATAAAATTGGTGTCATTAGAAACTTAACCCATAAAGGAACAATTATTTAGAAGATTTTTTTGCCTAAATCCTTCATTTCCATTGTCAAAAGTACCATTCAAAATTGACCCAAAAGTATGTTTTGGGAATAGCTAAAATGAAGTTTGAATAAAAGGTGCACGATCTTGCACAAGCGCAATCATGACTAAAAGGGGTCATTAGGGGGTTACACGATCATGCACAAGCACGATCGTGACAGTGGAGGTCTCCTGCTGTTTGACATCTTTGAATACCCTTCACTCTTTTGATCATAACTTCTTCTCCGGACCTCCAATTGACTTGAACTTTGGACCACAAACTCCTCACACATTGATATTCCTCTCCAACAAGTTTCATTGTCATCTGAATTTATTAAGAATGAATTGTTTTTTACCAAATGTTCAGGTCTGGAAGTTTGGAGATGTTATATGAATGAATGAGAGTTTGGATATTGTATGACATGTTAGTTTGTTTAGAAATCTATGAATATGTCAAG
>JANSVA010000217.1:37585195-37602231 GCA_025504915.1 Erythroxylum reticulatum | reverse complement strand
GACTTTTATGGCATGAAATAATGTTTTCGAACTTACTTATGCACAAATGAGTCATATATGCTACGTGTATGTTTTCTTTTTTGGGCTTAGAGCCATAACAAGGCTTCATTTTATCGATTGAACCGATAAATAAAGGCATGATGCCTTACTTGATTTTTTATACTTAAATGTTGTATATGATTTTTGAGATTGGTGAGGAAATGATTGGCCAATCGTGTGCTGGGCACAACTGATTAAGCGATCCCCGTACCCTTGATGCTGGTGCATAAAAGTCAAGTTGTCGTATCAACACCTTTCTACGGGACTTGAGGGTGATTTCGTACCTAAGGTCTGGACACCGACGAGATCATCACTTAGGGTCATGACACTTTTGTCGACTGTAGTCTGGACTCACCACGGATGAAAGTCGAGCCAACACCGATAATCGGTAGGTGTGCACATTAGTTTGGTCGATTAGTGATGTCACATATTATTGTTTTGGCTTATTATGATATTTGTTTTCTGATGAGATTTGATTTATAAATCTGATGTTTTTATGCATTTATATATTGGAACTGGAACCTATATCTATCGGATGGGTGATTAATAGGCTGGGACTATGTGGTTCCTAAGCAATATATTTTGAGTCATAGGCTAGGCCTATGTGTTTTCTATGTGACATATATTCACTTCTTAAGTTATCTTTACTGTCTTGGTATGAATCGAATTCTATTTGTGATATATGTCTTTCCTGCTCACTGAGAACCTAGTGTACTCACCCCCTACGCTTTCCAACCATGCAGGTTAATTTAGTGAGCTTGAAGCTCTGTGAGGATCGTGCTACCTTTTGATATTTTCAGGGTATTTCCATACGTGGGTAGTTTATGTTTTGTACTTTGGATTGTTTAGTGGCTCATGAACTGTGTTACGTAGTTATGCTTTATGAATTTGTAAGTAACTTTTGACTGTCTGGTGTTTTATAAATGATTTTATATATGAACTTTCAATACTGCTGTTGAGAATGCCTTGAGTGGACTTTAAAGTCTTGAAGTTGTGGTTGGATGTGAATATAGAAGTGTGATTGAAATCATTTGTAGGTTTTGGGATTTTTAAAATACAGTTGTTGTGCTTCCCAAAATTTCCTAAAAAAAATATTCAGTTAGCCTTGCATAGTCTAATTAAGGATACTGTGAGTGTCCTTAGCCCGAGTATACGGCGGTTGTCATGGACCCGACGTGGTATCGGGTCGTGACAACATCAATACTGAAACATTTACTTGTAGTTCTTTTTTGTAATCATATCTCTAAGTCAATACCTAAGGAATGAAGAATTTTAAGGTAAATAACAATGATGGGGGAAAAATATTTAAAATTTTCCTATAAAAATGCAATGTCCTTGATATAACTTTGGTGAAAATATTTGTGGAAGAAGTCCATATCGCTTCCACTGTTTTTTGAACCAAAAGGGAACATTTTTCTTTATCCTAGTCTTCAAAAGAATAGCCAAAAATAGCAGATTACGACATTAAGTAATAAGAAGGCATTAAACTAGGCTTGTTATTGGTCACAATAGTTGTAGGTTGATAAGTATGGGAGGTTTTTGTAAGGATTGTATACTATGGAGAGAAATAAACTTCAAACGTTTTGTAAACCAAAGTTCTTCATTGGAAACCCTACAATTAGAGATAATCTGACAGATTCGAGAGCTAATACTAGTGAAGAAGATACATCTCCAATGCACTATCAACATTCTTTGATCCCTAAACATTTAAAATTATTTATGATTCATGGTTAATCCTCTAGTCCTATATCTCTCTTTTTTGTCCTTCCTCCTTACATGATTTTGTAAGGATTGTAGTAGGGCAATCCCCTCACAACTATGCCAATTTTGTACTACCTGTTACATCTATTAACTAATACCATTTTTTCTTTTCAAGAAAAAGTTTTAGGAGGTTTGTTAAAATTCAGGCTTCACATTTTCTTAGCTTCTAGGGCTCTTAACCTAGTAAATAAGGTGGATAGATTTGTTGATTTTACATAAGGAATAGATCAAAAAGATTTTATCAGGCTCAACAAAGTGATACTTTATTTTCACACATTTGGTTTCTTTAAGGATGCACAAATAAAAAAAGTGGGGCCTTGAAAAGTTTCAATGCTTATATTTCCAATCTTTGGGAAAAAAATATTGAAGATGAATTTATTAGGATATAAGTTATAAAACTCAATTTCAATAGTTGAAATGTTCTTTGTCAAAATAATTGCTTTGAAATGATTTTGGAGTTAGAATTTGTAAATCTCTTTTATAAAATATCTTTTTATTTTGGTTCATATAAAATGATTTTTTTGGTTTCATTTTCAGTAACCATCTTTTATAAAATTTATTTTAATGCGCTTTTGTCTACAAAGCCTTTTAGAGCTATTTATAATTTTGGGTTGTTGGAAGATGTTGTAACCAATTTGAAATGTTCATCATATTAGATGAGGATCATAAGGCCTTACCTTAGGCTTTGGGTAAGAAGGGAAAATCTTTTCTTTTTCCATTATTTTCCTTGTGACTTATTGGTTGCTCAATAGTAGGTTTTGTCATTGATGGGTTTGCTAGCTTTTAGGGTTTTTTAGGAGATATACTTACTCTTGGAATCATTATCTAGATTAAAGGAACTCTTGGGATAAGAAATCAAAAAAGGAATTCGTTTCACCTTTAATAAATTCAATATCAAAATGAAAATTGCTTAAAATTGCATGTCATCCAACAAAATTTTATTTTAAAGCAAAATTTTGAACATCTTCGAGTTAAAATTCTTTGGAAGATTTACATTCAAGACGTAAAAAACTTTCGATTTGATTAATCTCCTTAAAACTTTAAAATGCAAAAAAATAAATAAAATTTATTTTTTAATGGTTGAACAATTTCTTTGAGTAGGATTCCAATGTCCTATAGTGTATTGGATTATTTGCTTTTTATCATTGATATTTGCTTTAGAATTCCTCCATATTTTGATCTAATGCATCATATTCTACAATTTTAAAGGCATTGGGGTCAGTTATATGCAATACGGGAATATCTTTCACATTAGTCTTAATTTGTTTTACCAAATTAGTGTGTTGATCTATCCAAGGTTTTGGGTTTTTTTTTTTTATAATCTTTCATAGAGTGGCTTATAATGCCTATTTAGTTTAAGGTAAAAATCGATAACATAATTTAGGCTTCCTAAGAATCTTTGTAAATTTAGGCTTCCTAAGAATCTTTGTAATTGCTTTTTATCAAATATCTAGTTAGAAAATTTATTGCTAAATTCTAAAGTTCTCTTAAATGGTGTTATTTTGTCATTATAGATATAATGTCTTAAATACCTATCCTTAGTTTGGAAAAGATTAAGCTTTATTTTTGACAATACTAATTCATTCCTTTTTATAAAATGAATGAGAGTTTTAATATGTTTGAAATGTCACCCTAATGTTGAGGAAAATATTAATACATCATCTATATAAACAATGTAGAATTTAGAATATGGTGAAAATATTTCATTCATTATTCTTTGCAATTCATAGGGAGCATTATTTAACCCAAAGAGCTTTACATTCTACTCATACTACTTCGATGGAATAGTAAAAGTAGTTTTATATCTATCTTTAGGCTCTATCCGGACTTGCTAGAAGTTCGATTTCATACCAAAATTTGAGAATTATAAACACTTTAAAGGAAATCTTTCTTATTAGGAATAGAATACCTAATCAATTTTAGTGCTTTATTGAGAGGCTTATAATTTTTCATAGATTTAGGCACATCTCTTTTTTTTTTTTCAAATTTTGAGTCACATAAAAAGCTGCATAACTTTAGATGGACTTAGAAGGAGAGATTGAATATTTTTAAGAAAACATTAATTTCTTGCTTGTAAAATTGTTAAATCCTTGTCTATTTAGATAAGTTTAACTTTTGTTGAGATTTATTTTTTATTAAAACCTTTTTCATAAGTAAATCTATAATATGTTGTTTCTTCTTATAAAAAGCATCAGGTAAATTAGCACATATTTTACTATTAATAATTCCTTGCAAAATTTTAATTTTTTATTTTCTCATCTTATAATTTTTCCTATTCTTCCTTTTGTAATATTTTTCATCAAATGCCAATTTTTTTCACTCACTATGTTCTTCACTTGGATTTTATTAATTTAATAGGCTTTTATCAAATTTATGTTCCTAGTTTTGAAAATTTCTATTAAAGGAAAACATAACTTTTTATGGTTAATTTTCATCGAAATACTATCATAATTCACTATATAATAGTAATTAGCTTTATAAAGGGAGTTCCTAAAATCATCATGTGGTGGATATCTTCAACTATCACAAAAATGGTTTTCACATAAATTTTGGCAAATAAAAGCATATGTTTTGAAAATCTATTTTAGTTGTGAATTGTTAATGGCTTTGAGTCTTTCTTGGCTTTTTCTATAGCAATTTTGTAAGTATTATTCCTTAATATAATCCAAATTGACGTCTATATCAATTAACGTAACTGTGTCAATATGAAAGTCATCTTTAATTTTATAAGTTATCATAATCAAACATTTTTTTAGATGTTATTTAGTTTAATATAAAAAAATCTTTAGATAGTTTCTTATTATTATATTTTTATTTAATTTTGTTTCTCTCATTTTATCCTAGTAGAAGAGAAAGTCTTATTATGAACTTCTTACTAAACTGGTACGTGACGCTCTTGTTAGAAAATTGGGGCAAAATTTGATCCCATATGTAGCATAATAACAAGAAACTTTTGCGTTTTAATTTCTCAAAAGCTAAGATCATTTTAAATATACAATATGATTAACACATAAATCATAAGAAAGCATCAAGCTTAATTTGTACCTTATTGTAAAGCTTGATCCTTTACTTTTTGTTTCCATCAAACTGTTTCTGAAATCGACCCATCTCAACTACTATAGATGTATAAGTGTTGACATCTAACAATATCCATAAAACGTATTAAGAGAATTTTATAGTTATTGTAGAGAGGGTTAGGTAAGGAGTGTTAGCTTGCTTGG
Organism: Erythroxylum reticulatum; assembly: GCA_025504915.1. Lineage (NCBI taxonomy): Eukaryota > Viridiplantae > Streptophyta > Magnoliopsida > Malpighiales > Erythroxylaceae > Erythroxylum > Erythroxylum reticulatum. Next base: position 37,597,210 of record JANSVA010000217.1, on the reverse strand, counting down.
AGCCTAAGCCTATTTATAACAAGCTTTAGACATTTTAGTAATTTAATTGAAATAAAATTTTATTTTCAATTAAACTTTAACTAGAATTAAAATTAATTCTAACTAAATATTAATTATGCCCAAATAAAAACCAATATCTCTTATTGATCCTGATTTATTAAATATTAAATATTAAATCATAAAGTTTTTCAAAATTTACAATAAAGTTTAACTAAATTAAAAGGCCTTTTTCTCTCTTTAACTCATTTTATTTGTATATCCTATTAAGTTCCCAAATATGTTGGAAATTGATATAAATTATAACCCTAAATCATATTTAAGATAAGATAAATTAAATCCTAAATCATATTTAGGATTGGATAAATTAAAGTCCTTTAATTCATCTTAAATTATCTAATTAAATAATTTATATCCATAGATTAAGATCGACATCTAGCAATGCTTCATGACCATCTAAATATTTAAGAATGTCAAAGTTGTTTTAACTATCCTTTTCATGTATGATTTTATAATTTAATCATTTTATCACATAATATTTCAATTAGACATATAGTATAGAATTAATGTTTACTCTAATTGAGTCCAATCATGTTAGTTCTCTACTATTAGTAATTGATTCAATTAAGGACATTTAAAAACTATTTTCAAAGTTTCATTCTACTTTGGCCAAGGATTTCCTAAATTAACACTAATCGAGAACAACGAAACATTCTCCCTAATTACTTTAGGGTAATGAATCCCTTACTGATCACTCAACTACCTTCATATACTTTATGATATATTTATTAACTATCAATTAAGCTACTCGTGACTAAAATAGGTCATAATTAAATATAGTAATCATTATATGAGATATTTTCGTGATCTCAAGTCAACGGATCACTTATACAATTATCATAACGAGAAATTTCATAAATACTCAAGTAATGATCTAAATGAATTTCTCATATGGGGCCAATTCAATAAACTTGTTTTTTAACAAATAATCAAATTTTTGTTTAAGCATCTCCTTACTTTAGTCTATGAGATTGATTACTTCTTTCATAAAGAAAAACATAGTGTGTGCTAGTCTTCTTACATGTTATTAATGTCCACTCTTAATAGAAAAATAATTAGGAACAATTTACATATGATACATAAATGCATGATAAATTTCATAATATGATCTCATCATAATTTCATTTTTAATGTACATTTATTCAATGAAATTTATCATATAAATCTAAATATGTATAAGATGAAGAATGTCTCTAAATTATTTTATGACTAAACTAACCTATTAGTTATAGGACATAAACCAACAATCTCCTACTTATACTAAGACAATCATTTAAGTATCTCATTCAATATAACTATATAATGATCATACTTTGGGGTAGTGGTTTAGTGAGAGAATTCTACAAGATTCTATATAGTGAGCACTTATTTAAATCTTATAAATTTCATCTTAATTATCATCATAATTAAAAGAAATTGCCTAAATACATACTTGGATCTTTAATGAGAGCTTATCTCCTTTCTTATACTCAGTGACTCTAATGTTCTACAATATATTACTATCTGAACAATGCAAGAAACTATACCAAGTTCATTAAAAACCTTCTTGATCCAAATATTCATTTCCATTAAGTGAAAATGTATTATGGCCTTATCAAAAATTAATGCTACATTAGAAGCTTTCCAATCTTAAAATAGTATTATATTAAGTAAAATATACCTTAATTAGAACTTACTTCTAAAGTTAATATCTATATAAAATTGAACTCAAATATCAATTCATACATAGAATAATTGATATCTTTAATAGTTCATAAGTATCAAATATCTCAAATACTAAACACCTATAGTATATTATCTATATAGTTAGACAAGAATAAGTAAACAATTTATGCATCTATCTCTATAGATGCAATTCCTAAATTTATTTGCTAACTTGTCATATCCACTAAGATTTGTTTTTGGACAAATGTAGATTCGATAACTGAAAATATGAATTATTATTCTCTTTTTAATCAATATGTCTCTACATATTCTTATTGAAGAGGGAAACTATACTTCCGTGCACCTTCTTTTAGCCGTGATAAATTCACAGTCTTCTATATAAAAAAACTATTTGAATTTAACATGAAAATGAATCTTTTAACATCTCATAGTCTTTCAACTATACATCCAATTTATCAATAAAGGCATTAGTTCCAACTGGATGTAATTTTATGAGATTTAAACCTTTCAAATTTCATCTTTCTCCCACTACCTATGTTAAAAACCATTCTCTTGTAAATGTTTGTTGAAAAAAATTGTTTAATGGGTTCTTAAGATTATATCTAAACTTTTGATATCTTATAATTTTTTATTATCCAATTTAATTCTAAACTTATTGAACAATATATACTTCAACTAAGCATCATACCCCAAAATCATTAAATTTGACCTTTTCAAAGTCATAAATTTTTTGATATCTAACATGAAATATTTTTAATTGATTTAACTGGAACTACTGAGGCAAGTTATTATACAAGTTATAGCTATAAAAGAAATAAATATTGCATCTTACAATATCTTATACTGTAAATTCCTATTTATACAAATTCATACTCTTATGAAATTTAGTTGTGGAGATAATCACTAGATAATCTCATTTCTTATAGATAACCAACATTTTTTTTCAAATATCATTGTATCTTTCTCATCAAAGTTATTCAACAATCTGAATACTTAATCTCTTCTTATATTTAAATATTTTGAACTTTTCAAAAATTTAAATCAATATTCATTTAATATATATGACCATATCATATAAAGTCATTAGTAATGTAATAAAATACAAGCATTATACTTTTATGAATTATTATCACATCTCATACATCTTATATATAAGATTTAACAATTCAATACCATCATCATCCTTCCATTAAAGGTTGATTTGGTTATTCTTCAACCTAACAAGTCTCACAAGTTTCATATGATTCATAATCAAAAGGATATGTCCTTGTATGTGTCTTTATAGTTCCCATTATATAGGTTTAACCAATATGAAATAAAAAGATAGTCTTGATTATTTAACTTTGTAATTCTTTCCACTTATGTTAAGTGTAAGTCTCCCTTGTTTTAATGGATACAAACAATTTTTATAAAATTGGACCAACTACTTTTACTTAACAACACATTTCATATCAAGCATTAAACATTATAATAATGTCGAATCTAAATTCAGTATTAATATTTTTAATTATGAATTAGAAATACATATGATCTCTATCATATTTCATATAGGTAAGACAAGTTATGCAATCATTTTTTTCTAATGACGACTATTATCGTACTATAACAAAGCCTTCAAATGATGTCCATGTTTAAGCTTTTAAAAGGCTAAATAGAGTGGTACAATTCCATCAAGGTACTATATCTTTTAGCTCTACTTCATGTAACCTCTTGCATCTTGTTATCATTATGTTGAAATACATCTTATATGTTGTCATTAAAGGTTATGAGATATTATTGAACTTAAAATGTCATTACATTTTGTCAACCATATGATTTTGACATATCTTTAAAACTTCAACTCCGAAAAATTACATAATAGACATATAAATTTTCTTTGTAAATTTAAGAACTCTTCTCTCACATAACCTATGTCTAAGTAGTTTATTTCAATAACTCTTAGTATTAACTGTAATAAACAAAGGTAATTTTTACTTACAATAAAATATAAATGTAGGAAAAGTAAGTATTGGATGTATGACATGAATACAAAATAAGATCAAGAGTTTAATCATACATTTGGTAACTCCCACTATTTTATTCAAATAGTCCTCACTATTATTAGAAAGATTATTCTAATCTCTCTAGTGGACTATGATTCCATTAAATTTAGTTGAACTTAAGTCATTCAACAAACTCACTGAATTTAAATTAGGTACATAACATTCTTATCAATCATATCTCAAGTGACTCCTAGATCCATTAGGTAACAACTCCTTGTAAAATTTATCTTATACATTATTCCTATCCTTGCCTCTAAATCCATCATATAATAATGAGTCACTCATCCATATCATACAAACTTAGTTAAGTAGGATCAGTTAATTTAAGATAAAAGGGCCTTGAGTCACTAAAAGCCTTTACAATAAACAAAACTTTGGTTTTATTCTTAAATAATCTGTAAGAAAGTGTAGTTTTTCATTTGTATTAGGTTTAAAGTCGATGAGGAGTTTTAGGCACATGACAAAAATCACGTTCTCAATATGTACTTAATATTTTAATGAAGGATATTTCAATTAGTATCTTCAAACATAAAATTTCATGCAAAATATCATACATATAAAATATAAAATATAAAATTTAATATACATTCAATATATATGTCAACATATAAATAAAGCATGCAACTTATACACTTATAATCAAATTATATGTATAAAATATCAAGTTATGCTTTATTCTAGTTGTTGATCTTCATAATCTAAAATAATTTTTTCAAATCCTTGAATATTGAAATCAGATTAAACCAGTCATATTTCTAAATAACCACTATTATAACCCTGGAATATATTTATCATCATTATTAAAACCCCCCTTCTTTATCCTTAAGAAAATCCTTGCCACTAATATTAAAAACCCTAGCCGCCATAATTTGTTTCAACCGGTTCCCTCGGTCCTGCCCTCGATACCAACTCTAGGAGTAACTCACCACCAGCAAGCTTCACACGTATGCTGTTACCATCTCTTGCGTAGCCTATGCTCAATTTCACACCTCGAGGAGAAGTAACCAACAATCATAGTTGAAGTCATTTAAGCCTTTGCCACTCCATCTTCTTTAAACCCTAGCCATTATTTTCACCATCACCAGTTGTTACTTTATCAAACTAGCTCACTATCTGCTATCTCTATCCTCTCATCTCCAACCAAATCACAGTTGACGACAACAAGTCATGCAACTTCCAATACTTACCTAAAGCCATTGTACCCGTGAGCCTTCACACCAATTTGAAGGAATGCATGGTTTTCATAGTGAAGGAGCTATCTTATTCTAGAAGCCACAACTTCAATTAATTCTAACACTTATCGGTGCCTATGAAATCACCATATTGAATAACCTAATCACATTAGAAAAAAAATAAAAACAATCTAAGCAACTTATTAGGAAAGTTCATAACTTGTTATGGAGCATGGTTTCATGATCTAAATTGTTCCTATTCATTGTTCTATAAAAAGTGGGCATTAATAGTGTGTAAGAAGACTAGCACACATTATGTTTTTCCTTATAAAGAAAATAGTCGATCTCAAAGACTAAAGTAAGGAGATACTTAAACAAACATTTTAATATTTGTTAGTAAACAAGTTCCCTGAACTGACCTCTTATCAAAAAATTATTTGGAACATTATTTGTATATCTATGAAATTTCTCCTTATGATGATAGATAAGTGATACTTTGACTTGAGATCTCCAAAATATCTCATATAATGATTACTATATTTTGATACTACTTGTGATTAGTCAATAGTTATTAAATATATCATGAACTATATGAAGGTAGTTAAGTGATCAATATGGAATTCTTCACCCTAAAATAATTAAGGAGAATATTTCGTTGTTTTCAATTAGTATTGATCTGGGAAATCCTTGGCCAAATTTGAATGACACTTTAAATGTCATTAATTAAATCAATCACTAATAGTGGAGAACTAACATGATTGGACTCAAATAAAGTAAACATTAATTCTATGTTCTAGGTCTAATTGAAACATTATATGATGAAAGGATTAAATTATAAAAAATCATGCATGAAAAGGTTAGTTAAAACTATTTTGACATTTCTAAATTCATGATGCATTGTTAGATGTCAATCTTAATTTATGGATATAAAATATTTAATTAAATAACTAACGATGAATTAAAGCAGTTAGCTAATCCTAAATATGATTTAGGGTTATAATTTATATTCATTGCCAATAACCTAATGGGTCATATACAAAGAATGAGTTAAAGAGAGAAAAAATCTGTTAATCAAGTTGGACTTGATTATAAATTTTAAGAAACTTTATAATTAAATAAGAGATATTTAATAAATAAAGATTAATAAGACATATTGGATGCATAATTGATATTTAAATAGAATTAATTATAATTTTAATTAAAAGTTATTTGAAAATATAATTTTATTTCAAGTAAATTACTAAAATATCCAAGACCTATTATAAATAGGCTTAAACTCTAAAGAAGCTAGCACTCATTGCCTAACCCTCTCTATAATAGTTGTGAAGTTCTCTTAACACATTTTTTGTGGAAATGGTTAGAAGTTGAACACTTGTATAGCTACAGTGGTTGAAATGAGCCGATTTCATAAATGATTTGAAGGAAACGATATTAAAAGAACCAAACTTCATAATAAGGTATGTATTAAGGTTCATGGTTTATTATATTTTAGATGTTGATAATATTATAGATTTAAAGTTATCTTGGCTTTGGGAAATTATAGCAAAAAATTTTCATGTTTAGTCCATTACTCGAGAGGTCAGATCTTGCCCCAATTTCTCAATATTGTTATGAGAGATAACTTTATTTCTACAAATTGATTTAAAAATTGTTTGATTGTTATTGAAAAATTGTTTGATTACTAAAAATTATAAAATTTATTATACAAAATTTGGCAAATTGGATATGAATAATAATATGAAATGTTCATATTAAATCAGATTTTGTTTAAATGTGAAGATCACATGTTTAAGTCGCCACTACTATTAAACTATTTTGGGTTTTTGAAACTTATCTACTACCATCATAACCTTAAGTTATCATAATAGGATCTCATCATATTTTCATTTGTAATATACATTTATTCCATGGAATTTATCATATACATCTAAATATAAGAACCCTAAATTATATTTAGGATTAGATAAATTAAACTCCCTTAATTCATATTAATTAATTCGCTAATTATATAATTTATATCCACATATTAAGATTAATGTCTAGTAATACATCATAATCACTCAAATATTGAGGAATGTCAAAGTGGTTTTAACTAACTTTGCCATGTAGGATTTTTTTGTATAATTTAATCCTTTGATCATATAATGTTTGAATTAGACATAGAATATATAATTAATGTCTACTCTATTTGATTGTAATCATGTTAGTTCTCCATCATTAGTAATTAATTTAATTAATGACATTTGAAAATTATTTTGAAAATATCATCCCACCTTGCCCAAGGATTTCCTGAATTAATACTAATAGAGAATAATGGAAATTTTTTCTTAATTATTTTAGGGTGATGAATGCTATTTTTATCACTCAACTATCTCCATATAGTTCATACTATATCCAGTGACTATCGATTGAGCTACCTTTGTCCATAATAGGTCATAAGTAGTATCAAAATATAATAATCCCTATACGAGATAATTAAATATATTAAGTCAAATGATCACTTATATAATCATCACAATGAGAATTTCGATAGACATACAAGTAAAATTTCAAATAAATTTCTCATATAAGTCAGTTTAGTGATTTTGTTTTCTAATAAGCATGCACATATTTGTTTAAGTATCTTTAGACTTCATTATGTAAGATTAAATACTTCCTTCGTAAGGAAAAATATAAAATGTGCTAGTCTTTTGATGCTTTATTAATGTGTAATCTTAATAAAACAATGAATATGAACAATTTATCGATAATAGATAAATGTAATATGAATCTCATAATTATGATCTCATTATAATTTCATTTATAATGTATTTTTATCCCATGAACTTTATTATATACATATAAATATGTATAAGATAAAGAATACCTTTAAATTTTGCTTTCACTAAACTATAAACAACCTATTGACTATTGGCTAGTTTTTAGTTCCCATTAGTTTCTTAGAAAACAATGCTATTATCAAAAGTTTTGAGATAGAAACAAGGATACTTTTCTCCTTCTGTTTATTAAGAAATTGATTAGATTTTATGCTTATCCATGGCTAGGAAACCTATAAGGAGGCTTGTTATGGAATTGCTTATTAGAATGCTAGTAGATGACAAAAGTGATTTTGTTATTACAGCAGCTCGCGAGGTATCCTTCTCTCTTTGGCCCTCTCTCTCCCCCTCTGGTGCCATTTTTATAAAATGTTCCTTTTAATGAATGGTCATTGAAGAAATAACAAGATAAATGTAGACATCTTCCATAGGATATATAAACTCAAAATTAGAGTTAGCTTATCTATTAAATTTGAATGGATCCTCTTGTTTGATTTACTATAATGATTTTGATAGGTCAAAGAAGAGATTGACATTCATTTAAAATTAGCAGACATGGTTGACCTTACCGCCTTCCTAGACTAATCTACTAGATGTAGAATTTTCCTTCTCCTATATGCTTTCATTTATAATCTACTTCCTAATTTTTATAGAAATGATTTTGCTTAAATGGAGTAGAGAAAGTTCACGAAAAAAATGGATTGTCTAATAATGTCATCCATTTTATCATTGCATGGATCTAAGTACTCGTGTTTATAAGTCTTTCCAATAATATTGCATACACAGCGGAAAAAAATTTTGCATTTAATAAACATACTAATAGCCAGAACAAGCAAAAATAAATACCTGAAATTTGTGAGGATTAATCGATAATAAACTTCAAAAATACGAAATTTTTATGCACTCCACACCAACAAAATACGTCCTGCTTTCACGCTTGATATGACTATGGTTAAATTTAAAGAACCCTTTCTTCAAGAATGGAGAAAACAATTTTCCTTTTCTTTTTGCTCTTATTGACTCTTTAACATACGAAAAAAATGAGAGAGAGCGAAACTACTATATCGTTTTTTTAAAACAATTAAAAACAAAGAAAGAGATCAGCTCCTCTTATTTGTTTCTTTTTTTTTGATTACAGAGGGAAACACTCAAAACTTAAACAAACTAGCTAGCGCATGGATCTGCAGTACACAATTCCTTACTTATCCCGGTGAATAAAATCCAGAATTGGCAATAGAGGCTCCTGAAGAATATGTATGCCTGGGCTGGTTTGTTTCTTAAACGTTACAATGATAAGAGAGTTAACCACCTCTCTTCACTTTGTTAAAAGAAACAAAGGCCATCCGACGCCTTCTTTCCTATTTTGATTAATTAATTTTTATTTTAATTCTTATTATTATTTATAAAAGGAAATAAAATAAAACTATTTTTATTTTATTCATTTATTTTGCACAAGAGAGTTTCCAATATTAATTATATTTTCTGTGCTAGCAAAAAAATTAATATGCCATATAGATTATTTAATAAATTATCTCATAGTAAATTAAATAATCATAAGCAGGAAATATTATACTCGTAAGTTTGTGACCACATAGGTTCATCATTAAGCCAGTAGTAATTAATCTAATTAATTACTAATCAAGGTTGGCATCTAACAACACTCCTTAACAATCGGATAGTGTGAAGTAATAATTTTACAAAGATAGAACCTAGTTAAGGATAATGTATTATTATTTTCCATTAATACAACTTCGGATTATCCGAAGGTATGGTTTAACTGTCAAATCCTATTTGATAACTAACTATGTTACATGTCGATCATTACTGATTGGTGAATGACTTAAGAAACTCCTTTCCTCAATCATTCAATCGCCCTGGTCAAGGTCTTGAAACAATCATTAAGATCAATGACAACATAGAGCACAAACTCATTACTTAGAGTCGATGGATCCCCTCTTGACTTATCACTAATCAGATAGGTACTTAATTATATCCAATGACTATTCAACTAGCAATTTTACACACTAGGTGTCTGACATCAAAACATAATAAGTGATCTATTGATTAATATGATGATATCAAGGAAAAAAATATACATTTAAATCCTTATGAGAATATCACACTTGACAGTTTATAGGTAATATTAATTATTGAGAATTCTCAGTTTGGTCAGTTCAATGATCATATCTCCATATGCATTATCTATATATGTAACATAGTAAATTAGATCTACTAATATCCATCAAATAGATACTATTACATATATATTGATCTAACTGGATCATTAAAATCCTTATTTGATGATCCTATGATCCAGAAAACTTTTAGATTAAATCCTAAATACCTGAATCTCATTATCATAATCTTCATTATGATAGAAAATGTATAAATTTAATCAAGAACTTATCATATTATGATAAAAGTAATAAACATGATACGATAATATAATTATTTGCTATGTTATTAAACAAAGTTAATAACTATAAAACAAAGGTATTCAATATATTATATAACGATTGAGTCATTGGCATAATTCCAATAACTCTAATTTTAGAGATACGAGTCTAAGTACCAAGGACCAAGGAAAAGATCATTAATTAAATATTCCTATATAATAAGTTAATGCGATTACGAGTAAACTGTGTTCCATATCAATAAGAGAAAGCAGCAGGTGCTTACTGATACAATGACAATTGGAACTGAACCAATTGAGGTTAGAAAGAGCAAACTTTAGCGCCAATAAGCCAATTTGGGATAGTGACTATATTTTGGATTGAGTTACTTTATTACCAAAATGAATAATGTATTTAGAAAATGGTAGAGGTTTGTTATGAATGGGACGATTCAATGATTGGCTTTTGATTAGAGATTAAAACCATTAAACTTGTAATCACTATATATGATGAAAACTGAATGAAAAGGAGAAGAATATATTGCCCCTTAATCTATCCCTTACCCTTTCCCCTTTTTATGCACGAGTGTTACCTATCACCAGTGCTCTCGTTAAACCTTAATGCCTCCCAAAATTGATAATGTCGCTTTAACAGAGGCCATGCAAAATCTTAGTGAATCCTTTACTTCCCAACTCTAGGAACTTCCTCTTTCCCAAGAAAAAAAAATCTAATCCTCTCTTGAATCTAAAATTGACACCTCCATTCAAAAGCATAATTCTTCCATTAAAGACATCCAACTTAAGGTGGCTCATTTGGAAACTTCATTTTCTCCTTTCTTTGCGCCTTTGCCACCTCTTCTCCCTACTCCATTTTCCTCTACTTTTGTTAGTTTTGGATCTAATCTTCCTACTCTTCACTCATGTTTCACTTCAAACCCCTAATTATCACTTAACTCCAGTTGATGTATCCAACCCTTATGAGTATTTTACATGTTATAATATCACATCTCTCTATTGTGGCTTTTTTCATGTCTGGGAAGCATTATCGTAGTTTCAATGGATGCATCGAAACCAGTAATTATTTGATTGGGACACTTCCAGAGCTTTGGAGCTGCGATTTAGGCCGTTGGGTTTTTTGAATCCTCAGGCTTCTCTATTTAAGTTGAAGCAGACCTCTTCTGTTAGCGAATATCAAATCAAAGTTGAGAATATTTCCAATAGAGTCTCTAGGTTATTATAAGAGCACCTCCTTAATTGCTTCATTTTCTGGTTAAGACCATCTATATAGCATGAAGTGTTGGTTCTCAAGCCTCACTCGCCGACACAAGCTTTAACACTTTCCAAATTGATTAAATCCAAACTGATGGATTCCAGATCTTTCCCCTTTCGCTCACTGTAAGTTTCATCACCCCTATGGCTCCTCCAACTTCCTTAACATTTCTTATAAAACGATTGAGCCTGATGGAGATGTAGGCGAGACCAGCAAAAGGACTTTGCTTTAACTATGATGAGCAGTATAAGCCCGGCTACAATTATCATACGACTCCATTCTTGTTATTATAGGGCTTATTAGTGGGCATTCCTTCATGGTACTGGTGGATTCTAGAAGTACCTATAGCCTAATCTAGCCTCGATTGGGCCACTATTTGAATTTGGTAATCCAATGTTCATAATCTTGAAAACAATCTAGAAGGGGGGTTGAATAGATCTTTTTAATCTTTTTCGAAAGTGCTACAAAATAGAGAATTAAAACACACAAAACAAACAAACAAATAAATCAAAATATAAAAGAATAGAGAAGAGACACAAACACAATATTTATAGAGGTTCGGTGCTAAGACCTAAGATCCCACTTAGGATTTTGTCAAAGC
>JANSVA010000217.1:37565845-37579810 GCA_025504915.1 Erythroxylum reticulatum | reverse complement strand
GAGGAAAGTGTGATCTTCAAAGTTGATGAGGTAGTGATTGAAGAAAATGAAAAATGAAGAAGAAGAAGAGAAGAGAAGCCATGAAGAGGAAGATGGGGAGAGCAAGAACAATACCTAATGGTCTTTTAAATAAAAAGCATGGTGGGAGACCAAAACAAAGGGATTAAATGCTTAGTGGACTTAAGACATTGTTTGGCAAGTGACATTTGTCACTTGCCACATGTCCAATTCTTATAAATTAAATCCAATTTCTATTCTATTTGTCTCCCAATTTTCAATGACACTTTTCAATAAATCCTAAAGTCATTTATCAAAATTTTCATTGCCATTTGACAGCAAATTCTAGTACCATTTATCATTTGTCTTGCCATTTGCTATTTTTCCTAGTCCAAAAATTACCCCAAATTTTCAGAAAATTTCTTAAAAATCTTCAAAAATTCTATATCAACAATTACACGCTCCAATCAATTTTCAATACAACAAACCACAATTCTTAATAACAATCACATTTATAAACAATTATACCTGAAAATTATCAATGAATGCATGTACAATTATTTTTATGCGCAAAGATTCAATATTCACATGTATGTGCATATCATGTAATGCATGAGCATGAAATGTGTTTTTTTATCTAATTTCTTTGTAATCTCTCACATTTACTATTTTAGCCTTAATATGGGTAACGGAATGTTACATTCGAGCTTCCCCCCTATGATGGGCAAACGTGTTGAAACGTTTTAAAACATTGTTTTGGGTTCCTATCCTTGTATAGCACAAGCAGTACACCATCGGTCGTGCTAAAGGGAGAGGCTAGAAGATTAAAAACTTAGAGACGATTGCTAAATCACCAGTGGAGCAATGGATGGAGGTATGTCTTGGTTATGCTTCCGTTGCTATATACATTAATAATTTTCATGTGTCTCACGTAAATGTTGTTGTATAAGATGCATGCTGTGATATTATTTCACGTTTTCTCTAAAATTGACTTGTGATCCAACTATCATCAAACTCGATTGGTCAAAGAAGATATTCATAAGATAACCTTTTGCACATTTGATGGCAGTTTCTAGTCATACTATTCGACTTGACCAATACACCCTCAACTTTTTAAGCTGTGATGAATACCCTATTCTGCCCCCTATTTCATCGCTTCGTATTGGTCATCTTTAACGACATACTTGTTTACAACAAATCAATCTCAGATTATATTGAGAATCTCGAGGTAAGTTCTATCTCTTTTGGCTAGTAAATAGTTCTATGACAAGTTATCTAAATGTTCACTTGCTCGCCCATCCATAGATTACTTGGTCTATATTATTAATGGCAATAGAGTGGAAGTTAACCTTGTAAAATTAAGGAAATAGCGGCTTGCCCCCATCTAAAAGTATTAAAGGAGTTTCTTAGCCTTATAGGTTACCAGCAATTGTTTAGCATTATGCATCTATTACAAACCCACCTACTGATATGTTAAAAAAAAGATCAATTCATTTAAAAGAGATGATACAAGCTTTTAAGCAATTGAAACAAAAAACTCACATCCGTATATATGCTTGCCATGCCCGATTTTTCACAGCTTGTTATATTAGAGATTGATGATTCTTTTAATATTGTTAGTGTAATTTTGTCCTAATAAGAACCTTGACCCTCATATTCTTGTTGTTTCAACATATCCAACAGAGATGTTTGCGATCACTAAATTGGTTTGAAAATGGCGTCAATACCTTCTTGGTAGGCCTTTTATAGTTTATATGAATCAACAAAATTTTGGCAGCCTTATGAACCAAACTATTTGTAAACTTGTGCAATAAAATGGCTGGTCAAACTATTGGGGTATCAATGTATGATACTCTACGAACCTAGTAGCCAAAATTGAGTTGCATATGCATTATCTCAATCCTTAGGTGTTGATGCGTCTTATTTAGCTTTCTATATACCAAAATTTACCTTTTTGGAATAGCTCAGGAAATATTATGTTTAGGATCCTAAGGGAAAAAGAATAAAGAGCAACCTATTAATTACCTTAACTTTACTATTATGGATGGGATGATCTTGAGGCATTGGAGGATAGTTATTCTCATTCGTCGTAGCCATTTCTTCTACAAGACTCTCATGGCATCCTTTATAGGTGGACATACTGGAGTAGCAAAGACCTTAGCTAGGTTACCTATAAAATTTTTTTGAAATGGAATGAGGAAATTTGTGGTAGCATTTGTGGAGAACTGTCAAATTTGTCAAGAAGTTAAAGAACCTTAGAACTAAACAAATAGATTTACTTCAGCCACTTCCAATTCCCTTTCATATTTGGCAAGATATCGATTTTATCACTCATGCTCCACCTTCCTATGGTAAAACCTCTATATGGGTGATAGTCGATTGATTATAAAAAATATGCTAATTTTGTAACTCTTTTTATAGAAGTCAGGAGTCCATAATTGGCAACTATTTTTTCATAAGAAATTAGGAAACTTCATATGTTTCCAAGGTCGACAGTTAGTGATAGGGTTCGAGATTAACTTTTACCATCCTCAAATGGATGCTCAATCGAAGATCATAAATAGATGCTTGGAAACATACTTGTGCTGCTTTACAAGTGATAATCCTTGTTCATGGTGTAAGATTCTCTAAAAAGTAGAATGGTCTTACTGTTGGATATTTTTTGGCATTTTTTATAAAGTTGGACAACATTTAATTGCATATTTTAGTTTTTCAATAACTTATTAGTTAAGTTATGTAATTTGACCTGGATAAAGATAATAAAGTGACCAAAATAAATGATCTAAGTCAATGGGTCGAAGTCCAAGAGAAAAATGGATCCCGATCAGTGTGAACTAGACCTATATTATGCTCGTGATGGGGAAGCCCGATATTGATGCTATATATAAAGTTTAAGGTCTCTTGCAGTTGCTCATGTCATTTGTAAGCATAAGGATTCTCTGACCTATTAAGAGAGCTTATGTTTTAATAAAATTGTAGAAAGGCCTTATCGTGTCCCCAAAGGTGGTTATGGATTCGTGCTCATTATAGCTTCGAAAAGCCCGTTTGAAGTTATAAACTAAAATCGAGTATTTTTTGCATTTTTTTGTTTATTTCGCTTTCAGATTCAATTCGAGATATGTAACTAAGGTCTTGCTACATGTTACAGGTGGTATCATAGTGGTGATGTCATCGGGTGGCCAAAAATGAAGATATTTTGGTTTTCCTCTATAAGGTTGTTGGAGACTTAACTTCCATTTTTCAATTTTTTTCTTGCTTATTATTGCATGAAATCGATATAAATGTGTTTAGCCTTGAAAATTGGTCTACAACGAACCTTGGAGCTTGATAATCTGACCCAAAACTCACCAAAAATTGTTATTTTTTAACGACGGAGCTAATCTCTATCGGATCGATAGGTGAACAATAGCAGGGGACAGGAGACGCATCTGGCATGTGCGTTACACGTGCCTGACATGTGGAAAAATACTGACATGATGAGTGTGTTACAAGTGCCAGCATTGGTGGCCATATCCGCATGTCGACGCTCATGCACGACACGGGCCAGACTCGTCCCTCGCTAACGTCATGGTGACATCAACAGCTGACGTCGTCGTTGATGTCAGTCTATAGTAAATTAAAGAAAACAAACAATTTTCATATTTCCCATAAGGGTACCTCAAGGTGGTTTGGGTCAGTTTCTAGGACCGGGGAATTTATAAAGTGAGTTTTTCCATTTTCTAGAGTTAATACATTTGTAATAAATTAAAGTTTAACTCCAAAAAAGAAATTAAAGCATTCTAAAGCCGATTTTAAGCAAATTTTCATGCTTTGGACATTACATGAGAGAGACACTTCAAGTTTTTATGTCTCGAGTCTCATGTTCAATATTCGAGATCGCATGATAATTATTTGGAAAAAGAAATTAAGGCATTCTAAAGCCATTTTTGAGTGAATTTTTGTGCAACGAACTTGCCATAAGGAAGATACATGAGGTTCTTATGTCTCAAGTGGTCAGTTCAGTGTTCGATGATGCACGATAGTCACTCTAATGAGATTTTTTTAGTACAAAAGTCTTAGATAAAGTTTTTAGAGAATGTCTTTAGCATTAGGGTGTGATAATGAGACTGTGCATTCGGGTTTTGCATTTATTAATGTTAAACTGTTACATATCATATACCCACAAAGAATGTGAGGATAACATAAAGATGTATTCCTTGTATTTGTGGACTTTTTGTGTACTAATAAGGATGTAGTCA
The DNA here is from genome assembly GCA_025504915.1 of Erythroxylum reticulatum. Taxonomy (NCBI): domain Eukaryota; kingdom Viridiplantae; phylum Streptophyta; class Magnoliopsida; order Malpighiales; family Erythroxylaceae; genus Erythroxylum; species Erythroxylum reticulatum. The sequence continues at coordinate 37,575,575 of JANSVA010000217.1, read as the reverse complement.
CCACAGTAGCCTTTCGAGTTAGTATTTTGAATTGTTCTACTTACATGTTAGGGATGTCTCTGGTCTTATGTTTGGTTGTTCTACCCACAGGTGTTAGCATTATATGAGATTTTAAGATGTGCATTAAAGCATTTGATGGAAGAAAGTTGTTACTTGAATGATTTATTCATTCTAATTTGCAATAATCACATTAAGTACTTGGTGGATATAAAGCAAAACATATAATCATGGTGCTTCCACGATGTAGGGGCTCATATCCCGGATATAACTAAATAAAAAGAAAGAGAACTGATGGTGACAATAATGAAGAAGCGTAAGTAATATCTATAGGGGATGTATATGCTGAGCCTTGCTGCAAAGTTCATTTTGGTTTTACATGATACATTTTATATGTGATCTTTGTATCAATTTCGGATAAACAAGGTTAATTTTTTGTATTTAATGCTTCTGTTATACAGTTTTTGTTTAATGCAAAACATAATGATATAACTTTCTTATCATATGGTTTGTATAGAATGTGTCTTACCTCGAATTAGATATATGTTTCTTTGTATCTTGCCAAACAATTCATGGAAAAAAGAAACTTAATAAATGATAAGTCATAAATTGTAGTGCCCCTTACCGTAAGGTACACACCGGGACGCTCGAAGGTCATTCTAGTACATATCCTACAATAAGGGCGAGTTACGTTTGATCACTATATTCACTTCATATGGCATCATAATATTAATCACTTATAAACTTAAAAAAAATCACAATATTTTAAAAACTAACTTTTTCCTTATTTCACTGCATAAAACCGAAAGTCTACATTGTGTCTTTCAACCTTTTCTATATGTGCATCATCAAAACCCAATACAAAAGAACTACTTGAAAGAGGAAAATGTATAAAATCTATCTAAGCCATCCAAAAATCCCAACTGACCGACCTTTGAGCTATTGCTTCTTTTGCTAATTCACAATCCACATGGCTAGTAGAGCCTCTCAATAGCTAGAATCGTCTCTCAGTCTTAAAAAGACAACGTTGCAATTTTGGTGAGTTTTGTAAAATCAATGAGGTAACCATCATCGATGGTTCACTCAATTCATGCATCATATCATTTCACATAACATCCAATCACATTTTTACATAATTGATCATGTATCACATTTTCACTTAAGCGTAGGCAATTATGCATTTCAATCAATCAGGCATAGTTAACAAAATGCATAGGAAATTTTCATGAGATTTTTTTCTAATTGTTACATTGTTGTGACCGAGTGCCTGAACTGTCCCGTATCTATTTTGGATACCAAACTCATTAATAACTTCCCCTTATCCGATGAGGATACAGGGCTCATTTTATATAGTAAGCCTTAGGCTCTTAATCACTGTCTGAGCTCGAGGCTCTTTTCACACTTTGAGCTTTAAGCTCTGATCGATGGCTACTCTGATCATAACTGCCATTATCTGATTGTGCACTCAGGTATGTAATGCATCTATCACAATCGATCATATTATGAAACACATAGTTCTTCACATTCACATTCAAACAACACTTCAATTAGACCTTCTTTCTGGAAATCAACACAATTCAATTCACATCCATTTATCAGTCAACACATAATTTAAGCAAAAAGTAATTGAGAGAAACCATTTAGGTTACTCAAAAGTTTCTTCCGAAGCTAATGCCTGGAAGTTCTGACAACATTTGGAGGTTGACGTTCTAGTTGCTCCTCTATATCAAATAGCACATACACATCCATCACAATTTGTACAATCATAAGTGTTTAATAATGCACATGTATGTAATAAAATATGTACAATGCATGTTCATGACAATCTCGGGTATTTATCCATTAGTGTCATCACAAAATTAGTCCCATATCAAGACTCCTCTGAGTATAATTTATACTTAGGTTTATACGTCATTAGAACCATTAAAATCACGATTTATACTCTTCTAGTCGATACCTTTAATTTGATTCAATCAATCTTTTTCAATTCAGCATCTAAGGCTATAAACGAGAGGCAAAAAATGTGCTAGGAATCTATTGGTCCAAGAATCACTTCATTTGGAGGTCAGATGACAAAGTTATGACCGAAGGAAATCAAACAAGGTTCTGTCCTCAAGCATATTGAACCTATTTCGGGACAAAAGGCATAAATTGCTCTAGGAATATCATATCAAGGTCATTCTTAAAGGATTCAAAAGAGAACTTCAATATCTACATCTTTAATGAAGACTTTAAAGTGAGATTTTATCATCTAAAAGGTCAGAATTGGACCAGACGATAGGGTTAGATGAAACCAAATGAAGGGTCAGACAAATTAGAAAAATTGTTATAACTTTCCCTAGAGATATCGGATTAAGGTATTATTTGGTTTGTTTAAAAGAAGACTTCAATATCTACCCTCATGAAGACCTTGAAGACAAATTCTATCATATCCAAGGTCAAAAATGGGACTAGACAAAAGGATCAAATGAACAGTGCACCAGATGAAGCGTCCTCACCAAACGAAGTGCCCTCACCAGATGATATGCCCTCATTAGATGAAGCGTCTTCACCAAACGAAGCGTCCTCACTAGACGACACATCATCACCAGATGATACGTCATATACTCTTGAGCATCTCCACTTACAAGCACCATAACTTTGGACTCAGATATTCAAAAATTTCATACTGTATATCATTGGAAAGCTAGAAAGATAAGCTACAAGTTTCTAGAAGACAAATTTGTCTAATTCAACCTAGATTAATCTAGATTTTTCTCCTAAACTCAAAACACAAATTTTACCCTATGGAAGACTTGAAATTTTGCATTTCGTAAACTTGGAATGTCCTAAGCGTAACCATTCAGCTACCAATTTGACATCATTAAACTCTCAAATCTCAACTCAATAGGGCTTTTAAATTGAAAAATCACATAAACAATCACTAAAATTGTTTCTAGAGTACTTAAACCCATGTATTTTCTAACTCTATGGCCTAAAACTCTTCCAAAAAATCCAAAAGATTCAAAATGATAATTACCCACCAAATGAAGAGATCTTTGGCTCAATTAGAAGCTCTTCTCATCCACTTCCTTTTCTCTTCTTGAACCACTTCAAAATCTCTGTCAAGACTAAGAAATGCTGAAACCCTAGCTCAATTATTTTCTTTTCTCTCAACCACCGAAATTCTCTTCTTTTTCTTTCTTAATTTCTCTTTTTCTCTCGCAATTCATGTTTCCTCCCTTCTTAAAAGCAAGATTACATTTATTTCTTCCATTTCTACCCTTAATGAGCCCAAAAAATCCCTTTTACCCTTCCTTATAGGCTTATGTTTTTTTAACCTTGAGTGTCATGCCAAAAATACATCTTGAACATTCTTATAACTTTTACACTTTATTTCAATCAACCTATATCATATAATCTTTCTAACATCATCATAATAATTAATTTTCACAAAATTTCATAAAGACCTCATAATTAATGTAAATTAAACTTATTCATCAGGAAAAAAGTTTTAGGGCTAACATTTCTCAATATACTCACATTTATACACAATTATACCCAGAACGTCAATGAATGCATGTATAATTATTTTCATGTGCAAAATTTTACTATTCACGAGTATGTGTATGCCACATTATGCATGAGCATGAAAAATGCATTTATAAGCTCTCATTAATCACTTATATTTACTATTCTAACCTCCCCACAAGTGATGGGATGTTACATACATGCTGTGGCATAAAAGTCTAAGCCACATTTCCAGAGCTAGGGTTAAGAGATTGATTAAAGAAAGCATTCTATCAATTCTATATTATGATGACCTAGAAACATATGTTGAATGTTGTAGGGTAAGTTGACTGAAATAAGGATCAAGAGGTCAACTCGTTTTTCTGGCTTGCTGGGAATGATACATACAGACATAAGCTAACCTTATACAATTGCATTCTGCAATTTTAAATGTATTTTGAGATTTGCTGATGATTATTTCCGTTACAGTTTATGTGTTCGTGCTTAAAAACTAAAGGTTGAGAACCAATTGGGAAAATCCATCCAGAGAGTCAAATTTGAATGTGGAGGAGAGTATCATAGCAAACATGGTCTTTTAGGACATGAAAAGGTTCATTTGCCAGATATATGGAATTAGTTGGAATAGTGACAAAGTTCACTATGCGAGGTAGTCCTGAGTAAAATATTGTGTTGCCAAAAGACATAACCACACCTTATAGGACATGAAGTAGTCAATATAGAACATGAATAATCTACATGATTATCTAGAAGTGTGGAAACCCAGCCTTGCATACATTCATGTATGGGCCTGCCCAGTTGAGGTAGTATAGTCCTTATAAATAAAAATTAGATGCTTGTTTCGCTTATTGCTATTTATTAAGATATCTTGACCACTCAAAAAGCTACAAATTTTATTGTAGAGAAGGAGGGACCAGAATAGTGAAATCATAAACATCTAAGTATTTGAAATACGATGTCTATGATGATGGTGTGACCTATGAATCTTTAGATGATAGCAGGAACGATACTACAGTTATTATATACCCACTACTCATACAGTTAGATCTAGTGGTTTTAGGTCGTAGTAACATGCCTGTACAGGAACATAAACCCATACTTGTAAACACAGAGGTTCCTGGGGGTACAAGATCTAACGTAGTTGCGTAGATCCACTAGAGTGAGATGACCTATTATCCCATCTGGATATATATTCTATTTGGTGAATAGGACTATGATATTATACATGTTATAGATCCATTTACTTTTACAGAATTTATTTTTAGACCCAATATGGATTTGTGGTGGGATGCAATGAATGATGAGATGCAATCTGTGAAGCATAGTAAGGTCTAGGAGCTAGTTGATTTGCAGCAGAATTGCAAACCTGTCAGTTGTAAATGAGTTTCAAGACCTAAAGGATTTCGGAATAAGGTTTAGAGACTTATGGGCTCGCTCAATTGTCTAATGGTTCACTTAAGGAGAAAGGTTAACTTTAATGATGCCTTTTCTCCCGTATCTTCGAAGAATACATTTTGAGTAATTATGACAATTATAGCTCATGATGATATAGAGTTACATTAGATGGATATCAAAATCGTTTTCCTGAATAAAGACCTTTATGAAGGGGTCTATATGGAATAACCTAAAGGACTTTAGGATCTAGATGGAACTAACATGGTTTTTATGTTAAGTAAATCAATATGTGGTTTATAACAAACCTCCCAAAAGCGGGCCCTTATATTTGATGAGGTTGTGACCTATTTTGGCTTTATGGAAAATAAAATTAAAAGATGCTTGTATTACAAGGTCAGGGGGAGCAAAGTGATCTTCCTATTATCTCATGTGGTTGATATATTGATCACATTGAATAGCTTGACTACATTGCATGGGGTTAAGCAACTTTTGGCCAAGTATATCAATATTGAAGGAACTTGGTGAAACATCTTTTTTCTTAGGTATGTAGATTTATCAGGATGAATCTCAACACTCATTAGGCCTCTCATATAGTGCATATATTAAGTATATGCTATAAAGGTTTAATACGGTTAACAGTAAACTAGTCGTAATAGCAATCTCTCATAGTGAAAGATTATTTTTGGCATAATGTCCAAAGAATGAAGTAAAAAGAGAGGTTATAAGGAATGTTCTATATTCTAGTATGATTGATAGCCTGATGTATGCTCGAGTAAGTACTAGGTGGGACATTGCATTTATTGTTAGACTATCTGGTCAATACTTGGTTAACCCAGGTATAGATAAAAGAATGCAGGTAAGCGAGTGTTAAGATACTTAAAGGAAACTAAGGATTATATGTTGAAATATAGAAAAGTCAATAGTCTAAACCTCGTAGGGAATTCATATTCAAATTTTAGCTATGTGTTCAGATGATCGAAAGTCCACTTAAGGATACATTTTTATGTTTTCATATAGTAAAATGATATAGAAGTGTGTCAAGTAGAAACAAGTGACTTCCTTGACCATACATGCAAAGTGAATGCTATAGGGTTGCTTTACAGATGGGTTAGCTCAAAAACTTGATCTCTGAGTTGTCTATGATTGAGTTGGTGTCTAGACCCATTCAGTTGTACTTGATAATCTTTCTACTATGTTGTTTAGCAACACTAAAGAATATCACAGGGTTTTAGCATTTAGAGGTCAAATATTTGACCATAAAAGAGTTGATACGAAAAGGTGATATTAAGGTTTAGAGCATTTAAGGACTGAGAAAATGTTAGTATCTTTTAACTAAAGGACTTCGCCCACTTGTGTTTGAGAAATATGTGTACAATATGAGTTTCTTAAAGTCCTTAGATACTGTTAGTTAAGGGATCAGTCTGTTTTCTCCGTGTACATTTATCCATTTATACATTTTGTTGTATCATGAAAGTATGATAGTTGATCAACAAAGATTATCATCATTTATCATCAATAATATATGTTATCATACATTGTCATAACACTATGAAATATTTAAGATCTGTGTCAATCTTAAGTATCTTAGAGGTCATTGTCATATATATAGATTGACCTTAAACCTATTTCATTTCAACATATATAGTTTTTGTTGGATCCCGTTTTCGGAACCCAAACATTCAAAGACATTACAAAGCCTGCCATCCCAAAAGGATGGCGTGCCCACAATATCCAAACATCAACATCACAATTTTTGAGAAATCACAAGCAAATCACAATCATATTTCATTAATGAATCTAAATAAAGTTTATACAAACTCATTACAAAATACAAAATACAAAATACACATGATACAATTGAATGCTTATGCTTGATATGATTCTAAAATACAAAAATTCCTGAATGAACTTCATTAAAAAAGTTTCTATCTATCTTGGAGTCTCGATGTCTTGCAAGAATCGCTAATCTTCTCTTTCTGCACCTGAGGAGGGAATCATAAGGTGAGCTACACAGCTCAGTGGCTAATATATTTACAGCCATTGACAATTGACCAAAGTCAAGCATATGTACATGTATATATATATATGTACATTGCAATTCCATATTCAATAATTTGATCTCATAACTCATAGTTACCAAGATGTCATCACAAAGAACATGTCATGTAATTTATCTATCACAATATAACACTCAATTATGGATCATGCTTAACAAATCAATGATGAAATGCACAATAAATGGCTCGAGGGTTCCATGGAACAAAACAAAGAAACCGAAGTTTACTCCTTAAACAAAACACATCCACTTTTCGGATTTTGTATGCCACAAGCAGGCAGCCGGGAGAAGGTTTTACGTCGACATGCACATGACTACGAAACGGTTCCTCTCTCGCCCAAACATAATCAAATTTATGTTCAATATCATTTTATCAAATGCCCATACTTTTCATGCTCTTTTCTTTCTTTTCATTTATACAAAATGACATGACATATTTAAAGGCATAACATGATCAAAATCACAATTCAATTATATCGAAATGTCATACATCTTTCACGGTATAACAATATCAAAATCATCATGCATTTTCAACATTTACAACAAGTCAATTTCAAACATATACACATAGGCAAGAATTTGCCCAATCACATAAAACTATAAATACATTACCCACCTCATTTGCTTGCAAAAATCTAAGTCAAGGTTGTCTTTCCCCTTGCTCTTGGGTAGTATTCTCTTGGTTCCCTAAAACAAAATTCAATATGAATCTAATAGAAAATCCCACCATGCAAAATCACTCAAATTTATTATAGAATGTATAAACCCAAGCATTTTCTAAACTCTATGAACTAAGATCCTTTCATAAATTCAAAAGGTCCAAAATGATCTTACCTTAATTCTTCACCAAATGAAGGGATCTTCAGCTCAAAGGGAAGCTATTCTATTCCTCTACCTTTTTCTCTTCTTAAATAGCTCCAAAATCTCTCTTGAAGACTAACACAATTGAAACCCTAGCTTGTTTCTCTTCTTTCTCTCTTTCTCTTATTCTCTTAATATTTTTCTCTCTTTTTCATGAAACTTTCTCTTTTCTCTTCAATTTTTGTTCTCCTCTCTTCTTAAAATGCCAAGCAACACTTCTTCCAATTATGTCCTTAATGAGTGAGAAATGTCCCATTTGCCCTTCCATTTATGCCTTATGTCTTTTTACGCTTAAGTGTCTTGCCAACAATATCCTTGAACATTCTAATATCACTCTTTCTTCTTCAAAAATGTTCTACCTTGTCTTAAGTTTCTAATAACACCTATATCAATTCATTCGGTTTAGAATTTCAAAAGTATTGCCCCAAACATTTTGGGACTGTTTTTATATTGAAACAGTACACTATACTTAAATTCCTCCCATTCATACTTTTACCGATACCCTTACTTTGATTCAATTAATCTTTCTCAAATCAATACTAAATGCTATCAAGTTCTATGGAGGTATAGAATGTGTTAAGAAACTATCGGTTCAAGAATCACTTCATTTTCATGTTGGATTACAAGGTTATGGCCGAAAGAATCAAACATGATTTTGCCCTCATTCATATTGAACCTATCTCGGGACAAGTTTGAATAACTATAATTAGATATGGTAGATTAAGACCATCTTAGGAGGATTTGAAAGAGGACTTCAAGATCTACAACTTTCATGAAGACCTTGAAGATAAATTCTATCGTCTGAAGGGTCAACAATGGAGCAGACGATAGGATCAGGTGAAATCAGTCGAAAAAATAGACAAAGCAAAGAAGATGAAACAAAGCAGACGAATCAAAAAGCAAACGAAGTAAAGAAGACAAAACAAAGCAGATGAATCAAAAAGCAAACGAAGCAAAGCAGATGAAATAAAGAAGACAAAGCAAAGAAAACAAAGCAAAATAGACAAAGCAAAGCAGACAAAACAAAGCAGATGAAGCAAAGCAGATGAAACAAAGTAGAGGAAACAAAGCAGATAAAGTAAAGTATACAAGGCAAAGCAGACGAAACCAAGCAGATAAAGCAAAGCAGATGAAACAAAGCAGACGAAGCAATAAGCAGACAAAGAAAAAGGCAGACAAAGTAAGAAGTAGATGAAGCAGAGTCAACTTAAGACAAAACAAAGTCAACTTAAGACGAAGTGGAGTCAACTTAAGACGATGCAACTCTTAAGACGAATTGGAGTCAACTTAAGACAATGCAAAGTCAACTTAAGACGATGCAACTCTTAAAACGAAGTGGAGTTAACTTAAGACGATACAAAGTCAAATTAAGACGATGCATTTTTATAGACGATACAACTCTAAAGATGATATGACATCATCACAGATGATACGTCTTTACAGACGATACATCTTTACAGACGAAATGACGTCATCACAAACGATGTGTCTTTACACTCCTAAGCATTTCCCTTTCTAAGAACCATAACTTTCAATCCAGAGGTTCAAAAATTCCATACTATATACCGTTGGAAAGGTAAAAGAGAGACCTACAACTTTCTAAAAGATAACTCTATCTAGATCTATCTTGATCAATCCAGAATTTCCCATGAATTCAGAGTAGGAACTTTACATTCATCCACTAATGAATTGCATCTAGTTCTCAACTTCATGCCAAATCAATATCATCCATAAATAAATTATAATTTATGATTAATCATGAACACCAATAACAGAACATACATATATATACATATTCTTTATTAACTTACTACACAATTACAACTTCACTTTCACCCTAATTCTTCCCATTTCATAGTCTCTCATCTACCAAAACACTAAAGCAAAACATGAATCTATCCACACTTCTCATTT
>JANSVA010000217.1:37548438-37559684 GCA_025504915.1 Erythroxylum reticulatum | reverse complement strand
TTACAGAGAAGGTTAAGGAAGAAGTGCGAGCTCAATAGAGCTTAAGTCTATTTATAATAAGCTATGGAAGTTTTAGTAATTTAATTGAAATTAAATTATAATTTCAATTAAACTTAATTAGAATTACAGATAATTCTAATTAAATACCAATTATTCCTATATAAGATTCAACATCTCATATTGATCCTTATTTATTAAATATCTCATATTTAATCATACAGTTTTTCAAACATTACAATCAAGTCTAAGTTGATTAAATTAACTTTGTTCTCTTTAACCCATTCTATATGTGAGGCCCAAATATAATGCCAATGATTATAAATTCTAATTCTAATTCAGAATTAAAAATAGATAAATTAAAACTCCTTTTAATTTATCTTTAATTCTCTAATTAAATAATTTATAATTATAGATCAAGATTGGCGTTTAGCAACGCATCACGCCACCAAATATTTAGGAATGTCAAAGTAGTTTTGACTAACCTTTCCATTCATGATTTTTTCGTATAATTCAATCCTTTCATCAACCAATGTTCTGATTAGACATAAAGCATGAAATTAATGTCTACTATATTTTGAGTCTAATCATATTAGTTCTCTGCCATTAGCTATTGATTCAATTAATAATATTTATAAACTATTTACAAAACGTCATTCCACCTTAACTAAGGATTTCTTGAATCAATACTAATCGAGAACAACAAAACATTCTCCCGAATTACTTTAGGGTGATGAATCATATCTTGATCACACAACTATTTTCATATAATTCATGCTACTTCCAATGACTACCGATTGAACAACCTATGATTAAATAGTTCATAAATAGTATCAAAACGTAGCAATCCTTATACAAGATAACTTTGACAATCTCAAGTTAAAGGATCACTTATACAATCATCATAATGAGAATTCTATAGACATACAAGTAATGTTCTAAATAGATTTCTCATATCGGATCTATTCAGTGAACTTGTTCTTTAACAAGCGCCCACACATTTGTTTAAGTATTTCTATACTTTAACCTATAAGATCGACTACTTCCTTCACAAAAAAAAACAAAATGTATGTTAGTCTTTTTATGTTTTATTAGTGACTAATCTTAATATAACAATGACTAGGAACATTTAGGAATAATATATAAATGCAATATGAATCTCATAATTATAATCTCATTATGATTTCATTTGCAATGTACAATTATTTCATGGACTTTATCATATACATCTAAACATATATAAAATAAAGAATACTTTTAAATAATTTATTACTAAATTATAACCATAGCAATTGGATGTAGGGCATAAACTAATAGTAATTACCAAATATTGAAGCCACGTGGGAAAGAAAACATGATATAGAATCTCGTTATCTTAGCTTCAACCTTGAGGACAAGGTCGTTGCTGACAAAGAAGATAATGATACAACGACAATTGGAACTGGACCTATTGAGGCTAGGAAGAGCAAGCATATCGTCAACAAGCCAATTTGGGCTAGTGATTATATTTTGGACTGGTATAATTTATTAGCTAAATAAATAATATATGTAAAAAACAGAAGTTTGTTGTGAATGGGACGAGTTAATGATTGACAAAACTGTTATACTTGTAATTACCATATTTAATGAAAGGAGCAGACTAGATCGACCCTACTCTTCTCTTCGGGTTTTTTTTCCTCCTAACCTATTCACTTACCCTTTTTCCTTTTCATTTACGAGTGCTACCTAGCACTTGCCGTTTAGAGTGACATGATTTTGAGGCGGCAGATATCATAATATGTGCCTCTTGTTAATGTAAATCAAAGTTCTGTGCTTTATTGTATTCATAGCACGGGAAGGCAATTGATTGAGAACAAATTCCTAAAGTTCTAAAATAACATACCTTGTCCAATTAATGCACTTAATTTTCTGAAGAAAGTTGACATGATTGTAACCCCAACCATATGATTTGACGAAATCCCCCTAATTAAGTAAGCTAATTTGAGGTGGTATGATATTTTATGACTTTACGTAGTTTTTCTATAATATATGTGAGAAAATTGGTGTGTTCCTTTATAAAGGGCAAGCGGATAAAGAGGGTCAGACTCGATAGGCTTGCTTGGTGTTCGTGTGATTCCTTATGCACAATCATGGCGCAGGGCTTGCTGCGAAGCTGTTAGTAGCAATTTCCGTCATAGATTTTTGTGTGAAATTATTGGATATCATATCACGCCTAAGAAAATCTTGCAAAAATTCTATTTGCTGAATATAGTAGGACTGACCCAACTCGTCCATCTCTCAAAAGGTTCCAATTCTGAACGACTATCCAAGCAGACAAAAACGGAGCTTATATTGAATCCACTAAGTCCTTGTATCTTGAGAAGGTTAAAAATACTACTGCTCCATCCATTTAATGGACAGCTTTATTTCAGGATATTATGACATCTCTGTGTCTTACATCTAAGCTTCATACATAAAATACAACAAACCTCCACGGTGGTAGTAAGGGTACCTTTTTATAGAGGAATTCCAGGGTTCTAAAAGTCTCAGACCTTGCTGGTGACAAAATCCTTATCACTTGATTCCCATATTGTGGTACCATCGCAAGTGCAAAGCTTTTTGTAGTTCTCACCAACGCCAGCACTTCTAGCTATTACTGCCGCTGTAAGGCCATTATCTGATTTACCTTCAGTTCCATAAACCACTACTGATCTTCCAATCAGATCTACTATCCTTAAATTCTCCTTCGTCCCTGTGAAGAAGGCCTCTCCTTTCTCATCAACATCTAATGTTCCCAGGTCGCCAAGAGGCTGCTAAATCAAAATACCACTTATGTAGGCATAGTATCACGTCAACTTGAACATATAAATCAGAACAATACGAATGATGAGCAATTGCAACAATAGAGCTGAAGCCTTTATACAAAGAAGTACAAAACAACTGTCATAAAACATATGATGATTCAGTGATTTGACTCGTAAAATGTAATGAAGTTATAAAAACAAATCAAGTCAGTCATACGGGCTACCCTATAAGTGAAAAACATTGACAGAGGCAACATGACAGCACCATACCACACACGTTTCAATGGACTAAACTTCATAGTAAATGATCGTAAGTACTCTCAATAGCCAGGGAGTTCGAGGCAGAATAAAGGAGGTGCCATATAAATAATAAAGTGCTAGCTCATACAAACCTCTTTTTTTCCATCTTGATCTGTGGTGTTGTACACTTTCCCAGTGCCTGCTGCACCTTTTGTCAGGTCTCCAAACTCATTGATAGACCAACCATGTTTCCCAGGGGACAATCCACTAAAGCTGGATTCAATTCTAGCCAAATGCATATTGACTTGAGCAAAACGAACTACCCCAAAGATTTTTGGACCTTTAAATTCTGCAACTGCGGCAGACACTAAAAAATCTGGGACACAAAAGAAAGTAAACGGCATTTACATTTCCATGATCTACTAAGAATGGCCTACTCTTCCATATTTTCTCCCTAAGACTTCACAGCTAAGGGCAAAAGGGTAACACAAAACTGCATGATAAACAAATGACTGAAATGACAGTTGAAGGAAGAAGTAAAAGAAAAACAAATTAATTGCAAGCTTATGTTACTGTATGCAAGAATCAAGATTATGTCTGGTAGGTGTTTCCTGAACCAAAGTAATATTTCCAATCAAATCATGCATTAAAAGATCAAAGTATAAAAGCTAGAAGTTAATCATCAAAATAAGCTTAAAGCATTTAATCCCAATCTAGGGATAAGGTTCATACATAACAATTATACCCACTTTCGGTAGCTCTATAAGTTATACCTTAACAGAAACTTGAAGACTCCTTAAAAATTAGTATGGTTAAAGAACGTGAAATAGTTGCAAGTCAGAAATGCTGTTTAATAGGGATCTAGTTACAAATTGATGGAAATTCCGGTGGACCACTGCAGCCATTTAGGGCTTCCATGTCTGAAGGATACCTAAGAAATGAATTCAGCTAAAACCATGAAAGAAATTAAAAAAGGGCAAAAATTGTCAATATGGTAGGGTCACAAGTGGCATCTACCTGATATCTGAAACTTAAGCCCATGAAAAGTATTCATTTGTAGCTAAATTGTTAAAGAAATTGCAATTGTGACAAAATCCAGAAGGAAGAGGAAAAGACAGACTGAAGAATCCAGAAATTTTTTTTGGCCAACCTTCGGGTACCCCTTGGCCAATTAATCTAGCCTGTCGACCAGTCTGGTCAAGTGCTTCAGTCATAGTCTTCACAGGTGAAGAGCCAAGTATTCTGACCACTTGATTTCCCAAGTCCACCTCCACATTCTTTACCCCTAATGATTGCAAATAGAGTAAAAGCAATACAAATTCTATGTGAGAACCAAAAAATTTTCTTCTATCATGGAAATGTGTTCATATAAGCTACAGAAGTAAAAGTATACCATCAACAGTCTGTAATTTACTCTTGACAGAATTAACACAGCCTTCACACTTCATATCCACCATGTACTCTGTCTATTTTCAAGCAAGAGAAGATTAAACTCCAAAACATTCAGTTAAAATGACTCAACATGAGCACATAAATATTATGAAACAAACAAAATTTAAATAAAAGAAGACGAATTAGAGGGCACCATAATTAAAAATAAATAAATTATTTATTGAATGACTATCGTTGACAAACGAACGCAAATTCTATCCAGATACGTGAAAAATCAGAAAATGGTTACAAATTCCTCTCTTCATTTAAAAAAAAATCAAGATATGGAATATAGTTCCAAAGGGAAGAATTCAACTTACAAGTAACTCAGGCAACACAGCAACTTCCTGCAAAAACAAAATAAACAACAATCAAGATTCAAACTTTAGAAATAAAGAAGAAAGCTTTAGGTGGAAAAAAAAAAAAGAAGCGGGCACCGATCAGACAAAGAACCTGTGATGTGGGTTTATGATCGGAGGTTGGTGCGTCCATTCTAATAGCTAATGGAGGCTGAGACAATCCCTTTGTGAGGCCAAAGCAAGCGCCAAACAAAGGTGGAGCTGAGGAGAGAAAGAGGTTAGAGAGGTTGTGGGGCGTAGGATTTGGAGGAAATGAGTGAGAGGAAGATAGAAAGAAAGCCACTGGTAGAGCAGAGGCTGCTACGGCTGTCTTGGTTGTCGCTGAAACCGACCTTAGAAATGCCATTTTAATCTCTATAACGAATTTGGTTCTTTGAATTAATAACAAAGTTGCTGTCCCTCCTAGAAGATCTTCTTATTTTCCTAATTTCATTTCATTTTCTCGAAATTTCTCCATCCAAGCACCTGTTATTCAAAAGTTAGAAACATAATTTAAGTAAAGAGATTATTAAAAAAAAGAAAAGGATACAATGGAATTAAAACATTTATTCTTCTTTTTTTGCGTAGTCTTTTAGACAAGTCCATTTATCCTTGCTATGTTGGTTAAACTTTTCTTCTTTTGACCATTGAAAGACTAGTACAAAGGTTTAATTTTTCATATTTATTATCTTTTTCACTGTTAGATAAGTCTAAATTAAAAAATAAAATTTGCTTATTAATTCTTTGAATTCACATTCAACTCACAGGTTTAAATTAAATTTGATTAGATGTTATTTTAAAATTAGATAATTTCAATTTTACTTGTTAAAAATAATAATATTTTGTCATGCTATAAGTATTGTAAAGAAGATTTTCATACTTTGAAAAGGTATTACATAAATTTATAAAAAATTGAATTGGATATGAATTATATAATTTTTTTAACAAGCTTGTAATAGAACTATCCACTGCCTCTAACGAGTTAAGTTTAATCTTGTTTCAAGTAGTCATAGATCATATTGAATTCCTTGGGATATTATGGTTTCACTTCTTCTTCTTCTTCTTCTACTTTTAGTTTTAGTTTTAGTTTACGTTTTTAATTAAAAATAAAAACATGTTTTGATTGAGATTTTTAATTAAAAAACTAACAAAAATATATTTGATTTTATCATCTTTTTTCTACCATTGTAATTACACTCTTATGTTAATTATTTTCAATATAATATATTACATTTTAAAATTATTTAATTCTCATTATAGCTAGAAATAAAATATATGCAAATTTATATAATTAAAGAAATTAGCACATTAATTGTATATAATAAGTCTTCTTATAGATTTATCATCAACAAGTCTTCTTATAAATTTTGGCAATGAGGGGTGTTGGTGTATGACGACTCATTTGGTTATGTTAAGACGATGTCTACCATGCTAAACTTATGAGGGTTTTGTTTTTATATTAATGGAGATGAAAGAAAATAAAAGAATTGATGGTGAGAAAAAAAGCTATTAAATTTATATCTTACATGTTATCTCCAAAGACCAAAAAGTTTTTTTTTCCCTTGCCAAGCACTTAGAATGGGAACTTGACCTTTAAATATAAATTTGACAACTGACCAGAAATTTCTTAAGTGGGGTTTCCATTAAAAAATTCAATTGTTCTGTACTGGAGAATCAATTTGATCTTCAACAGTGTTATGCCTTGGATTGTATCAAGACAACATCAAATTTTATGATCATTGGTAACAAAAAAAGAGGGAAAGTGTGAACTCTAGTATCAAAATCTAGATTATCTAACTTTTAGAGTAAACTTTGATGAAATGAATAACAAAACTAGAAAATTTCCATTTCATAACTTAAAATTCATAATCTCTCGGTAACTACTAATTGCTTGAAAACAAAATTAGAAAAATCACATTGCTCATATGACGCTAATCTACTTTATTCGTCTCAGCTAGTTGGAGTAGCTGCAAGCGCAAATTGTTATGGCTGAGCAACATCATCCCACTGCCTCGTAATGTCACCTATATTTTTGTCACAAATATGAGTTCCAACAAATAAACCAGAAAAAAAAAGTTGTCAACATAAAACAAAGCGGATTAGTCACTGTTGAAAAGAAAAACAGATGCAATGTCATTGCAAAAATGATGTAAAAGAAAATGATGTCGTGATATATAGTGCCAAAATGAAAATGTTTTCAAAGAAAGTTAATTTGGAGATTGAAAAATAAAACTCATTAGCTTTTGTATAAAATTTTACCTTGCTCTGAATAGAGGTTAGTAGCAAGAACGACAAGACCCACATTAGCCACCCACTGACTATCAGGCATAGTCTAATCAGTAGAGGGAAGTCTAAAATCAGTAGGATCAACAATTGGTACTGTTTCTTCCTCTTTCTGCTACTTGGCTTCTTCTGGCTCTTTGCAAAAGAACATATCCACCTATACATGGAAAGTAAATCAGTGGAATAAAACTTATTACCTTGAATGTGTGAGCTAGTATGTGTAAAACACACACAAACAAACATATGAATTGCTCTCTAGATAGTTTTTCTTACCATGGCATCCCACTTATGCCCTTGTGGAATACATCCAAAACAAATATCCAATGCTATGTGAAAAACTTAGGGGGTAATAGTTTTGCAAACTTTCCAAATTTTATCGTGGACGTCTCTAGCATAAACGAAAACAAAAGCAATCAAAACGAAATAACTAAAGCATTAGAAATTTGGTAACGCAGTTCAGCACGTCTTGTCTACATTTGCAAGGCCCCTACCTAGCTTAATCACTTTCACAAAAGTACAATAGATTTATCCAACGCTTTACTGAGTCAACACCACTCAACCCTTGACACTATCTCTCAACCTCACTTCCTGTGAAAGAATTTCACATCCAATAGTACGACTGTCTCATATTAACCTCAATAGAGGATTTTCTCAATCAATCTTTTAATAAAAGAACAATAGACAAATAACAAGTGATTAAAATAATAAAGAACAAAAATTAAATACAATTGAGATAGACAAGAACAATTTCTCGATAACTTTCGCTCCTTTAAAACGGATCTAAAAATTGATAACAAAAATTGGCAGAATCACGCAATACTTTGAACTACCTTATGGCAATTAAAAGATCACATCATTAATCACTCTAAGCCATAGACAAATAGGTTTTCACACCCACATCCAAAATCAATTGACTAATTAAAGGAATGGCAACATTAAGATGGAATGCTCATTCACTACCATACATTGATTATCTAACAAACAAGATGCATTTAATCCATATTTATATAGCTCTTGAAGATGGAGAGATCAGTCACGTAAAGAGTCCACCACCATTTTACGCATACAATACACTACACAAATTAACACCCACTGCACAGCTATATTTTTCACCAAAGCCTCAAACCAATTAATGCCCACACCTCCTTTTATAAAACCTACTGTATATATGAAGACATGAACTCACAAACAACATTAGCTACATTTTTCAATGCCCACTTATTGTTGACTGCCAAAACTCCTATGCAAGGCCACTGCACAATTGATTGCCAACACTCCCACGCAAGGCCATTGCGCTCTTAATTTTCTACACTTGGCCACATCTTTTAAAAAAATTCCAGTAACATTATCTGTACATCCAAAAACCCTTAGCCACACCTAAACATCACATACACATGATGTATCACACCCCCTCTTAAGATAGACTTCAAACCAAATAGGATTCTTTTTCAACTAGAAGATTATCCATTTAGCTTTTGAATCTAAGTCATTTTCTAATTAGTATCTTATATGTCCAATTAATAAATAATGCTAAAATTAATTACTTAGATATATAACATATCCGAACACTATGTTTTCCTTTGTTGTTAGCAGGGATACCAATATCCACATACCCCATGGGAGAATCAGTATCACAAAAAGCAATGGTGGGAATGTTTCCAAGGGAAGCTTCTTTGATAGGATACAAGATGTGCATATTAAAACATAACATTGGTCAACAAAGAAACAACTAAAAATAGAAAAGTATGAGCTTATATTAATTATGTAGATGGATTTACTTGGTGGTCAGTCCTTGTATTAGTGAGGATTAAAAGGCGTGGCTCACTAAATGATGTTTGGAGCTAATTGGTAAATGTATCAGGTGTGTGCCTTTCAACAATTGTGTGGGCACCTATTTATTAAGCAAACTTCAAGAGAACCCTCTGACCATAGGGCCGCACAGACTTAACAATAATTTCCTGAGAGTTCTCAATAGCAATAATGACTCTAACAACTAGTTGAAGATTTTATCAAGTTTTGCCAAGGTTGATGTTGTAAATTCCTAAGAATAAATAACATTCATTTAAATCGTAAAAGTGAAAAATTATAGGACTATCATCAAAGTCTTAAAGTTTAGAACTTGGAAGACAAATTCAAATGCACAATGTAGGTAAAGGAAAAGAAAAACCTAAAGGTGAATAACCTTCCGACACAGTGTTCATTCCAATGAGGCAAGCACATGGACATTGCCTTCCCTTCATAACTTACTAAAAAGAACTTTGAAAAATCTTGAAAAGGATAAATTAATGCCTTCAACAAAAAGAAAAGCCCAAAACATTGTCTGAAGCAGCTAACTAGTTATTATACAATCACAGTAAGCAGGTATAAGAAATGTGATCCACCTAGATAATCCTCTACATGCACTCAAATATATAACAAATCTACCATTATTTTGAAAGAAAAGAAATAACAGATTAAGAGTTTTTGAAAACTCACCTTGCAAAAAACCCAAAATTAGTCATTTTCTATGCCAACAGTCACTCCAGTTAGAAAATTCTTAACATGTGTGCTGTATTGAAACCACTTACAACTTCTTAATAGTCACTCCAGTTAGTGAGGCCGCATGTTCTAAGGCAAGAGACTAAAAGAAAAAATAAATAGATGATAGGGAAGAGACAAGTTTGGGATAATAAAATAGATGTAAAAAATATGAGTAGTAGGTTTCAAAATGGGTTTGCTAAAGACGACAATAAAGATATGAAAATAGGGATTTGTTGTTTTTCTATCTAAGAAAATACACTATCAAAATATAAAGAAAAGTTATTTTCTTGTTTCCATAAAACTGTTGTGGTTTTTTTATTTTCAGAAACAAGAAATTGCAACATAATTAAATAAACATGTTTTAGTGACTTATTTCCCATTTTACAAAAATGACAATAAAAATGAAAGAAAAAAGAGAAACAAATGACCCTTTAATATTCCTTTTGCAATTGTAAACAAAAAGGTCTAGTTTGTAATAGCTTTATGTAAAGGAAAGTTAAATTAGATTCAACCAATTCTTTAGCTTTACAATCCAAAGCTCACTATAATAAACTCTTGATATTTAATAATCATAAGAGCATTCCTAATTTAATTAAGCTGGCAACAATTTGTTTTAAATTTAGTGAAATGATTTAATGACATGCAACATCAAAATTGATAGACATTTTGGTCAAAAAATTGCAAATTGCAAATGTAAATGGGAAAAGAGTAAAGCTATGAATTCTCTTCTCTCCTTTGGTCTCACAAATCACGCCCTGGTTTACCTTCATTTTCCTTTTGTACTATGATTCTTGAGTTCTCTTGTTATCATAATGAGATTCATGTGTTCCCTAAACTAATTAAGTTATATAATATGTGTTTATATAACAAGAAACCAATGCACCTATTGTCGTATTTTGAGTTATGAAATTCTCTTCATCATATTGCCAATTTGCTATAAAACTTGTCGAATAACTTCCTACTATGAAATTCTTGCGTACATGGAAAGTTTTTAGTTATATTTTATTATTTCCATCTTATTTATAAAAGTATAAAGCTAATACCGGAGATTGCATCAAATTCTTCCCTATTAGTTTAATAGATGACAGATTTGTCACAAATACATAAGAAATAACATAAGGAAACACACTACATCTTTTTAGTTGTTTCTTGATGCCATAACCTTCTTCAACCATCATTTGGATTTTATACAATAGGCATCCTTTTTGACACAAGATTATGATAACATACAAACCAAGAAGAGCAAAGCCATTTCCTATAACCTATTACATGATGCCTCCTAGAATGACTAACTTGAAATCTAATTATTGCAGTATTGCATTAAGTTTGTGGCAAAAGTTTTTAGTTATATATTTCATAAGAAACTTAAAAAATTAACAATATTTTGTTGTTGAAATTGAGCATAGCTTGACTAGGCTTAAATAACTTCAACATTTATGATTTATGAATTCCATTTTCTTTATATATAATTTACTATTTGATGCTAAGTTATGTGTCCAATTTTAGCATAATATATTAATAAGTGTAAGTTGCATCCTGTTTAGGACCTAATTTAATATGTGTTTAGCCGTTAATTTAATCATTTAGTATGTGTTTAGGTTAGAATTGTGATAGTTTGTTAATTATTTATGTTTTAAGTGTTTTATAGGTTAGT
>JANSVA010000217.1:37533799-37548338 GCA_025504915.1 Erythroxylum reticulatum | reverse complement strand
ATATGGTTTAAAATTATATAATAATTAATATATTGTGCTTTGCATATTGTTTAATATATTTTAAATAATTTTTATATTTTAAATAATTTTTATTACAAAATAAAATATAGTTAAAATTAAAAGTGCTTTTTATTTTTATATTACCAAACAGTCTATTGTATGAAGCTCTTTCAAAACAGCTCTCTTTTAAATAACAACCAAACAGTCAATTGACTTCTTAGAAAATTTCTTTTTAGAAAATCTCTATTGACAAAAGCTCTACTGACGTAAGCCCATTCACACAGACACTTAGAAGGGAATCTATGAGAATAAACCAATGTAATTATATTATCAAGGTTGGTTTTAAGGCAACATAACTCATTATAATTTAGAGCTTGTTCCCATATGCTCTTGTAAACTTTGCAGGAGAAGAAGAGATGGTTTGATGATTCCTACTCCAATTTGCATAAGCTACATCTATTGTATGTCTCAATGCCTTTACTGCTATGCTTGGTAGGTAACTTGCCATTTACTACTATCTATAGAATGAAGTTGGCCTTAGGGTTGCCACATTGGTTCTAGACTACCTTGAGCCATTTAACCTTGTTGTAGGGTTTTCTAAAGAGATCAAGACATGATTTATTAGTGTATTCTCCGAGTCCTTAGCTTTCTAGATAAAAGAATCCTATTTTATTAGGATTGGATTATAATTAGGCATACTAGTCATGATTTCACTAAAACCCCTAAAATGGCAATTCCATATTCCATCATTCACCACCTCTTTCACCCTAGCTTGAGAGGGAAGTAAATGCTGGAGTTATTGGTATTGGGGGAGCCTAAATAAGGATCTAAATTTGTACCAATGATCAAACTAAAAGTAGGTGTCATTACCATCAACTATGAGTTTCACAATATTCTAATGCACCTCATTCCTTAACTTCATCATTTGTTGGAGTGTCTAAGATGAATTGGTAGGTTTTTTTTAAGTTAAGATGTTGCTTCCTTGTAGATAATGGGTATGCTCTAATTTAACCCATAGGGATTCTTTTTCCACTAATAGTTTTTAGATCCTCTTTGTAAGTAGTGTATTGTTGATAGCTCTTGTCAAGTTGATTCCCAATCCCTCTCCTCTTTAGGACTACAAACCTCATTCTACTTCACTTTGACGTATAAGTGATTGCTTGGATCTCTTGTCCATTTGAAATTCTTGAAGGATTTCTCTATATTCTTGATGAGACTTTGGGGTAATGCCAAGTAAGTTGTCTAAAGAACATGAACATTATTAAGGATGGATGTGATCAATTAGACTCTACTTGTATATGATAAATTTTTGTTGTTCCAACATCCTAATGTCCTTTGAATAGCTTCAAATAGGGGTAAGCGGCCACTATTTATGAGTTTCGTGGTAGTTATTAGTCCTCTTAAATACTTAAATGGTGGTTCCTCTAACTTCAAAGTTGTATAGGATGCCAGAAATTCAACTCTTTATTGATCAAACCTTAAGACGAACATTTAACTCTTATCTGTATTGATTTTGAGCAGTAATATAATACTAATTGGTTTGTAGCATCTATTAGCACGATAATTGATCCCATATTAGCTACACATAAAAGCAAGAGGTTATATGAAAATGCTAGGTGAGAAACTTTATTCCTTTTGCATTTATAGTGATAATTGAAGTTGTTATTATCATATATACTCTTAGTAATCATTATGAAAAACATCACTACACAGATTGTAAAAAGATTTAAGGATAAAGGATCCCCTTATTTTATTCCTTTTCTCATTTTGAATATTTTGGTTGTTTCTCCATTAACCATCGTATTAAATGAGGTGGTTGTGATGCAAATTTCAATCCATTTAATGAATTGAGTTGGGAATCCCCTAACCACATCAAAGTAATAATATTAAATGCTTTATGTAGACATATTTTGATTAAGTAGCTTTTGATGGTTTTACTCCAAAGGTAGTCTTTGTATAGCTTTTGTATTAAGAAGATGTTATTAGTAATGTTTCTATCCTTTAAGAAGGAACTTTAGCACAGATTGATTATGTCTTTAAGAATCTTCTTAAATCTAGAGGCAAGCATCTTTTCTATGATCTTATAAAAGAAATTACAATAAGAGATTGGTCTACAATCTTGTAAGTTTTGAGGATTTGAAAACCTTAAGATCATACATATGTAGGTTTTATTGATCTCTCTTAACGTGTTTCCATTAGATAGTAGTTCAAGTATAACCTTAATAACCTAGTTCCTTACTAAGTGCCACATCTTTTAAGAACTTTGCATTTAACCTATCAAATTTTGATGCTTTCTCTAGTTGAGACTCTATAATGCAGATTTATCATCCTGTGCTCTAAATTTAGTTGTTAAAGATGTGCCTTATGCCTCACCGATTAGTGGTGAAATAATGCTTTTCACATTGATAGAATCTAGCCTTATTGCTTGTGCCAATATAACCTTTAAAATGATTAAAGACTACCTCTTTTATATCATTTTGAGTGGTGAAAGCATTGCCCTCAAAGTCCTATATGGAAATAATTTTGTTTATGTTTTTCTCAATCAAAATGGAATTGTGAAATTATGTGATGTTTCTATCCTAATTTTACATCAAAAGTACTTTTGCTTTTTGTTTCATATAATAGAAGTTGAGCTCTAAAGCTTGTACATATTCAAAAAAGATGCTTTCTCCATTTACATTACTAAGGTATCCTTTAGATTAATATATGAGTCTGCTTGAATTTGTTCCATTTTTCACCTTTTAGATTCTAAATCCTCCACTATGTTATTGATTTATGCTTATTAAGAATCTTAGGCTCTTTATTAACTTCAGTTTCATAATACTTCTATAAGCTTAAATTTTTTTATATAGACCCTTATTTCCTTGTTGACAACTGCCTTATATCTTTCCAACTTATTTAGGAATTTAATAAATCTAAATAGGGAGTTCTTGGTCCTTAGTAAGATTGATTTAAGCTAGCTTGGATGCTAAATAACTCCTTCCATAATTTAGTTATTTAAAACATAAAGTTGGGGCATACATAAAATTGAAGCAAATGATACATAGGCTATTGGCAATTTCTGTTTGCAAATAGATTAGTTAGACTCAGCATTAGAAATTCAATACCTTAACCCATGAGGGATTATTCTCCATTTGCATGATGCTGATGATTGGGTATCATATTCTAATTTTCTTAAAAGAAATCCAAGAGCTATGCTTGCTTGAGACTGTTTTTTTTTATTTTTTTCTCCAAAAGTCCCATTAGCAAGGGTTTTTTTACCACACAAATAGTCATAAACAACCTACTATTTGTTAAAGGAATTTATTCCCCTTGCGTTCTAGGTTATAGTTAGCTTTTATGCGCACTTAGGGCTCTTTCCTTAGCTTTCCTCCTAATTTGTTTATTGTCTTGGTGACTTTTCGTCATCTATATCTTTACTTTTCATAGTGACAATTTGGATCTTGGTAATGATTGTTACTATTTACTTATACACCCTCATTCTTTCTACATATCTTGAGCATAGTAGGGGAAACTTATTATAAGGAAACATTTTTAGAGCTTCTTTTATTCTTTGTCATCCTAGGTGAGGCGATTGGTGTTTTGTTTATATTCTTTTGACAAAGAGGAAGTAGTGTTATCCTTTTACCTATATTTTCCTTATCCTCACATCCTGATTTAAAGGATGTTTAATGATATTACTTTCTTCATTCACTACCATAACCCCCTATACTGTGCATTAGTATTAGTTGTATAATTATCAGTGACATAAGCTTCTTCCCTTAAGTTTATTTCTCTATTGAGTTCTTCGTAATCACCTATTGAGAAAATATTTCTAGTTGGTTTCCAACCTTGAGCTTCCTAAGGTTCATTTAGCTTCTATAAAGAGGAAATTTTTATTATGCCTTCCATTAGTTCCTTTATGAAAAAAAAAACTTGTTATCCTCATAGTATTTGGGAGCTCTTTGGAGATGTCCATTTCAATACATAGTTTTTCAAAGTTGATTTAGGTAGTTTGTAATCTATATAAAAGGGTTTCCCCAGTGAATTGTCAAGTAGTTAAGACCAAAGGTGATCTAGTATTCGAGTGGAATGTTAATGAATTTCACCCAGATAAAAATGACCCTAATGTTGATTTTGACTAAAAGTAGCCTTGGTTTCCACTTTTGTAACCTAAAAGGTTTGCTACTTATATGCCATGAGCCCTACTAAATAATGGTCATAGCTTCCATAAGACACAAGAATCTAAATATGAAGAAATCCTCCTTACACATGGGGACTACCTCTAAGCTAGATCCCTTATATTTATCTTCAACCTAGGCTTTAATAAGGGGGTATGAGAGCCTTTTTTCAATAAAATAGCATACTGGAGAGGAGGTTCATCTAGCTGCGCCAATATAGAATACTTCAATGGGGGATATAATAGCTTGGTCACCAATTTTTATAAGAGGTAGGTGGGTCATCTTTAGGGTGGGAGAGGTATCTCCTACAACCTGAGACCAAGTTTTTTCTATTTGGAAAAATCTTAGTTGGAAGGGATGAATCTTAGTTAGCTATAAGTGATTGGGAGTGTGAAGTGGGGGATATTTTGGCTTTGTTGGTACAAAGCTATTAGTGATGGTGGTGTAAGGATGGTAAGTTTAATAAGGGTACAAGGAAGCTCGAATCTCACTATGGATGTAGTGGAGATGACTTAGGTGTATGCTTCCATAACAACCAACAAAAGTGTGAGCTAGGAGGGATGACTTCCCACCTAACTAACTTTCATAAAAAAATAACTAAAAAAAGACTTAATAAGAACGGAAGTTTACCAAACTAGGAAAGAAGTTAGCTTTAGGGGGAATAAGATGGAAAATTTTAGGCAATGAACCTAGAGGCTAAAAAAAGGTTATAGAGAGATACAAACGTCTTACTCTTTAATGAATTAGAGAAACTTATGATTGCCTTATCATGCAATCGAACATTGTGCATTCATGAGCTACTATGAGTTTTATATAAAGGATGCTTTAGACGGTTATATGATCAACTTTAAATTATTTGCCTGATAATGGTCAAATTTAGAAAGAAGTGATTTGCAATGCAATTTAACAATTGAAGACATGTCATGTGGAGGCTACTTTTGGTTTTGCATGTAGGTCTTAAACAATCTTCAATGAAAAATGCTAAGCTCACCTAAACTTGATTAATTTTTCATTAAGTGGAAAACGAAATATAAATGTCTTCAATATGTTTTCAACTGAAACCTTATAGAAATGAAACATATTAACTATTACAAAGCTACTACATTTTACCTATTACCCATCTGTTTTAGACATCATATCTAGAACATGTGTAGCAAGAATTGAAAATGAATATGAACACCCTAAGTTGTCAAATGCGGAGATTTTAAAGTCCCAAAATTTAACCTAACAAAATTCTTTTAAAGACAAGCAATTCCAGCTAGGAATTGGTTTGTGGAACTTGAAAAAGATTTTTAAATAAGTTAAGAGAAGAAATAATGAATTTTGGTTAAATAAGCATTTTGACATCTTTCTTGTATAGAGAAAACAAGAATTGATATCTAAACAATTCCTCTCCTAAAAGGTAGGAACTAGAAAAACTTAAAATTGTCATATTATATCTTTTAAAGTGTTGCCTATCACCTATCATTTATTTTAATAAGTCTCTATTACTTATTACCATATGAAAAACATTTTAGAATTCTTTTTAACTATTTCATAATATACTCGTAATACTTTGAAAATGTATAATTGCATACAATATCATTACCTCAATTAAGGTTAATATGTTTCCTAGATAAAATTAGTTAGTTTATTTTGTTTTATCTATAAATGCAACTTCAGAACATAATAAAAGTGTTCTAAATAGCTAAAGAAATAGTAGTTAAGTATAATTGAATATCTTTATATATTTAAGTAAGCAACAAAGCTTCAAATTAGAGCTTTTGAAAACTTCATTTTTATATCTCATATTTATTTATTCTTTGTGATGTGGCATTAAAATTTGGGATAATGAATTAATAAGTACAAAATTTTAAAAATATTTTTTCAATTTAGTATTCAACCTTTTAAAATTTTCAATTTGATTTTAATGTTTAAAAAATCAAAGCATTCAATTCAAATTGTTCTCTTCATTAATATTTAACTATTGTGATAAACAAAGCATACAAAAATTGACACTTAAACAAGCTACATGGCTCTAATTCAAAATTCAATAGTTGCACATCTCTTTTCAATTTAGTAGTAAATCTAATAAGTTAGTTTTCTCTAAATTTTTTATTGTCTTCATTAACCCCTCTATCCCCCATTTTTTCATCTCTTTATTCTTTTCTATAGAAGATAACAAATCTTCAATGATAAAAGAGGAAATCAAGCTAATTCTAATAAGAACAAGCAATTTCAATAAAAACTGATCTAAACCCACATGTGTCTTACTCCTCCAAATTCATAAGTTTTTATCTTTCTCTATCTCTTTTTTAAAATAATCCTACGACCCTCACAAATGAGAAGAGAGGTCCAACCTTTAAAAGTCTTGCATACACGACAATAATGCAATAGTTGTTAATGTTGGATAATATGTTTGTCGACATAGTGGGGAATGAAAAGGATGAAGAAGAAAAATAACTCAAAACAACAAAAGAGAAAGATATACGCTAATAAAAAAGAAAACCATCATTAATATATTATTGGTAATGTTAGTAATAGTAATGGAAACCATGGAGACAGTAACGGGAGCTTCAATGAAGGTATTTATGTGGTGATCCAAGATGTCTTGTATGGACCTAAAATTTGGTTATCAATAAATAATTTTTATGGTTTGTAGATTGTATTATTGCAAAAATGTGCATTTAAGATAATAAAAAAATTTCAGGATAAATGACTTGTTAGAGCTATTAGATAATTAGATAAAAGGCTTAACTATTAAACCTCAAATAAGAGTTAGTAGCATGTTCAGGTGTTCAAATTCACATACTTTTATAGCCGCAATATCAAAATATTAATGCAGAAAATATTTTAAATTGAATGGTCCCATTTTTCTAAAATTTTTAGAACTAAATTTAAAAGATTGAACTTTGAATTGAAATATCTTAAAATTTTCGAGACTTGTGAATTTGTTATCCCTTAAAATTTTATTAATCTAATCGTTTGTGCTTTTAAATAGTGAAAATAGCTAACCTTTATGTTTATTTGAAACGAGATAAACACTAAAAGTTAAGGATGACTTCTAATAGTTTTTTTAACTCCAATTCCTTTATTTTTAGTGATAAAATTACCCTGTTTGGATAATAAAAATAGATTTTATCTTTGAGCCTTTCATATATATGATATGGTAGAAGTTGAGAGACAAATAACACAAAATTTTGATAATCTAATTGCAAACTAAATCAAAATACATATTAAAGAGAAGTAAAAGCAAGACACTTTCAACTAATATGTACATGATTTTTACAAAATTTTTTAAATAGTACTAAGAAAGAGGGTTAAGACAAGAAAGAGGGTTAAGACAAGAAAAAGAAGGAGTTTCAAGCGGCAATATAACCAAAAACACTAAGGTTCTCAACCTTTATAGTGAATTTTATATTTTTATGATAAATGATAACAAAAACATCAAGGAATACATAGAAAGTCTCATGAAGGTAATGAATGGATTACGCTGTTGGGAGAATAGATATCTTACTTTAGTTTTTTTAACAAAATTTTAGAGAGTTTCCATTAGAATTTTGATTCTAAAATCTCTTTTTTTAGGAATAAAGAATATATTAAACTTTTCCTTGCTAGAATAAATTAATAACTTAAAATTTATTGAACACATAAGAGCTTTAAGGCAAAAATGATCATCAATTAGAGCTTTTACAATCAAACATAAGGATGAAAAGACAAAGTGTAGATGGAAGGAAGAAGCAATTTGGTGAAAGAAAAGTAAAACTAGACAATGATGGGTTAGAAAGTAGTTAGTAAAAATGGCAAGTTTCCATTTTGTTTATATTACATAAAGATGAGTCACACTGAAAACTATTATTTGTGAAGGCTTAATATGAAATGCAGAGCATGTAATTAGCTAAGACATGTTGAAAAGGTATATATAAGTAAAATAGTAGTTGGAGCATTAAGAAAAAGTAGTTTAGGTAAAAGCACATTCTGATGAGAACCTCTTTGATACAATTGTAAATTCGGTGACAATAGTTGATGTTCATAATTGGCTACTTAATAATTTATGTTCACTTCATGTGGAAAATAATAATAAGCTATTCAAAAGTCTTAATAAAACATATAATTTTTGAGTATATGTAGGTAATGGTGATTGGTTAGAAGTGAAAGGAAAAAGAATGGTAGTTACCTCTACAATTTCAGGTATGAAATTTATAGTAGATATATTATTTGCACCAAAAAATTTACAAAATACACTTAAGACTGAAATATTATTAAAACATAATATTCATTAAATTTCATTACCATTTTTATCATCTTCATTATGATATGTTTATTAAAATGTGAGAAATTTTATTTATAATAAGTGGAACGTAAGTGGGCAACATGCTTATAGTAGTTTTGAAGAACATTTAACACTATAGCATAAGAGACTTGTTCCTTTTAGATATAAAAAATGTAGATTATGTCGAAGAAAAATATAGTTCATGATTTACCAAGAATTAGTGAAACTTCCAGTGTATAAGTTTGCTAATTGGAAAAGCAAACCAAAACGCCTTTTAATGATAATAATTGGAGAGCTTATAAGAAAATCAAACTCATACACTTCATCTTTAACGTGTGGAGAATATTTGAAATAGATAAGGAGGCTAAAAATAAATAAATACAATGAAGTTGTAACTCTACTTTATTAAGGGAAGATATAAAAGAAACTAAGGAAGAAATAAGGTTGCTGACAAAAAGAAGAGTTCATATGTAGATTCTACAAATAAGAAAGATGTTGGGGAAACCTATTTAATCTACATAGAGTCATTACTTCAATTTTGAAAATATTTTACAAAATTAAGGACTTTAAAATAAAAAGATTTTATATGTGAATTTAAAAAACTGATAAAGAATTAGAAATAAAATTGATTTTTAAAAGGGAAACATGATACAAAAATGACTTAAAATGAAATGAATCTAAATTAAACAAAAATTTTGATTAGATTTACATAATTTAAAATAAATGTAGTTAGGTTTTTAATTATTACAACATTTTTTGAAGAGAAAAATGTTAAATTGACATTCGTGGAGTATAGTGATTATGTTATGGATTAGTGAGATCAATATATCCTTATTAGAAGAAGGAATCGAGAGCCTCCTACCAAGAAGTGGAAGGAGATGAAAATAATAATGAGAAAATATTTTGTGGTAAGTTCTTATTATAAGGATCCCTATCAAAGGTGACAGACATTAACTCAAGGTTATAAGAGTTTGGAGGAGCACCTTAAAGAGATGGAGGTTCCATAGTTAAGGAGAATGTGGAGGAAGATAAGGAAGTAATAATAGCTTATATCATTGATGGACTAAATCTAATCATTGTCAATCTCATCGAGTTACATGATTACATAGTATTAAAGGATGTAGTTCAAATTATCATAAAGGAAGAAAGACAATTAAAAAATAGGCATATTAACCTTTTTGGTGTTGCTAGTGTAGGTTCTTCATCATAGATCAACTATGAAGTAAAAATAAAGACACAAAGATCTAAGGCCAAAATATAAAGTAACCAAAATGAAGGTGCAAGAACTAGGTAGAGAGAAAGCTCCAAATGATCCTTCTTTAACAATTAAGAATAAAGATATCAAGTGCTTCAGTTTACTGGAGAGAGGATATATAGCTTCATAACGTCTCAATAAGAGAGTGATGATGATGAGGGAGGATGGAAAGTTTGTTTCCAGGAGGAAAAATAAGCGGATGAGGATATGACTATTTTAGAGGATGTTAATGATGATGAGTGTACTAAGAGGCTCAAAGACAGGAGGATTCCAGTCACTATGAGGGTATTAAATATATATATGGGATAAGAGGCTCAAAGACAGGAGGATTCCAGTCACTAGGAAGGTATTAAGTATGCATATAGGAGAGGATGATGTGAATGAACAACAAAGGAATCTCTTCTATATAAGGTGTCCCACAAAGGAACAAATTTACAATATAGTCGTAAATAGATGAATTTATTCAAATATAGATCGTGTGGAGTTAGTGGAGAAGTTATGGTTGCCAACTACAAAACACTTTAAACTATACAATCTACAATAGTTGAATGACAGTAAAAAGGTTAGGGTCATAAAGGAAGTTTTAGTTTCTTTCTCAATTGGGAGGTATAAGGATATGGTGTTAATGTTAATAGGTTAAATTTTTAAGGGCATTCTTGACAATTTAATAAGAGAGTCATGTATGATAGGTACAAGAATCACTATTCATTTACCATGAATGGCAAACCAGTCCCTTTGCTCTATTACCAATAAATCAATTCCATGAAGATGTTTATATGAAGATAAATCCTTTTGAAGAGAGACGAAATGATAGAAATAAAACATCTATTCAAGTTACATAATCTACTAAGTTAGGAAGATATGAAGAAGGGCCTTTACAATTTGCAAATAATTCAAATAAAGTACCAAAAGTTGCTAAGATTGAAGAACATTGGAGAACGAGGTAATATAACACCTATATGTTGCCATATTAGACTAGTGTTCCATAATATGATATCATTTTAGTGTCGTGTTGGTCATGTTTATATCCAAAATAAGTTTCAAAAGCAAACTGATAGATATAAAATAAGACCAACATTAGACACGCTCGTGTTTTACACTTATAAAGTTATAGAAGCTAATCAAGATCGATTATAAAGTTAGATAGACACCAAACTTATATGGTTAGGTGTTATAGTTTCGTTCAGAAAGAATTGACTCTTCAAGTTTGTTTAGTTGTTTTGTAATTAAATTATGCTAAAGATGATACTTTCCTTATAAGACTCTAGTTCATAAAGTTTTATGCTTACAAATGATTTTCCTAATATTGTAATTAATAGTTCATCATTATTATTGATTAGTTAAAAACCTCAGAGAGATTTTCTTTATCCTTTTTAGAGTAACTCTTACTTTAGGTTCTCTAAACACTTGCGATCTTATATAGCTTATTAGTTGCAATCAAACATTAAAAGCTTATCACTCTTAATCTTTTCTATTATATGAATATGATGATTTATATCATTTTTGCCTTTTTGTTCTTGTGTTATTGATCCAAACTTGTTTTTAATAAAATGATTCTTAGTCCTATTCATATTGGTATTGAATTTTACTAGGCATATTGGTAAGGATCATATAAAAAATAGATTAAAAATATATTTCTAGCAAGAACACACTCCTCCCTTTCATGTTATTAGATTGTATTTGACACATGGGAATCACCAACCAATGTCAATGCATAATTAGTCACTAAGTGCAAGACATAGTATAGCAAGAACACACTCTTCCTCCCTTTTAGGTGTTATTAGATTGTATTTGACATATGGGAATCACCAATCAATGTCAATGCATAATTAGTTCCTAAGTGCAAGACATAGTATAGATTGTTCTCTTTTAAGCATTATAGTTTAGATGAGCATTAGGGATCATTTACACTAGTGTTTTTCTTTTAGGGACTCTTTGGTTCTAATATGATTTTTTATTTTTATTTTATTTTTCAAATTCATTAAAAATTGTTTAGTTGAGTTTTTAAATTCTATTTTAGTTTTGGTATTTTTCAATTTTCACAACTTATGAAAATTATAAAAAGAATAATTTTTGATTCATTTTTGTAACTAATTAATTATTTATCATTAATTACTAATAAGAATAATAAATAATCTAACTTAATTATTCAATTTTTAAAATTTATAATTCTTTAAATTATAATTTTAAAATTATATAGTCATTTAAATATAAAATATTTAATTATAAATAGTAATTAAAATATATTAATAAATAAATATTACGTTATAAATAAAATTTGCTTATTTCATTATATGATCATTTATTTAAGTAAAATATAACATAATTTTATTAATATTTACTTTTTGTATAAGATATTTAAAATTATTTATTTAGTTAATTTTTTATTTTATTTTATTGATATTTAATTATTACCATCAATAAAATTGTATTTACATTAATATTAACAACTAAATAGATTTTATTTTTAATTAAAATAAAGAAACAAAAACCAAAAATTGTAATAAAGACATAAATAAAAATAAATGACCCCTTAATTTCTTGTGTTTTAATTGCACCTTTTTGCTCTTTCTCCACATTTCATGATTATTTTCATATCATTTGAGCTTTTTTTTTTTTTTGCCCCTATTATGTTGCCTAAACTTTATGCTGAAGATATGTCATTTTTCTTCCTTTTATTGTTCCTACTTTGTGTTGCACCATTTCTTTTTCTTTAGGGGCGTCCTTTTCTTCTATGGTGACCAGCATTCTGGCATTTATTCCATCCTTCATTACCATGTTGCTTCACCCTTCATTATTTTTCTTTGATTTCCTTTAGCATCGTATAATACCTTACCATTGGTATTTTTTATGATTTCCTTCATCCTGATTGTTGTTTTATGCATTATCACTTGTGTTTCAATTTTTTTCCCAATAATAGTCCTCTAACTTCCGTTATATTTACTTCAGTCCTTCAATTTTCATTTAACCATCATTTAATTTCTTTTCATTTGCAATCCAACAATTCCTAACTCTAACTCCCAACCTCATGTTGACTTTTAATTTACCCAGATTTTCCTAAAATATAAAATTGATGCCTAAAAGAACAATTATTCTATAACAAAATTAAAACTAATTAATTGAAAATTAATTATTAAAAATTAAACAAAAGGATAAAATAAAAAACGAAGATGATTAAAATTAGTAGTATGTAAACCAAAACAAGTAGAAAGACCATGAAAATCAAATTGGAGTGACACCAACATAAAACTATTAATAAAAATATAATTTTATTTTTTTAGTATTATAAAATTAAAAATGTAAGAAAAATTTTGAGACAATTAATTGTCTACATATTCTAACACTCTTGTGGCCTAACGAGTGAGAAAAAACTCCTTGTACTTGTTATTGTTGACCTTACAAAATATTGTTGGTTTTTCTTTTAATTTAGAAGTTAGAAACTCTCTTAGATTCAAGAAGTTTAAAACCTTGGTAGGATAGTAGTTTGACTATTCAATCAAGAATTTTACAATAGATAATGGTGTTAAGTTTGTTTCTTAAGGAATTTAAGAAGTTGTTAGCATAGGAAGGAATTAAAAATATCTCACTACTCCATACAATCCTCAATAGACTAGGGTTAGTAAGAGAAAGAATAGTGCAGTGATAGAAAAAGTCAAGTGCATGATATTTGAGAAGAACATTCACAAGTGTTTTTAGGCTAAGGCAATGAACACCTCAATTTATTTGTTAAATTTGTTACTAACCAAAGTTTTAGGAGAAAAGAGAATAAATGAAGCTTGGTTTAATAGTAAAGTCTCAGTAGAAGACTTTATAGTTTTTGGGTGCATTTGTTATCCACATATTCTAGATGCAAAGAGAAGCAAGTTAGATATGAAAATTGAGATGGGAGGGTTAAAAAGGTATAACACTATGAAAGGGTAGACCATTATAAGAAAAAAATTATAAAGCATATAACTTAAAGGCTAGATAAGTAATAATTAGCAAACGTTTGATATTTGATGAAAATAGTAATTGGAACTAGTGGAACAACAACATAGACAATGCAAATAAATTAAAGTTTTTGGAAGCTTTATTTCGTTAAATGGTGGCTAATTTCTGACATGATTTTCAGAATGTTGATGAAAAACCTATTAAAGATACAAAACCCTCAATTGATATTTATACAAAACGCAATATAATATATTTTGGATCTAATAAATGACAATAAGGTTGTTAAGAAGAAAAATGGGTAATAGCTATATAGGAAGAGATCATAATGATACAAATAGAACTTGGAAATTGGTTAATACGTATTTAGTTCAAAAAGGGAATGTGGCTAAGTGGTTTATAGAGCTAAACTAAATCTAGATAGATCCATTAAAAAATTGAAAGCCAGATTAGTTATGAAAGTTTATATTTAGCCATAAGGAGTTTACTAATTAAACACTTCTTTCACAACTTTTGTAAGGCATGATATAACTTGGTTAATATTGGGTAAAATATTAGTTATATGAGAAGTTAGAGTTTTTAAATAGTCTATTAGATAAGGTGTTTTCATTGAACAACCTGAAGAATTTGAGGTTTTTGGAAGTGAAAAGAAAGTTTATAAATTGTACAAGACTCTATGTAATTTAAATCAGACAATTAGAGCTTAGTACAACAGAATCAACTCTTACTCACTTAAAATGAGGCCACTTTACATGTTTTGGTAGTTGACAACAATCTAAAAGTAATATTGTCTCTTTATGTAGATGATCTTTTAGTGACATAAGGAGATTCAAATTATATTTTTAGTTTAAGAAAAAGATAAGGAAAGAGACTCTATGTAATTTAAATCAGACAATTAGAGCTTAGTACAACAGAATCAACTCTTACTCACTTAAAATGAGGCCA
>JANSVA010000217.1:37507587-37529572 GCA_025504915.1 Erythroxylum reticulatum | reverse complement strand
CCAAGATACATAGGCCCATATGAGATCATTGAGAAGATTGGGCCTTTAGCCTACAAGTTAGCTTTGCCATCGGAATTATCTAAGATACGTAATATCTTTCATGTATCGATGCTGAGGAAGTACCGATCAGATCCTTCATATATAGTTCAACCCTTTGCGGTTCAGTTAAGGGAAGATTTGAAATATGAAGAACAACTAATAGAGATCTTAGATTCGAAGGAAAAAGTTTGAGAAATAAGATTGTGAAGCTGGTAAAAGTCTTCTGGAAGAACTATTCGACAGAGGAGGCAACATGGGAGCTTTTGGAAGCAATGAGGGAGAAGTATCCACACCTTTTGATGGACTCGGGTAAGAATTTTGAGGACGAAATTCTTTAGGGAGAATTGTTGAACCCCGGATTTTTTTAATTTTTGCGATTTGTTATTTAGCTTTTTATTTAGGTTTTAGTTGATTATTCCATTTTTTGATTATTTTTTAGTGTATTCATTGATTTAGTGGAATAAATAGGGATTAGAAATTGGTGGAAGGATTTGAGTTAAGTTAGAATTAATATGGGAAGGTTAGAAGTAAGTTAGCTTAAAGGAGTTAGTTGATTGATTAAATGAAAGAAGGGACAAAATGGGAAGGACAAGGTAAATGAAGGGTAAAATGGGGAAAAGACCATTAAAATGGTTTTGTATTAGAAGAAGAGAGAAGTGTCGTGAGAACCAAAGAGAAAGAAGAGAGAAACGAAAATAGGAGAGAAGAAGAGAAGTTTCGATGAAAAAGAAGAGAAGAGAAATCAAGTTTGTTAAGGTAGGTTAATCATTTTTTTTGCTTTATTAAAGGAATGGGTTGTATTGAGGACGAGAGTTAGAGAGCAAAGAGGTTTTGTGGGAAGAAGATGGATTAGGAGAACTCAATTAATTTTAGGGTTTCTAAACTAGATCTTAAGTTTTCTAACCTAGATGGATTGTGGGTAGGTTAGATTTGAGTTTCATTGTGTTTATTGTCATTCTATGATTTTTCTGAAGTTTATAAATTTATTGGAATGTTGGTTTTGAATGGAACCTTGGTTGTGTTAGGAAACCAAGAGACTCCTACCCAAGAGCAAGGGGAAAGGCAAGCTTGACTTGAATTTCTGCAAGCCTATTAGGTGGGTAATGTATTTATAGTTATTGTGTAATTAGAAAAATTCTTGCCTATGTGTGTGTATGTAGTTTTGCTTAAAATTGATATGCATGAAATTGAAATAATTGTGAATACGTGGAAATGCATGATGCATTGTGGTTATATTATATCTTGAAAAAGGTTATAACATTTGAAATTGAATGAAAAGAAGAAAAAGCATGAAAATATAAGAATATGATGAAATGAAAGAACTATGAGAGTGCGAATTATGATTGACCAAATTGAGCATAAATTTGATTGTGTTTGGGCGAGAGAGGAACCGTTTCGTAGTCACTTGCACGTCGACGTAAAGCTTTCTCCTGGTTGTCCACTTAAGGCACACAAAATCCAAAAATTGGATTCGTTTTGTTCACGGAGTAAACTTCAGTTTCTCTATTTTATTCACTAAACCCTCGATCCAATTGTTGTGCATTGCATCTTTAGATGTTCAAGTATGGTGCATAATAAAATGTTATGTTTAAATGGCTGAAGTTTATGTTGTGCATTAAGTTTGAGTTGTATTGATCAATGTTTAAATTGCTTGAATAAAGTACGAATGCTAGCATTGCTAAACATACATATACATATGCTTGAATATGTGGCCAATTACCAATGACTATATATATATATAATAGCCACTGAGTCATGTAGCTCACGCCATTATTCCCTCCTCAGGTATAGATCGAGAAGATAAGTGATCCTTGCAAGGCAATTGGGCAAATTGCAAAATATTAGCTTTTGTCACTAAGTTAGTTTGTTCACTTTTAGGATAGCTTCATAAGCATGTAAACATCGGGCATCCTGTATATGTTGTATTTTGGGGTTAAGCCCTTGTTCAAAGTATATTGATGTAATTAAGTGTTGTATGAGTTCTGTTTCTTAGGCAAATGAGTTAAACAAAAACTAAAAAGTCCCCAGGTGTATATGCATGTTTCTTTGGTAGATGTACAGTTCCTGATCTAAGCCTTTTATAGGTGTAGAAGTTGTGTGATGACTTCCAAGAGAAACTAGACTATTTAAGGCTAAATTAGTTAAAGTTGTTAGTCGTAGTTAATTGTCCAGCTTTCCATCAATATATAGTATAGAAACATTGGACTTCGGAGTCGAAAGTTATAGTCTTTATAAGGGGGAGATGCATCGTCTGTAAAGATGTATCGTTTATAAAGATGTATCATCTGTGATGACGTCATTCATCTTAAGAGATGCATCTTCTGTAAAGATGTATTGTCTTTGATGACGTCATTTGTCTTAAGTTGACCCTGCATTGTCTTAAGACCTTGCTTCGTCTTAAGTTGACCCCACATCGTCTTAAGACCTTGCTTCATCTTAAGTTAGTGTCCCATCGTCTTAAGACCTTGCTTCATCTTAAGTTGACCCCGCATTGTCTTAAAACCTTGCTTCATTTTAAGTTGACCCCGCATTGTCTTAAGACCTTGCTTTGTCTTAAGTTGACCTTACTTCATCGTAAGACCTTCACTTCGTTTGTTATCTTGTTTCGTCTACCCTCTTCGCTTCGTCTGTTCTCTTGTTTCGTCTACCCTCTTCGCTTCGTCTATCTTTTGTTTTGTCTGTCTTAAGACCTTGCTTCATCTTAAGTTGATCCCACATTGTCTTAAGACCTTGCTTCGTCTTAAGTTGACCCCGCATCGTCTTAAAACCTTGCTTCGTCTTAAGTTGACCCTGCATCGTCTTAAGACCTTGCTTTGTCTTAAGTTGACCCGTTTCATCTTAAGACCTTCGCTTCATCTGTTCTTTTTTTTCGTCTGCCCTCTTCACTTCGTCTATTCTCTTGTTTCGTCTACCCTCTTCGCTTCGTCTGTCTTTTGTTTTTTCTGCTTTCTACTTTTCTGACCGAGACTTCTTCCTCTATTTACTACTCACATAATACCATCATTGGGTCCATTTTGACTCTTCAGATGATAGATTATGTCTTCAAGGTTTTCATAAAAGTGGTAGATCTTGAAGTCCTCTTTTAAGCTACCCCAAAGAATACCCAAATCCGATTCCCATAATGAGGGTTATTTAAGTGTCCCCAAAATAGGTTTAGTATAGTTAAGGGCAGGTATTGTTTTCCGTCAAATGTCTCCGAATGTTAGGTTTTGAAAATGGGATCCAACACATAAATCATGAGAGTAAAGGTTTGTACTTATGTTCGCATATACTCCTACTTTGCAAAATCTTAATATTTATCCATCTAACCTACAATGAATCTTTACAACACATTAACCTCCACAGTCTCTTGGATATGAAAACCTAGTTGATAAGGTTTAGGGGAGTGATGCCTAACCCTCCCTCTTCCCTTAGATTGCACACTTCCTTCCACATCACTTTGACGTTGTCATATTGTCCTAATTTTCAGCCCATGGTAATTTCCTAAATAACCTTTCTACTGATTTGTTAACTTCTTTAGTGAGGAAAACATATGAGGACCAATACATATGTAGTGAAGTTAGCACAAATTTTATCAATTCCATTATACTAGTATAGGATAGTGATTTTGCACCATTTTTCTAACCTTCTTTGTATTTTCTCCAGTATAGTTAAACAATCCCTATATAATAGCTTCCTAATGGAGATAGATAGTCCTAAGTACATAAATGGAGAGTTCCTTTCACCTATATACCTATGATAGAAAAAAACCAACCTATATACCTATGATAGAAAAAAACCAACCTATATAATATGAAGGACTATCACTTAGGACCATATAACTTTTATTTTTTTTTAATCTCAACCCTGATACAAGTTACAAAAGTGTGAAGAGGTGTCACTAGGAACTAGATAGATCTATTATGAGCTCTAAAATGTAAGGCATCATCCATAAAAGAGAAGCAAAATAGTTCGAGCTTTTTGCATTTACCATATAACTTAAAGTTGTAGTCTTAAAAGATTTTGGTTTGATAAACTTTGTTAGCACTTATATATAAACAATTAATAAGTAAGGGGTAGGGATGGTAATGGTTTTTCAACTCGATTAATATCTACACTACCCGACCCAAAAAAAAAAGGATAAGATGGCTAAAAAATATATTTTAAATGAATTTTAAATAGATGCTGAAAAATGGATGTGGATATGGATTTGGATACGGGTCTAGTGATAACCCGAACAGATGGATACCAATATCCTACCCGTTTTTTATTAACTCTATTTTTTCTGTTTAGTTCTTGAATATTTATAGTTAAATATAATAAAATATCAATATTTTCTGAGAAGAAATAGCTTTAAAATCTCCACTTTACTCCTCAGTCCTCATCTTTTTCATCATATTTTATTTTCTTATAGGATAATAATAATACAAATGATATGGAGAAGGGGTTTTGAATGTGGTGGAGTTCATGTAAAGACAATTTGAAGCTTTGGACATTTCAGTCTTTGTTCTATTGATTGTGAAAAATATGTCTTTACACTAGACATCATGATTTTTATTATTCCAACTTTATGGGTTTTTAAGACATATAAATCAAAATCTTGACTTACTATTATTAAAGTAATTTTGATTTGGAGCGATCGCAAAAATCTGCTCTTTATATTTTCTATTTAAAAGTTATATTTTTATGTGTCATACAACCCGATGGATATCCAAAAACCCGAACAATCCAATGGATTTGGATATGGATAGTAAATCGTAAAAACTGATGAATATGGATATAGATATGGGTTGAGTCATAAAAAATGGATATGGATATGGGTAAGTCATAAAAAGTGGATATGGATATGGGTAGAGTAATACCTGAATCGAACCCTACCCATTGCCATCCTTAGTAAGGGGATAAGGGATCTCTTTATATGAGACCTCTTCCCCTCGGAAAAAAGAAAAGTTGGTTCACAATGTATGATCACACTAAATAAGGTGGTACTTATACAAGCATGGATTCATTGCCTAAATATGTTAGGAAAATGAATACCTCCAATACGCTGAGAATAAATTCATATCTAATTGAGTCAAGTAATTTCCAAAATTCTACCTTAATAATGCAATTCTTTGAGAAATTTGCTCTAGTGTAGCCTCTTAGAACATTATGAGTTATTATTCAATGTTCCTCCAAAAGTTTGTTTTTTAAAAAAGCCCCCTGAGTTATGTTGATTATAGGCTTAATATCATTCTCTAATCTAGATGTTAAAATTTTGGCAATGATTTCATACATAAAATTATAGCAATAAATATATGTGAAGTCATAAAAGGAGATATGGATTTTAGCGAAAATGTTTATTTAAGTTTTATTAGTGTGTTTGAGCATTTTCGCTAATTTAAAAAATTCCTTAATTGCATCAATGACAATGTTCTTGATATATGGCCAAGCCTTTTGCTAAAAGCATCAATGAAAACATCAGGTCCTAATACCTTCTCTAGATTCATCTCAAAGACCACACCCTTAATTTCAAAGGCATGGATGAGGCTGATCAATATTTTTCTTTCCTTCATACCAAATTGATTGGCTATAAAGTATCTCAAAACTTGATTGGAGAACTTAGTTGGAACATTAGTTTTTAAGAAGTTTTTAAAAAATTAAAAGCCTCCCTCTTGAGAGCCTTTTGACTATATACCTTCTTCATATTCCTTACCTCTAAGGAGCTAATCCTGTTGGTATTTTTTCATGTTTATTAAAGCCTTAAGAAAGTAACCAGTATTTTTATTCCCTTCCTTGAGCTATATGTTCCTGGATTTTTTCTTAATTAGGGATTCCTAATTATTTACTACCTTGGTGCATGATTTTAGCACATTATTTTCTTTATTCAACTAGTAAGGATTTCCAAGATCTTTATAAACCTCCTTCTGGATTAACTCAAAGGTTGCTTTGGCATTTGAAATTTCCTTTGTAAAATTGGGTTTTCTCCAATTACTCAAGATTTTGAACTTTTGTTTGTTAGCCTCTCACTTTTAGACGTAAATATAGGTTTTACACCTTAATAAACCCTTAGGATAGCCCCTTCAAATCCTTCATTATATACTAAAAAATTGTTAAACTTAAATGAGATTCTTTTGCTACATTCATTAAACATACCCTCAATGACAATGGGAGAGTGATCTAAAAGAGGGGCATCTTAAAGTTTTCTCTACTTTCCTCAAATACCTTCAACCAATCTTCAATAACAATTGCTCTATCTAGCTTCTTAATTATGCCTTTAAGCTTTATTTTTTACTTTAGATAAAGAAACATATCTCTATTCTCAAATATTTCATCCTTAACTTCTCAACACATCCTTTAAATTGCTCACTATAGTTTCTTAGACATACATTTACATTAGCTTTTGAAAGGTATAGAATACTATTGAAATCTCCAAGTATCATTATTGGTGGCTTATATTTTGATTAAATCCTCCTATATTATATGCCTTTGAAATCTAGAATTAGAACTAAACATAAAGGATATAATTATCCTCTCATTCTCCTACAAAAATCAAACTTCTAGATGCATCTACTAGTCACTTACCTTAAGCTTTTTGACTCTGACCAATGTGGAATTGAACATAATCACTATCCTACCATAGTGATGACTTTAATAGTTAGATAAAAATTCCATTGGTTACCCCAAGTTCTCAACTTATTCATGTTTTCTAGCTTGAATTTGGTTTCCAAAATACCTATAATAGATTATGTATCATCTAGTGAAGTCCTTTAAGGACTATTGTTTTAGAGGATAGTTAATGCCCCTTACATTACAGGCCATTATTGACATTATGTAGGAAAAAGTTTGGATCCTTTAGATCTTCGTTTCCTTCCTAAATTCCCTTTTTATCCATCTAAAAATCTTGAATCAATTCATCCAATTCTACTTCTAGATTAATTATCTACTCCCCCTAGACTAGTGGCTAGTTCTTTTCACTTCTTGCACTTATATCCTCAAATGTGACTTCCTTACACCTGATTATAACTACTTCATTCCCCTTTGGCACTATCTCACTCTGACTGGGCAAAACATGTTTAGTATTGTAGCTATTTGCTTTAGATGTTCCATCTTGCTCCTCAAATGCCTCTATATTTGCTTCACCTCTTGAGTTAGCCCTCTCTTCCTCCCTAATTTCCCCTTTCCTTTGATTGCTCTAGTAGTTCGCTCTCCATTCATTACAAATTGACCATCTAGCCTCATAAGTTCCTTAAAGTCCCTTTTAGCAAACTTCCTACCGATTGGCCTCTAATATTTACCTTATTGTTTGAGTGTTGGTTTTGAATGATATGAAGCCCTTATAAAGTCCTCAAACAATTTATTATTTGCTCCCAACATCATTAGATTTATCTAGAAGTTCATCCCTTAGCTTAACATTAACACACAGCCTAACATAGCCATTCTTCTTTCTTATAGTTGTATTCTCATCCAAGTAGATAGGATATCCAATGAAGTTGGCTAGAGCACTTAAGCCTTTGGTAGAACAATATTCCAAGGGGATATTGTGCAAGTTAATACCTACAAGTATGTGTTCATACTGAATTATTTATAAGGTCAAATCTAGCTTCCAGTATTGGAGGAAAATGAGATAGTTGTTGATATGTCAAGATCCTCCTACTAGAATTTTATTAGTTCCCACTTAAGAAGCGAATCTAGAAAGAGTGATGTTTTCTTCAGTTAAAAGGACCTCCTGCAAACCATTGCTATTATAGTATTTATGAGCCTAAGTGTTTACTAGTGATATTTTTTCCAAGGAAAAAACCCACTAACGTAGAAGATTATGTTTTAGCTCCTTCATTCAATATATCAAATCTTAAAGAAACAACAGGACATCTCACAGAGTTATTAAGAAGGCTAGGGCTCGAGGCCTAACCTAGCCCGAACCTGAGTCCGACTTATTATTTTAAAAAAAATTCAAAAATGTCATTTTTAACAAAACAATGTCATTACATGTTAGGGTTTAGGCTGAGTTTGAGCCCAATTGCAAGTATAGAGTTAGGGCTATATAGGAAGGGCAAGAATGCTAATTTTTCCAAGGGCATTTGACCTTAGTTAAGCCTAGTACTAACATTCTCCATAATGGGTTAGCATGTAAAGAAGGGCTTAAAAACAGTTTCTATTAACGAGAATTAATTTACGTAGGAGTGGAATCAAGAGTGGAATGACGAAAGAGCCCTTGTTAGCAATGAAGCTAGGACCTCGCTGAAACTAATAAGAGCCAGAAAGAAATAGGTAGGGAAAGAAGCTGAAGGCACTAAAAAGTGATAAGCAAGAAGAAGACAAAAGATGTTGGACATAGATCAGAAACAAATCACTGGGCCGACAGGCCATAAAATGGTTTGAACGTTCTAGAAAAAAGATAGGAAACGTTTCTAGAGAAAGAAGTGTAAAGTAAGTTTTCTTAGATAAAATTAATTAGCTTGTTTTTGTTTTATCTATATCAATTAACTTCATATCAGATTAAATATAATTTTAGATTAGAATAAAAGTG
This sequence comes from Erythroxylum reticulatum, assembly GCA_025504915.1. Lineage (NCBI taxonomy): Eukaryota > Viridiplantae > Streptophyta > Magnoliopsida > Malpighiales > Erythroxylaceae > Erythroxylum > Erythroxylum reticulatum. The sequence goes on along the minus strand of JANSVA010000217.1, from coordinate 37,521,045 downwards.
CTGGAGATAGACTATAGTAGTAGTTAAGCATAATTGAATGTCTTAGTTTGTGTTAACTATTTAGGTAGACACTAAAGTAATTGCTGTAAAATTTCTGCAAATTTCAGTTTTATATTTCATATTTATTTCTGCTTTAGGACAACCTTCTAACTTTAAAGTCTCATAGAATCAGCTCAACTTTCTTCGTGGCAATAATTTAAGAATTTCGGAAACCATTCACCTTAACATAATTTTTGCATCGTCAAAAAATGTCAAAATAATTCATATGTTTTGTCAAAATAGATAGATCTGTCGTGCCTAAAGCTTCAATCACGACAAAAGCAAACATTGGAGCACGCTCAAAAAGGTATCAAATTATGGAATAATTGAAAAGAAGTCATTTCTGTCATGGCATTTGAAAGAGAGAAAGTGGATTACGAATACAGTGCGATACCGATCGAAGCAGCTTTCGGCCTTGGAATAAGATTCGATTATAAGTTCATACAATTCAGAGAATAACTCATTGACATGCAGATGAGAAATACATTGTTTTTGTAAATGGACTAATGCAAAGAATAAATATATTTTGGAGAAGCACATGAACTTTTCAAAATATCCGCAGCTGTCCTCCAGGGTTGCGACTACAGCATTAATCTTTAGTTGAAATCAACGGAACTTTGAGTTGTTAAATTAAACTAAAGATACTCAAGGTGACTGCTTCCTGAAACTTAGGATAGGAAATTGTGCAATTTACCCCCTCTTTCGTTAATTTAGTGTGTATTCAAAGAGTCAACTTAATGGCCACCTTGTGTCCTATTTTAGACACAAACAAAACAACGCATATCATGAAGCTTTACGATTGCTCTTTCTTTAAGGTCGTACAAGGACAAGAGAACATTACATGTGCCAACTTCCAGGACCTATTGTTGCCTGATTCCTCTTTGCAACCCCAAACGAAATGTGTTTATGAATCCCCAAAGGTCCTGTTTTCTATGAAGATCCTAACACGCTTGTCACTACTCCAACGATAATAAGCTATATTAACTGCGAAGGCGTTTGCTGTTGTGAGTCAGGACTCTTAGCATTTCCCATTCATCTTTCAATCACCATGGAAGAAAAGAGGTCTAATTTGTTTCCATCCATGGTGATGTTCCTTCTTAGTCTTGTTTTGATGTTAGGTTCCTCTCATGCGAACAATGAGATAGAATATGGAAATAATGTCGGAGAGAGCGAGTTGCAGACTTATCTTGTGTTCGTCGCGAAACCTGATGCTATGATTTCTACTCAATCCGAAGATTTAGAAAGCTATTATCAGACATTTCTGCCGGTTGACATCTCAGACCATGGCGAAGAACGAATGGTGCACGCATATCGGAATGTGGTCAGTGGATTTGCTGCAAAGCTGACGGCGGAGGAAGTAAAAGCCATGGAACAGAAGGATGGATTCTTGTCTGCGCGGCCGCAAAAGTTGTTGCAAGTGCACACAACTCATAGTCCTAGATTTTTGGGTTTGCAACACAGTTTTGCATTTTGGAGCTTTTCAAGTGTCTGGGAATCATCAAGTTACGGGAAGGGAGTGATTATTGGAGTGTTAGACACTGGAATATCGCCAGATCATCCTTCATTTGATGACACAGGAATGTCCCCTCCACCAGCGAAATGGAAAGGGAAGTGTGAATTCAACGGAACTTTATGCAACAATAAGCTCATTGGTGCAAGAAATCTTGTGGCAAAAGATAAAAACCAGCCTCCATTGGATGTCGAAGGACATGGGACTCACACAGCCAGCACAGCAGCCGGTAATTTCGTGAATGATGCCAATGTCTACGGCAATGCCAATGGCACTGCGGTTGGAATGGCACCTTTGGCGCACTTGGCCATTTACAAAGTTTGTTCTCCTTCAGGTTGTGCTGACGCTGACATATTGGCAGCAATGGATGCTGCTGTAGATGATGGGGTTGATGTGCTTTCTCTTTCCCTTGGTGGTGATTCAAGTCCCTTCTACGACGATAATATTGCCTTGGGTGCATTTGGAGCTATTCAAAAGGGAATTTTCGTGAGTTGTTCAGCCGGAAACTCCGGTCCAGGACATAAAACTCTGTCTAATGATGCTCCATGGATTTTAACCGTGGGAGCAAGCACTATGGACAGAGACCTAAGAGTAAGGGTGAGACTTGGAAATGGTGAAACATTTTTAGGTGAATCTATCTTCCAACAAGTCGTCACCCCAGCACCCCGGCCTCTAATTGCTGCAGGCAACGCCTCTGAACCATCTATTTATTGCGGATCAGGATCTTTGGAAGGTGTTAGTGTAAAAGGCAAGATAGTCCTATGTCAGAGGGGAGGGAAAATATCAAGAATTGACAAAGGAAAAGAAGTGAAAAGGGCTGGCGGAGTAGGCATGATTCTGATGAACGACAAACCTGATGGCTACAGCACTTTAGCTGATGTTCATGTTCTTCCTTCATCACATGTTGCTTACGCAGACGGAAGGGCAATCAGAGCCTATATAAACTCCACGCAAAACCCAACAGCTGAAATTAAGTTTGAAGGGACTATTATTGGGTTGCCTGATGCTCCTACGGTGACATCTTTCTCCTCCAGAGGCCCGAGTTTGCCAAGTCCTGGAATCTTGAAACCTGACATTATAGGCCCTGGGGTTAACATCCTAGCGGCTTGGCCAGTTTCTGTGGAGAATAACACCAATACAACAGCAACATTCAACATCATTTCTGGTACTTCAATGTCTTGTCCTCATCTTAGTGGCATTGCTGCATTGCTGAAAAGTGCACATCCTGACTGGTCACCAGCCGCCATCAAATCTGCTATGATCACTACAGCTTACACATCAAGCCGTAGAGGCAAGCCAATTCTCGATGAAAATCATCATCCCGCCGATTTATTAGCCACCGGAGCAGGGCACGTGTACCCAATAAAAGCAAGTGATCCAGGGCTTGTTTATGATCTCCAACCTGAAGACTATATCCCTTACTTCTGCGGCTTGAAGTACAAAGACAGAGAGATATCTTTCATTGTTCAACGACAAGTCAAATGCTCAGAAGTCTCAAGCATACCTGAAGCACAACTGAATTACCCCTCATTTTCAATTATATTCGGTGTTCAAACTCAGACATACTCTAGAGCGGTAACAAATGTTGGACCTGCTAACTCAACTTACACCGTTAAGATTACTCCACCACCAGGAGTGAACGTTACCGTGAACCCGAGAAACATCGTGTTCAGTAAAAATTCTCAGAAGGCAACGTACAACGTGACATTTAGCAGGAATAATGGAGAACAGCGCACGCAGGAATTTGCTCAAGGAAATATTATATGGTCGTCAGGTAAGTACGTGGTTCGAAGCCCGATATTGGTCAGGTTCTCAGACGATTAGGCACCAGAATTTTGCACGCCCGTGGAGACAAATCCCACCGTAATAAAGTTTCTTGCAAGAATGTGTGATCTTTGCTTTCTGTCAATAATGTCTTCTACTATACTGTTATTTCTCACCACTTTGATGAGGCTGGAATTCAATGGACTCGTTATGTTTCTTTTTATGTTACATCAAATAAAAAGTTACCTTTTAGACTCGGATATAAATTTTGATTGTGCACCAACGTTAGATACATTTGAACTTGGATACTCAGAATTAAAAAGAAATAATTTGTGATAGTTTGAAAGCTAAATTCGTCGTGCCGTGTCTTAATCGTGATTCCTTATAGTGGATTTGATTGAGACCAATAAAAGATGATTATTGTGTAAGAATTGAAAACCATCTAAAACACAATAAGCCCCTTTGGGATAAAACCTGCGAATGTTCCCATCGTTGGGTGGCCTGATGATATCATTATTGTGAGAGCTTCCTGTGAAAACGAAAACTCTATTTCACACACGTTAGGAATGAATGATCCAACGATGAAAAGCAAGCGTTACATCTAGGTCACTGCAAACAAGAAGTTCCCTTCCTCATCTTGATATTCGCATCATTACCAACAATCATTTGAAGGACAACAACTACTAGCAGACGGCAATTAATTGAAAAGGAACTAATTAGCTAGGCGTAAGTTAGAGATTTGCTCTTCACAAACTTCCCAAGCTAAGTGTACACTTAATAATCATTTTCTGTTTTCATCATATAAGAGAATGAGTTCTCATTTAAATTCATTGGGATCAAGCTAAAAATAAATACGGATTGACGTTACCGAGAGGTCTCTTCACCAATTGTAAACCAAAACACTACAAGAAATATATATTTTTACGTGCGACAAATTACTGATGAAAAAGGGAAACAAATTTGACGTTGAAAAGTACCAATAGAAAAAACCGTTGGAGAAATAATTGATGGTAAATTTTATGACGAAATTTTGTGTATCTATCGGTATCATTAGTGACGGAATGTTGTGTATCGTTGGCAAATTAAAGAAAATTTATCGACAAATTTATGATATTCTATCGGTACTTTGCGTATGGAATCCTAATATTCCGCTGGTGAATTTGTCAACGGTAAATCGTAAGTCTGTCACTAAAGTTACTGTCGGAAACATAAACCGTCGCTAAATTTTTACCAACAGAGTGATATATTCTGTAGGTAATTTACAGATGGATTTATTTATTATGTAGCTAATTAGCGATGAAATGGTATGTTCCCCATTTCTCACTTCCTATTCAAGTTTTTTGTTCATAATTTTATGATTTTTTTGTATATTTAATTTATGTAAATAATATAACATTGATTGAAAAATATAAAGTAAACATTATCCTGATTGTTAAGATAATAACAAATTAAAATGTACACGAATAAAAATCTTGAAAATAACTATAAATTAAAAATTTATACAAAAACTTAAGAGTAGCAAAATATCAAATATATTCATTTATCCAAGTTATGTAGATGGTGAAGGTGGATACTCTGACTGCTACGATAAAGTCTTATCCCTCTCCTTCAACTGATCCATCTCATTACGGATTTGGGTTATGTACTCCATTGACTGTTGCAATTGATTTGTTAGCATCTCTACTATGCTCTCAAGTTGAATGACTTTTTCATTTGATACGGACCGCTTACTAGATGTAGTTTTAGTGGATGTGGAGAATTGCGAATAACATGTGTTTGTAAATAAACCTAAGTCGAAAAATCCTTCTACAGCGGTCCCTACCACCCAATGCATCAAGATTTGCCTAACTCTCATTAATAGTTTCAGAGTTCTGGGACTGTCGTTCAATACTTTCTTGTATTTGGTCATATCATTATAATTGTTTATGTTAATAAGTGATACTTTTAAGAATTAATATTAAAGTATAGATTTTACATACATGAAGTTGTTTGCATCAAGTGTTGACAAAGGTCACACCATCATGTTTTTTAGCGTGAGTGTGCAAAAAGAGCTGACATAGTGTAGGTTTCCTACCCATAGACTTTTCCTACATCAGTAAACTACAATTTACAAAAATTTTGACATAATTTCCTCTATTTTTATAATATTTACCCCCTGTTATACAAAAGAGATTTAACTTAACAACACAACCATTAATGTTAAATGGATGTACCAATTTTATCAAATGTACAAATTTACATATGCCAGTTTAACAAAAGAGAAAGAACTCTAGAAACTGATACATGGTACAAACCTAGTTGAAGAAATCAGATAAGCTTATTGAGATGAAGGGGTCCAACAAAGCCAATGTAATCGTTAAATACCTACACAAAATATTTGAAATCAGAACATTGTGGGCAAAATTAAACATGTCAAAAGAACAATAATCATGGAAGTGAGTAAAGATGAATACAAACAACTAAGCATGGAAGTGAGTAAAATGATAGTATTCAAAACTTGGGTACTTAATAACTTGAATAAAATAGAACTCGTACTTAAACAACGAAGATTTTGGGTTAAGTCAAATCTACTATTTCATTTCTGGTTAACTACGACATCATAAAGAAATTAAGTACAATAATGATTACTCTAAGTATCTCACAAGATGTAAAATGAACTTATAATCCATAAATCAATTCGATCAAAATTACAAGGCATGATAAAATTATCACAAATTGGAGAACCAAAGAGCCCAAATTCATACCCCAACTAGAGATATTTGTATCCCATCAATCACAAAATGGAAAAAACAAAGTGATTAATTGCAGTAGAAATAGACAATCCATAACAAAAATTAAACAATTGTGAGTTCTTTGAACAAAAGGGACCTCTTACCAGCCACCAGAAACTGCAAAGAAACAAAAGCAAACCAATGACTTGAACGATCAATTATAAGGCAAGAGGCGATGAGAGAGTGTAGATAAAACTTGACTTGAGTAAATGTTAGGAAAGGGACGCCAATGGTGTTTCCTTTAGCAAAGGTTCATTTTAGAATTTAGACTCAAAATTTTACAAGATTAAATTTAACTCTTTATATACGGTTTAAAGATAATTTTAAATAATTGATTAAACAGAATTAAGTGAAAAAGAAATGAAGGTTTGTACTAAAAAATTTAACAACAACTAACGTCCACTTAATTGAAGATGATGGACGATGGACGAGAGCAAAGCATGCACGATGGAGGACAAGTGACGGACGAGACCAACGATGATATAGTAGAAAACTAAGAAGACTGACGCAATAGCAGAACATGAAGAAGAAAGAAGACGATGGATGGAGAGGGGGCGCTTCGATTAGGTTTAAGGTTAAATGAAAACAACGTCGTTTAGTGTTAAACCAAACGATGTCGTTTTCTTTTTATTAAAAACATCAATTTTACCGACGGAATGATAGTTCTGTCAGTAGATTAGCAATGGACATTGCTTCTGTCAGTACACCCCGATGCTTATATTTGCCATCAACCATTTTGCCTATTTTACTTACGAACATTGATCTTCCGTCGCTATATTCTGTTGGTAAAATTGTCGAGATAATTTCCCTTCGCCTTTACAGAAGGATATTTTTTCCATCACAAAATAAAAATTTTCCATACAATGTTACCGATGAAAAATCAATTTCTGTCATTAATTTACTACAATCTTGCTTCTGTCAATAATTTTTCGTCTGTAATTTGTAATTTTCTTGTAGTGAAATTCAAAGGAAAAAGATCATCGAGATTCAGGAACCATTATCTACCTTTTTCTGCCATGTCTTTTGAACAAAAATAACAACCAAAATTCAAGTAGATAAGCTATTAACCAAGACTCCTAAATAAAGACATTAAATTGTATAATAAGAGATTTGTTTTGAATTTTCTGATCATATATCTTGTTTTCTTTTTTTTTATCAGCTATATAATTTTAGAGCCATTATGCAATAGTTTATGGGTGAACACCATAGACTAGGAATGTGTATAGCCAGTTGATGATGGAATTCTCAATGATTTTATTATAGCTACCTATTTAAAACCGTACCAAACTCTAGGTAGTAACTAAATCACCGGAGTAACAACTATATACTGGAAATTCAAAAGAAAAGAAGTTAAAGACATAACATTTGGATTAAATCTTAGACACGTTTTGTTGAAAAACATTTTAACCAGTTATAAACTTAATATATATGTGAATTCATTCAATTACTAAACAAAATTTATTAACTAGTTTTTTTCAAGATTTTTTGTTTTAATTTTTTCATTTATGACATTAATAGTAATTTTATAGTGACTTGGTAGTAAGGTCCAACTTTTTCAATTAAATGAAGACCTATATGGTTTTTTTCAGAAAAAAAGGCATCCCTTTTGTATACAAGCAAAGTGAGTAAAAAGAATTTTTTATAGCTTACGGGTATCTATTTCTCAACACATCTAAGGCCTTTCATATAAGCTTAATGTTGTCAACAACTTTTAAAATGCATAAGTCAAGGGACATTTTTCTTTCTTGAACATATGAAACTCTCTTGCTTGTTAGATATAATAAAGACATAGCCCAAAAGGCAACAATTCTCATCCTAGAGGTGGTGACTCTTTCTAGTTCGCATGCTGAAACATATCCTACCATTTATTAAAATCAAAACATAAAACTTCCATATCAATTTTTCTTATTATAGTTTGCAAGATTTATTGGGATTAGGTACGTCTAAATAAAAGAGGGACTCCTTAGTCAATGAATAGAGGACATATCTACCTTCAATATCATACCCAAAAATTTCTCAATCTATACTTTTCTTCAATCGTCTTATGAAAAAATCTTTATGAAAAGAAAATTACTTTTGAAACATAAAACCAATGCCAAATTATAACACTTCAGAAAACCAAAGTTTCTTTGAGCTCAAAATTACAATAAATTTCTCCTGTATCCTGAAGACATCTCCTCTCTTAGATAGTAACTTAGCTTAGATATCTAGTATCCTCTGACACTAATAACTATTAGTAGATTTGGCTTTAATTTTTTTGATGCTCTACTCCATTTTGTGATTTTTGATCCATTTAATCCATGCGTTCGGTTGATATAATACAAGCAAGAACTTTGTTAATACAATTTTATTCCAAGAGAGACTTTTTTTGTAAGTTTAAACCTCCTTATTCTTTTAGCAAACACATGGTTTTCCATGCTATTGGATTCTTCCTATTTCTTTCTTGTACAACTGATCATAAAAAGTTCCTACACCTTCTACAGTACTATATATGGTTGAGGTAGAAGAATATAATCTTTCAATGCTAAATAAAATAGACTTCATTAATCACATCTGCTAGCATAACTTAGCTTTGTCGATAAGAGATTGATAAATCCTTAAACATGAAGGGATTTCAAATCAAAACAAACTCCTAAGTATCTTATAGGAAATGATCCTAAATCCACTTTCAATATATCAACTAGCTCATACTTTGTCTCTAACTTAACCCCTACCACTTATATTGGCTTTTTGTTAAATTCATACTCAACCTAAATGTCACAAAAAATTTATTAATGACATTTTTTATTGCTTGAACCAATTCCTTGTCCCCTCCATTCAAAAGCACGAAATCATCAGTAAAAATTAAATGAGTGATATATGTTTATCTACATTTCGGATGAAACTTGTAGTCTGCAGACTTGATTACAAGAGCTAACAAATATTGCATATTGAATACAAGAAGGCATGAGGATATAGGGTCCCCTACCTTAATCTCTTTGCTACTGCAAAATAACCTTCCAAATCACTATAAATTAGAATGGAATATTTAGGAAGAGTCACACATACTCTAATATAATTAATAAAAGCATCTAAAAAGCTAAACCCATAGAGAACCTTAATTAGAAACTTATAATTCAAGGGGTTATAGGCTTTATGGAGGCTAACCCTTAATGTACATCTAGGAGATATAAGTTTTTTATTATAATATTGAAGTAATTTTTAACCAAGAATAATATTTTGACGTATAACCTTACCTTGGAAAAAAGTCTCTTATGTTTTACTCACTAAAAATCCCAAAACACTCCATAATCTATCTACAACAATTTTTGTAATTACTTTATAAATGACATTAAAATAGAAGATTGATGCAACTCACTAAGGCAATAGAGATTTGAGGATGCCAATGGGTCCAATTACGAGGTCACGCTCTAACAAGCTCAAAGAACAATTTCAAATTTATGCACAAGCTTTTGTTTCATAAGAACTTTAAGAAGTTTTGTTGATCAAGCTTAGGGAAGAGCTTAGGAAGATGCCTAAATGTGTGTGCACATTGGAGGCATCAAACCAAAAGGGCTAACACTTAGCCAATTTTCACAAGCATAAGCCTAATCAATAGGCTTGGGCTTATTTTATATTGTAAAGGGCGTGTGGACTTCTTTTAGACTTTGTCATGGGCTGATTTGTGTTAAGTGTGAATGTGCTTCATTAAAAAGTCATCTGCATGTTTTATTTTAAGGAACCAAGTGTGTGGGCCTAGTTTAAAAGCCCAATCCGCCCCTCTTAAGTTAGCCTTTTAATTTTCTTATTTCTTTATCCAATTTGGACTAGGATTAGTCAATTTTAATTAGTTTTGAAGCTCAATTTTTGTGGGATTTGTTTTTGGGTAGATTTGTTTTAAGAAAGCCTTTCTTGATGTTTTGGGCTTTCTTTAAGGTTTTAAGGTTATTTTTGTTAAGGCTTGTATTGCACAAGGGTATTTAAACCCTTGCTTTAGGCATGAACACAAGATTAGACGTGAATAGAATTAGAAAGCATTCTTTAAGAGAGAATTCAGATTTTTGCTTGTTTTACCTTAAGGATTGATTCAACTGATCAAGTAAGTTCTAACTTGTGGCGTTAATTCAATTCCTACAATCTTTATACTCTTTATTACCAATTCCTTGTTTTTTTGGGGGTGAAGGGTCTTGTTAGATTGATTGAATTTAAGTTTGGGAACAATCATTGAAATGGAGGTGATCTACACATTGATTCTAGTTTGTTACCGTATCATCTTTGGCATCAGAGCTTAGGTTTTAAATTCAATCTTTATCTTTAATTTTCTGTTTGTTCTTGATTATTATAGTTAGTTCATCATTCAAATTTTAAATGAAAGAAAGAAAGAAAGAAAAAAGAAAAAAAGAAAGAAGAACAAGAAAAAAATCAAGATTGTGAATCTTTGTATATTTGAGTTGATTTGCTTGCAAGATTCACCAAGATTTCTAATTCTTACATCAAGATTCATCTTTATAATTCAAGGTTCACTCTATTAATTCAACATTAATCAAGAACGAATATGATCGTTTAAGAACTTTTTAATTTCGTTTCTTTATTATTTAAGATTCATCAAGAACCATTCTGATCATTCAAAAACTCTTCAATTTCATTTCTTTATTGTTCAAGATTCTTCAAGAACACATCCTTCCTTTAAGAAATTCATCAAGAATTGCTTTATTGCATAAAGAAACACTTTCTTATTTCAAGATTTACTTTCTTGCAATCAAAACTTGTGTTTTTGATATAATTGTTTATCTTTCAATTTTTGAGTTATTGAGGCAGATCTGAATGTTCTTGTTAATTCGGGTTTAGGGTTGAGTTTAATTCCTAGTTTCGTCTTTTCTTGCACTCTTTGGTTGCCTTTTATTGTTTGCTGTCCTTTTGTTTCCATTACACTTGAATTGAGTAATCTTAATTCATATTGCTTAATTGGAACCAAAAAATCATTCACATACGTTTTCTCCATCTAGTATGTGTTTATTTTCATCTTCCTTGTTTTCTTTACATTAAATTGCATCTAGTTTTGTGTTTTCTTCCTTTCTTTAGGTATTCTTTGTTTTGTTTTGAATTAAGTTGCTGTTATGCTTATTTGGTTGGTAGTGATTGATCCGAACAAGTTAAACTTGGTTGGTAGTGATTGATTCGAACAAGTTAAACTGTGTTAGAATCTAGAATGGTAAAAGGCAAGAGTGTGGAAGCTCATTTGAGGGTAAAAACCATCTTCTTGAGTGAAACACGAGGGTATCCAATGTGATTTAGAGAGAAATATATGAGGGAGTGTTTGAGGAGTTGTTCTAACGTGTTTTGTAGGTTTTACATCATGACCAATTCAAAGGATAGTAAAAGTAGTGACGAGGATGAAAAGCATAGTGAGGCTGATCAACACACATTCTTTACTCTGGAGGCTATGCAACATCAATTCCAAAGGATTGAGAACATGTTCAGGGATGTCAGTGATAAATTTGATAGACAAGACCAAGCCATTCGGAATATATAAAGAGAGGCTTCAACTAATGGTGCAACAAGGAGGCAAAATGCTAGGGAACCAACTCCTGTGCGTTATGAGTATGAAGATGAATATGATGATAGGGAAGATGAAGAAGAATGGCATAGGGTCAAAATTGGTGGAACAGGGGGATGGAATGATAGAGGAAGAGGCTATAGAGGTCGAGACAATGCAAGGAGAGAAGACAAGGTCAAGCATATGGCTAGAAACTTGGGTAGTATCAAGATGAAAATACCATCTTTCCAAGGTAAGAATGATCCAGAAGCTTACTTATAATAGGAAAGAAAGGTGGAGATGATTTTTGAATTCCATAACTATTCTGAGGAGAAGAGGGTAGAACGAAACAAAACTTCTATGCAAAAATGAGAGATATAAGGGTTGCTTGTGTGGAAAGGAGATGTTTGTTTGTACTTTTGTACAAGGAAGCTTATTTTAATGAATCTGATCTTGACCGTTGTTTGCCTAGTAGTGTTGTTTCTCTTTTTCAGGAGTATGGAGATATTTTCCCTGAGGAGTTGCCACCCATTAGAGGAATAGAACATTATATTGATATCATGCCTGGGGTGAAAATTCCAAATATACCTACTTATAGGGCTAATCCTGAAGAAACTAAGGAACTCTAAAAGTAAGTGGAAGAATTGCTAGAAAAGGGACACATTAGGGAGAGTCTTAGTCCTTATGTCGTGCCAGTGATATTGGTTCTAAAGATGGATGGGAGTCGACGCATGTGTGTGGATTGCAGAGCTGTTAACAAGATAACGGTAAAGTATCGCTATCCTATACCTAGATTGGATGATATGATTGATGAATTGCATGGTGCATGTGTGTTTACCAAAATTGATCTTATGAGTGGTTACCATCATATTAGAATGAAAATTGGTGATGAATGGAAAACTGCTTTTAAAACAAAACATGGTTTATATGAGTGGCTTGTGGTGCCTTTTGGCTTAACTAATAGTCCTAGTACATTTATGCGTTTGATGAATCATATTTTGAGGTCATTTATTGGTAAGTTTGTTATGGTATATTTTGATAACATATTGATCTATAGCAAAAGCATTGATGAGCATATTGAGCATCTTAAGCTTGTGTTAGATGCACTTAGGGCAGAAAAGCTATATGCTAAGTTAAAGAAGTGTACATTTTGCACGAATCGTGTTATATTTCTTGGTTGTGTTGTTTCTTCTAATGGAATTGAGGTGGACCAAGAAAAGATCAAGGCAATTAGTGAGTGGCCGAGACCTATAAGTGTTACTTAGGTAAGATCCTTTTATGGACTTGCTAGTTTATATAGGACATTTGTGAAAGATTTTAGTTCTATTACAGCTCCATTAATTGATATTGTTAAAAAGGAGGTAGGATTTAAGTGGGGAGAGGCACAAGAAATTGGTTTTAACACTTTGAAAGAAAAACTTTGTTATGCACTATTTTGAGTTTACCTAATTTTTCTTCTACTTTTGAGATTGAATGTGATGCCTCTAGGATAGGTATTGGTGTTGTTTTGTTGCAGGGAAGGCGTCCTATTGCCTGTTTTAGTGAGAAGTTGAATGATGCTTTATTCCACTTATGACAAGGAGCTGTATGCATTAGTAAGAGCTTTACAAACTTGGCAGCATTATCTATGGCCAAAGGAATTCGTGATTCACACTGATAATGAGAGTTTGAAGCATCTTAAGGGCCAAGGTCAGTTGAATAAAAGACATGCTAAGTGGCTAGAGTTCATAGATACATTCCCATATGTTGTGAAATACAAGCAAGGAATGAAAATGTGATTGCTGATGCATTGTCTAGGAGGTATGCTCTAATCTCTTCTCTTAGTTCTAAGTTGATTAGGTTTGAGTATATAAAAGATT
>JANSVA010000217.1:37467446-37478193 GCA_025504915.1 Erythroxylum reticulatum | reverse complement strand
GTCACTACACATTTAAACACTCCTAAACATGGCAATTTACCAATATACCCTTCCTATTGGTGAGGGGATGTTACACAGAGTCCTAATTACTACAACACCTGTACGCATACCTGGGGTGGGTTGTTTAAAAACATAAAAATATGGGTGAGCTAAACGAGCTCAATGAGTGTAATTAGTTTACTAAAAGTTAACTTTTTATAACAACATAACTAAAATAATCCATACAATAATAAAGCTTATGGTAAAACATTTTCTATAACAATATATTCGTGCATCATCAAATTTGGTAATAACATAATATTTCGTAAAACAAAATTTCAATTTTTCTAAAATACTATTCCAAAATGCTTTTCGACATTAAAATCATAATATACAAGTTTCCATTTTCCCTTTTCCTTTTTCCTTAAACAACAAACAATGGTGGCAATAAATTTTTTTGAAAACTTTTATACTGAAAATAAGCAACCACTAGAATTGGTACCACACTATGCCTCTCGAATCACTTTTAACATAAATAGTGGCAAAATTACTATTTTCATGACTTTCCTTACTCAGCATCACCCACCACTAGTTTCTTTACCATACGGTACACTAGGCCTAAAGTTATGGAGCTATTTTTGCATTGCTTACCCATGGCCGGTTAACCACTAGTTACAGACCTGGTTCTGCATCACTTACCTATAATAGGTTAACCATTATATACCGGTAGTTACAGAGCTGTTTCTACATCACTTACCCGTTATAAGTCAGAGTTGGTTCTACATCACTTACCCATTATAAGTCACAGAGTTAGTTCTACATCACTTACCTATGACTAGTTAACCACTATTTATAGAGTAGGTTCTACATCGATTACGTTTAATAGGTTAACCACTATATATATACCAGTATAATAATGTATATAAAGCCTTAACAATGTACCATAGGCAAAAGCAACTCATACTTTTTCAATTCAACTTATTTTCAAAATCAATTATGGGAGGATTCATAATCATTCAACATAACTTCCAATCATACAAAATTTAACTTTCAATTTAAAACTCATATATTGCTCAAGCATAATCTTATGCTAGCAATATTCACTTGTAAAATATCGTTTGTATGAAACTCAACATAAATATTCATTTCATTATCAAATGAAGACCATTTGCATAAAATCAATTTAAAGGACACTCACATGTCATTAATTCTTTTGCAAAGAATTTAGTAATATAAAACAATTAAAATACATTCACAGTTTCACACACTTATCGCCAAACATACTCATGCGTTCGGTAACTCTCCTTTACCTACACAAATTGCATTTCACTTATGTATTAAAACTATATATTCGGTTTAACTGAATTTGAGTTTTGTATCTAATAGTGTATCACACTTGCTAATCATATTTCTGATTGCTTCCGTAAACTAACCTATTGGTCACCATTTTCAAATATAACTTCAAAAGTCACTTAAATACCATATTTTATCCATTCTAACTTACCAATTCCTTCAAAACGCAATCTCACCTAATTTAATTCACCATATCACAATCATGCATGATGAGTCACGGTTATAACTCATGTCTATAATCCATACCTCTACTTATTCCTTAATTTTCACATAGAAAATGTTCAAATTAGGTTTTGAGGTCTGCTAGACATTTGTTCCCTTATGTCTCTAGTTTCCATATCATCAAAAATCAAACCATTTGAAGTTCTAATTCAAGAAACATGCACAAAGCATCACAAATATAATCGTGTAACACACATGCTAATCATATTTCTGCTTGCTTCCATAAGCTAACCTATTGTCACCATTTTCAAATCTAACTTCAAAATCACTTAAATAACATATTTTATCCATTCTAACTTACCAATTCCTTAAAAACACCATCTCACCCAATTTAATTCACCATATTACAATCATGCATGATGAGTCACGGTTATGACCCATGTCCAGAATCCATACCTCTAGTTATTCCTTAATTTTCACATAACTAACGTTTAAATTAGGTTTTAAGGTTTTCTAGACGTTTGTTCCCCTATGTCTCTAGTTTCCATATTATAAAAAATCAAACCATTTGAAGTTCTAATTCAAGAAACGTGCACAAAGCATCACAAGCTGCTCCAAGATAGGGGTAGTATCAGATTGCCATTTTTAATCTCAAATTCCAATATGATTCAACTAAAACTAGGCCAGGGTCTCATCTAGGAATTTTTATTTTTATGTCTTATGTTTCATATCCAATTGAAATCACCCAATTTGGAGGTCTATAGGCCAAGTTATAGTCAAATCAAGATGTCTGGTTCAAGTGATCCGAGAACCAAACACAAACATTCAGTAAACATAATTCTTTCTTGTCATATTCTTCTCTTAAGCGCTTCCAAACTTATTATCTACTCCATGGAAAGTCAAAAATTATTATTTATCTTACATAAATCTATCCCACCAAAAAGCCCTAAAACTAGAAATTTAGGTTAGGAAAACTTACCAATTTATCTTTCCAAGCTCTTATTATTTGATGAATACCTCCACTTACACAAAATCTCTCCAATTTATGCTCCAAAATCATGAAAAATGGTAGTTGCACTCTTCTTCTGCCTCCTTGGTTGAATGTCCCTTCTTCTCTCTTCTTTTCTTCCTTTTGTTTGGTCTCTCACGTTTATGTTCACATGAAGACAAAAGTCTGCTTTATTCTTTTTAATGCTCATTTAAGGGATTCCATACTTCACCTTCCTATTGTTTCTCTTCTAATGACTCATTCTTCCACTAACACCATGTAAAATGACCAAATTACCCTTAATGACATGTAAAAAGACCAAATTGCCTTTTATTGAATTTAATTCATCAACTAACCGAATTAAATTTTGAAAATATTCTACAATCATCTTACCATCGAATTGACCATAAAATACTCTAACTACTTATTGATTGGAAGCTTTTTAAAATTTTGAATGGGTTTAGAATCATCATTACCCATTATTTTCTAAAAAGGGCATTTTAGTCTAATAATTTCATACTACCCGAATTCTATTCAAACAACCTCCATTTTGAACTGTTTTAGTTCTTATGGACTCCATTCCTAATTTTGGAGTTTTTCATCATATTTTGAAATTATTGGTAATTTTTCAGTTGCCTAACAAAATTTTCAGATTGAATCCAGAAATCACTAAATGTTACCACAATCATGTGGATTTCATTCAAAAGTATCGCCTAAATCTCCAAAACACATTTCACTGCTTGTAAAGCTTGTTCGAACTCATTCCGTAGCTTTTTAGAGATTTTGAAAAAATTTTCGATCGAGTCTAGAACTATCTCTGGTCTATCTGTGATATTTGTTATAACATCAATAATATATTGAAACACTTAAATTACTCTAGTACACCATAAATAGAGCATGCTCTATAAAATGCGTATACAACCCATTACACATTACAATCATCAAACTAGGATATTACACTACATCCTTGTCCACCACCTCCACTTCTGTAGGCACCTCTGTAGCTACCTTGATTTCCTTTACCTTGTTGGTAACTAGTTTGATTGCTACCAATAGATAGCTTACTTTGCAAACCTTGTTCCAAATCATTAGTATTTTCATTTTGGATCATTCTCAGCTCATAAGGTTGAAGAGAGCCTATAAGCTTATCAATAGATATTTGTGACAAATTGATTGATTCTTCAATGGCAGGGATGATATAATCAAATTTTCTTGTCAATGAATGCAAGAGTTTTTCCATCACCCTCACATCGTCAAGAGCTTCTCCATTTCTTTTCATCTTGTTCACCATCATTTTCAGATGAGTAATGTAGTCACTAATTTCTTGGAACTTTGTATTTTTAATATTTTAAATTCAGCTCTAAGAGATTGGAGTCGTACCTCTTTAACTTTTTCGACTCCTTGAAGAGATTTCTATAGAGTTTCTCATGCGTCTTTTGATGTTTTCTTTTTTCAAATGTTGATTCATCAACTCCTTGAAAGATGAAAATCAAGGCCTTCTTGTCCTTCTTGTGTGATTCTTTAAGAGATGTCCTTTGTGCATTTGATAAAGATGCTTTCGCGGTTGAATCTTCAGGCTCAATGTAGCTCTCTTCAACAATCTCCCATAAATCTTGTAATCGAGTAGTACCTTCATTTGAATGCTCCAATTTTCATAATTTGTCTTCTTCAATTTTGAAATTTGAGGCTGAATTATATTGGCCATTTTCATGTCCTTAAAATGTAATCATGAACCTAAATCTAATACCCTCTGTTGAGGAAAATAAAATAGTCAAGCTACTAAAACGTAGGCAGCATTATATATTGATAAAAAACGACGTTACAAATTTTGAGCTGTATCTTTCTAGCTCTCACTCTCTCTTATTCTCTTATTATTTTCTATTTCCTCTCTACCTTTTCTCTGCTTTTTTCATTTGTTTCTTCACTCCTAAAACGCTACCCTTACAAACCTTTCTATAACCATCAAAGTCGGTTTTATTCACCGACTTTAACATCCCAAAAAAAACAACTAAAACACTACAATAATAAATGAAGTTACAGCTATCACATAACTAATAATACAGGTTGATTTTGTCTTCTTTTCTCTAGAAGAATCAAGATCATCGGGTTTGACTTCCAACAGGTATGGCAATAAAAACAATGATAGCCCAAGATCAACCATCGAATTAAATGAATAAATGTCTGTGATGAGTCAACTAGCTGTAACTCATACGCACGAAAGAAAACAACCAGCTTTTACCAGGAGGCAGGTATTCAACTTACTTCCTGTAACTCAACACGACACTGACATTATATTTCCAATACCGAACTTTATTTCATTCATTCACAAAGGTTGGTACTTTTGAGGCAACAGAGGATCCAATTACCTATTCTATCATGCTCGATAAGGGATACCCAATCATAAATAAGACATTGTACATCTATATCTAATGTAGCTAACCTACCTAAATTTTATGCTCCAACAAAAAGTGGTGGAACAACCTAAAGAGGAAAAGGGATGAGGGGAAAATGGGGCAGTCATCAATCTAAATTATGTACAGCATGGTAACAACCCCCTCGTACACCCTAGCAAGTCGTTTGCTCCCCAGTTAGAGTACAAAATATATGACTATATCACAGCATTACTGTCTCCGAATTCCTAGAGAAGAACAGACTGAATGACAGCCTTGGACCATGTTCAGGAATTCCAACAGGAAAAGATCCAACATTTCTCATTCATGTAATAATTTCTCAGACAATTGATGTGCCCTTTTACTTGCATGGTCGGCATGGATAACTGACTTAATTGAGTTCCTGCACAATGGTTTGACAAATAAAAGACAGATCTATCACTATCTTTTATGCAAAAAATAACTAAAACAAACATACGGATTGGCATCATTCGAACTTTTAGATGGCTCCTTTATTGTCCTTAATGATCCTGTAGCTTGTCCATTGTTCAATCACTTATTGGAGGAAAAATAAATGTCAAAGAAAAGGATAACTGCGGATCATCAACACTGGGCATAACATGCATACACATGCAATCATGCATAATGTACAAGTATTTCTGTTTTTCCCTATTCAATATCATCATAAACTGCGTGCATGTTGCTGTAAGGGGAGAACCATGAAGCGCCAATTCTTTGACAGACCTTGGGGTCTTAGCAAAAAACCAAGCTATGCGGCAAATTGTGAACATAGAGCAGTTCCGCTAGCATAAATAAGGTTTATAGCAGTACTAATCCGCTCATCCATAATTCTTCTACTGAAAGAGATAAAAGAAGATGTGGACATGAGGACTACATCATATCACTTAAAGTATTCATATACAATAGCACTTAGAATTCAATAGTTCCCACTGTTGAAAATGCTTTTGCTGTCACATATTCTTTTTGTAAAGAAATGCAGAGGATATTGTAATGAACTTGTAAATCCGAAAATGAATGAGAATTGGAACAATGAGTCTACTTCTTTCATTGCATTCTGGAAATATATAGCTAGAGTGTTCAGATTACATGAACTTGAAATTCAAAAAAATACAATGATTGTTGAAGTAGACTGAACATACTGATTTAGCAACTAATACAAGTAATCTACACCTACTTCATTACAACTCAACTCAAACTTTACAACAGCACTAAATCAAGTTACACTCTAACACTTCTCCTTGATACAAGTGCTGTTGAAAACTCCAAGTTTTTCCCTTAGATACTTAAATCGAAGTTTCTGCAAAGACTTGGTGAAAATGTTTGCTAATTATTCTTCTGAAGAACAATGCAGTAGCTTGACTTGGTTCTCCTTCTCAGCTTCCTGAAAGGCATGATATTTGATCTTAATATGCTTGGTTTTCCCATGAAAGACTGGATTTTTCACCATAGCCACTGCAGAATTATTATCACAAAAGATTTATGTAGCCTTCTCCAACTTGAAATTTAAATCAAGCAAAACTTTCCTTAACCACAAACATTGGTTCACAACAGAAGAGGCAGTAATATATTCAGCTTCAGCAGTAGATTGAGCAATTAAACCTTGCTTCTTTATGATCCAACAAATCATAGCTAATGCAAGAGAAAAACAATACCCTGAAGTGCTTTTCATGTCTGTTAGTGATACAGCCCAATCACTATTAGTAAATTCAATCAAATTTCAACAACCAATCGGTTTATAATGCAATCCATAATCAAGAGTACCATGCAAGTACCTCAAAACCCTTTTGACAGCCTTAAAATGAAGTTTAGAAGGTGAATTCATAAATCTAGACAATAGACTTGTGATGAAAATAATGTTAGGTCTAGTGATTGACAAATAGAGCAAGGAACCAACCGCACTTCTATATAAGGTTGCATCAGCTAATCCAGATCTATCATCAGTGAGTAGCTTTATTCCTTGAACTCCTGGAGTGCTTATTGATCTGCATTTTCCCAAGCTGAACTTGTTTGTCAGACCTCGAGCATATTTTTCCTGAGAAATGAAAATGCCATGTCTGCCTTGCCTAACTTCCATTCCCAGAAAATAAGACATCATTCCTAGGTCATTAATCTCAAATACTTGTTCCATTTTTGTCTTAAACTCCATTATAGCCTTCAGATTGTTTCCAGTTATCAAAAGATCATCAACATACACTGAAACCACCAAAGTTTCAGTTTCAAAATATTTAACATATAATGTAACTTCATTGCAACTTTTTTGGAAACCAAAATTCAGAAGGTATTCATCAATCCTTGCATACTACGCCCTAGGAGCTTGCTTGAGTCCATACAATAGCAAAAAAACTTTATTAAGATCTATTTCAAATCCCTTAGGCTGCTCCACAAAGATTTCTTCTTCAAGTATGTCATTTAGGAAGGCAAACTTGACATCTAGCTGAAAAACTTGCCACTTGAGATGGGTAGCAATGGTGAGAAGCATTCTAATGGTATAAAACCTTACTACTGGAGCAAAGGTTTCATTAAAATCTATCCCTTTCTTCTGTTCAAATCCTTTGACAACCAACTTTGCTTTAAACTTGTTGATGGTGTCATCAGGATTAAGCTTCACTTTAAAGATCCACTTTAGGCTAATGACCTCCTTATCAACAGGTTTTGACACTAAGGTCCAAGTATCATTTTTGTTAATCATTCGAAGCTCCTCCTCCATTGTAGCTCTCCAATTTTCACAATTCAAGGCTTCATTGATGTTAGCAGGCTCATGCAATGCAACATTACATCTAGTTTAAATATCATTTAGAGTTCTTATCCCTCTAACAACAGCTTCATCTTCAAAGTCATCATCAACATCATTCTGCTGTTCTTCTACACCTTCATCCAGTGCAATTTGAGAAGAGGATGTAACAGACTATTTTTCCAGTCCCACACATTTGCTTCATCAAATTTCACACTCCTGCTCACATAAACTCAATTTGTGAGAGGATTTAAAATTTTATACCCTTTATAGGTACTGCTGTAGCCAACAAGAATTCCAAGTTCAGCACATTGATCAAGTTTGTCCCTCTTTGCTTTTGGAACATGAGAATAGCTTACACAGCCAAAGATTCTTAGATGAGCAATAGATGGTTTAGTTCCAAATCATGCTTCAAATGGTGTGTTTCCTTTAACAACTTTCTTAGGAAGCCTATTTTGCAAGTAAACAGTAGTGTTAACTACTTCATCCCACAAAGTTTTAGGTAGACTCTTCTCTAACAACAAGCATTGAGCCATATTCATAATAGTTTGGTTTTCTCTTTCACAAACACCATTTTACTGAGGAGAATAGATGACAGTCAATTGATGAAGAATTCAGTAGCTTCAAGGAATTCCTTGAATGCATGTGATGTATATTTAGTGCCATTACCAGTCCTCAAGGTCTTGATGGACGAACCGTATTGATTTTCAGCTAATGCTTTGAATTTTGTAAAACATCTGAGCACTTCAATTTTCTATTTCAAAAAATAAACCCAACAATATCTTGAGAAATCATCTATGAACAGAAGAAAGTACCTGCTGGAGTTGATTGTGGCAACACTAATTGGGCCATACACATCCGAATGCACCAACTGCAATTTATCAGTTGCTCTTAAAGTTTGATTCGCTGGAAAAGGAGACTTGCTCAACTTTCCCATTTGACAGATTCCACACACACCAGAGAAGTCAATTATAGGATTCAGATCATGTACTAGTTCTAAACCCTGCAGCTGCTTTAATAAATTGAAGTTAGTGTTCCAAGTGTTGGGACCCTGCCCTTGGTATTCATGTGCTCGATGTCCTAGGTGACATCTGGACGTGCATTTCACAAGGATGACGTGTCCACACCAATCAATTATAAAAAATGAAATCATTTCTCCTATTTCTGAACAGATTTTGGGAAACCTTAAATTAGAATTTCAATTGGACTTCTTTAGAACATTTGTTCTCCATTGTCTTAAGTTTCTAATGACACTAAATTCATTCGATTTGGTTCAAAAATCTGAAAGTTATAGCCTAAACATTTTTGGACTATTTTTGCACTGACATAGTACACTATACCCAACTTCACTCTAGAAATTGAAAGTTCTAAGGACTGAATTAAAATTCAATTCCTTCATGTTTGTAGCTCTATGTCTCTAGTTTATTTAGAAACAATAATAATCTCATTTGGAGCTTTACAGATCAAGATATCTTCCAAATACTGAAGTATGTTAAGTAAAAAAGTACAGTTCATGTTCTTCCAATTCATACCCTCTCTTTGATTCGATCAATCTTTTTGAATCAATACAAAAAGCTATAAATTTTTATGGAAAGGTAGAGAAATGTGTTACAAATCTAATGCTTCAAAAATTAGATTATTTAGAGGTCGGACGACAAAGATAGGGTTGAAAGAGTGAGGTATTCAAGTTTGGTAACATCAGCAAAGTCACGATCACGACCTGCAGCGCGGTCGCAAAGTCGCGATCATGCACGAAAATCAGCACAGTCGAGATCGCAACTTGCTTCCCCTCTTCCTCCTTTGTTTTTCTTCCTCAAACCTGTTTTAGAGAAAAAGCATAACTTTCACTACAAATATCGGATTAAGGTCATTCAAAGACTGTTTTGAAGAAGACTTCTAGACCTACTATGAAGACCTTAAAAACAATTTATGCCTTTATAAGGGTCAAAATTTCAAAACAATATAGTTGCTCCGAATGTCCATCTTAAAAGCATTACAAACTTTCAATAATCATATCTCTCAACTCCATTGTCCAAAAATTTCATAATTTATATCAATGAAAAGATAGAAAGATAAACTACAACTTTCAAGAAGACAACTTTATCTAATTCCACCTAGATCAGTCCAGATTTTCTCCTGAAGTCAGAAACCCAATTTGACCCTTATGAAAATCTTGACATTTGCAATGTACAACTTGGAAAGTCATGAGCATAACCATTCAACTACCAACTTTACTTCATTAAACTCCCTAATCTCTATTCATTTGACTCATCCCTTACAATTAATTCTCATCATTAACAAAAATCCTATCTTTCCTTTTTCTATAATATCTCACTTATACGGATATATATATCAACAATTTATGTTTAAAAAAATCATCATCTCAAGTTGATAACTTCTTCAAATCTACCCAATTCCAACTTAAAATCATCCATACACAATTGGTAATTCATTAACAACAAATAGGAGTTTTACAAAGCTTTAATGGCATTCCAAGCCACATTACATCATTGGTATCAAAATCCAAATTACAAAAGATACCAAACCCAATAATTCTCGAAATGCATCTAAAGTCTTGCTTTTACAAAATCTAACTTAATATACATAAACATTGTAAAAGTAGAATGATGCCTCAAATCTTAGTTACTCAACCTCATTCGCTTCACTTGAAGATGGGACGAAGAGGGGGTGAGCTTAAAAGCTCGTGAGTAATAATTTTATAACCAGTAACAAGCAAAACCATTTAAATACTTATTTCCATTGTAACGAAAATTCACATTGAATCACAAAGCACATATTTGTTAAAGTCTCAATCAAATTCTCAATAATGAAAATCAATTATGCATCTATCTTGTTAACATATCATGAGCACATAAGCACATCAAAATGGTTTGGAAGTTCCAAAACAGAACGTACTACACATTTCCCATAAGGGTCTTGTATAGCCGTCGACATAACATACTATTGCATTCCCACAACATAGTTTTTGCGTAGCCGTGAACTTATGGGAGTTTATAAAGGAGCTTCATGCCACTAGCGGGCAGGCGGGAGAAGCCTTTAGTCAAAGTGCACTTGACATACTTAAGGGACCAAACCAAACCCATATAACATGTATTTCATAAC
>JANSVA010000217.1:37452348-37467346 GCA_025504915.1 Erythroxylum reticulatum | reverse complement strand
TAAGCTTTATGAACCAAAACCTTTTCAAAAATCCAAAAGATTAAAATCAAACTTACCTTGAATCTTCACCAAATAGTAAGGTTGTTGACTCTAATGGCAGCTCTAATCCTCCTCTTCCTGTTTTTCCTTCTTGAACAACTTTAAATTTTCTCTTGAACACTAAGAAATGAAGAACCCAAAGTCTACTTCCTTCCTTTCTTGCAAAAATCGAAACATATAATTCTCTTTTCTCATTTTCGTTGTTCTCTTCTTCTTTCTATCCTCAAATCACATTTTTACCTCTTCCTTAAAAGCAAGCCAACACTTCTTATTTCAATTTTTCCATTAATGATTCTGAATTATCCGTTTTGCCCTTCCTTATAAGCTTATGGTCTTATACCCTTAAATGGTCTTCTAAAGATGCCCTTGAACATCCTTATTACCTTAGTACTTTAATTCCATTAACCAACGGCATATAATCTTACTAACATTAATATAACAATAACTCCAAAAAAATTAAATCCATCAAAACCTCATAATTCGTTTAAATCATGCTTAACTAGAGAAAAAAATATGGGGGTTAATTCCAAGTCTTTTGTGCCATAGACAAGTATTGTCTTCAACACATACATGTACACTAGCTGTTGTATTTGACCATTCAATAGGAAAATTTCTCCTTTTCATTGTAACAGATAGAATTTCTATCCAAATAAGTCTCTAATAATGCACATTTTGTTTTCAAATGACAACTTGTAATCCTTCTCAAGTAATTGATCAAAACTCAGCAAATTCATATCAATTTCAAGTATATATAAAACATCTTCTATATTTCTTGATCCAAAAGCAGTTTGGACAAGAATTGTACCTTTTCCTTTTGTATTTACCAATCTGCCATCACCAAGCTTCATTTTGCAAGTAAATCTTCGATCCAAGTCCTTTAAGATAGTGAGATCAGCTGTCATATAGTTTATGCACCCACTGTCAACAAGCCAAATTCAAGAAGTGTGGGCAGCTACACACATCTTCCACAGTAGCAAACAGCTCTTCTTCATGCTCCTTTGTACTTTCAGCAACTTAACCAGGATAAGCACGTGCTTGCTTCTTTTGGTGTGACTTGCAGACCTTCTCTATGTGACCAAACTGTTTGCAAGCTTTGTATTGAACATTTGGTCTAAACCAACAGAAATTTACTTTATGATTCATCTTTTGACAGTGAGGACAAGGAGGAAACTTGTCTTTTCTGAATCTTCCTCTATTATTCTATTCACTCTTCTCCTTTCCCTTTCTGTTATGTGAAAATTTCTTATGATCGGATGACTTGACTTTCTGTTTAGCTGCATATGCTCCTTCATTTTGACTCTCCTCCTCCCGAAATGCTTTCCTTTGTTCCACAGCTTGCAATGCATTTGCAAGTTCTGTGACAGTGATTTGTTTCATGTCCCAATTGTCTTCCAAGGAGGAAATTTTAGATTCAAACCTCTCAGAAAGTGTTACCATAACCTTCTCCACATTCTCTTCTCTTCAACTTGTTCCCCCAACAACCTTGTCTCATTGATAGTCTTCATAATTCTATCAACATAATCCTTGATCTTATCAAATTCCTATATATGATGCATCTCAAATTCTTTCCTTAAATTGAGTATTTGCATCTTTCTTGTTTTGTCACTGCCTTGAAACTTTTGTTTCAATCTTTCCCAAGTTTTTGTGGAAAATTCACAGTCCATGATTCTAGTAAAAATCACATCATCCACAGCTGAGTGAATGCATGAAAGAGCACGAAATTTCTTATCAGTTTCTTCAGCATGATGCTTGATCTGGTTTACTGTGGGATTGGTGGGAAGAGGATTCACTTCCTTACCATCAGCATAATCCCAAAGATCAAATGATCTTAGGTATGTCTTCATCTTCATAACTCAAATTTGGTAGTTTTGGCCATTAAAAATTGAAGGTGTAGTGTTTGAATGTGTGGAAGTCATTATTCAGGATTTTTTTTAGAAAGATGGCGATAATTAGTGAGGTATATATGTTTCTGATTGTTTTGAATCACAAGTCCCTTAAAAAATAAAAAATGCTATGATACCATGTAAAGAAATGCAAAGGATATTGTAATGAACTTGTAAATCCGAAAATGAATGAGAATTGGAACAATGAGTTTACTTCTTTCATTGCATTATGGAAATATATAGCTAGAGTGTTCAGATTACATCAACTTGAAATTCAAAAAAAATACAATGATTGTTGAAGTGGACTGAACATACTGATTTAGTAACTAATACAAGTAATCTATACCTACTTCATTACAACTCAATTCAAACTTTACAACAGCACTAAATCAAGTTACACTCTAACATTTTTACATCACTCTTCATGAAATACTCATACCTCTTATATCCAATTAAGCGAAATGGAAACATTATTCTGAACAATAATTACTATCAGACAACCTGTTCTCCAAAATGTATTTGTAGCCTAGATCTAATCGTGCTTTTAATGAACACAAGAAGATTTTAGCATGTACACAAAAATTTGTGTTAGGATGCTACATGGTTGATAACTGGAACAGCGGCAAGAGTCTGTGATTGTACTACTCGTTCAAGTAGGGATCTTCCTTATTAATACAGTCATAATATTAAGGAAGATGCCATATGCTCTAGGAGAAACCAAATCCAAAAGTAAACAAAAATGCTAGCAGACAATTTTAAGCATAACTATTCAGTGATCCATAAGAATAAATCACATGTAGAAAACATCATCCAGTTAATGGTTAATAATATAAAGAGTTAGAACGATAAAATTATTTAATCCAGGCATTCTAAAGCACTAGTTCTAGTTCTGCAGATACAGTAAAGAACCTAAAGATAATACATAGATTGAGGTTCGACCTTTTGATGCATTAGCTATGAACTTCTAGGTACTTATCATATTGTCTGAAATAACAAATCAAAAAACAAATACTTATAATTAAAAGATATATGTGTTGATAAATAACCATCCAAAAATCTTAAGTCCACAGAAAGAAAATAATAATAACAACAGTATATTCTTCCATCTTCAGTATCAGGAAGGAATTTATATTTGGTTAAGGAATTTTATAACCTTAAATAGTCAGACTAGCTGCACAAGGTCAAGGAATGTGGGACAACCTATGGAAGTATTGATATGAAGACTCAAATGGGTAAATGTAGCACTTCCACACAAAACAAGAAAGTAAAAACAAGCAGGTTTAAAACTCATTATCTTTTTCCAATCTAACAAATGACAGCTACGTTTCCTTTTACATTTGAAAATTTTTGAGCTGATAATGTATGAAAAGCAAAGGGAAAATCTGGGTACCACCAGATACCAAAAACCAGAGAAAGTACAAGTCCAAGCACCTGAACGTATGCCTCATAAGCTTCTCCTCAATTAGGTTTCAATACATATGGCTAAACTCAAGGAGCCAATTTTAGCAGACCTGTTTCATACAGTAAACCACAATTCTTGCATTAGCTTCCTCTAAATGTCTGATGATTACAGGTAATACATACACCAAACACAGAATTTTACATGTGGACATAATAATTACATGATAACCACACCTACTTAGAATGAGAAGCTCAGACAGGAACCATTTACCATATCAAGAAAAACATCTTCTGTCGTAGCACTAGCAAAAGGGCTTTTTGCTGACAAACCCTAAAAATCTTTAGAATGTAGATCACCCTGTACTTAATGAGCAAAGTTTCTGCTTGTATAAGAATCTGTCATTCTCATAATTCTCGATGCACCAGAAGCAAAATAAATTTTTTTGGAAAAGTAGCACCATCAGATCCCTATTGTAGTAAATGATGTCTAACGGAATGAGAATGATGTTGGTAGAAGAAAGTTGGATAGGGCATAGGTGTCCTGGCCCATGACATTTGCAGAGAGGGTCCATTGTAGTTTCCATCTCCCACTAAACAAGGAAGCTCTATACAAGGCCTTTTTGAAGGAATATGTAATCATAAGGAAATCAACTAAGCAAGCCATCTAGAGTTGCAACATTTCAGGTTATAGGAGAGGACACCTTTTCTTCATGCCATTACGAACATCCCCATCAATCAGTTGACAAAGAGATTCTCCTACATCATTAGGCAATTCCTGCAATATGAATTAAAGTCATATACTTAAGTTCAAAGGGTAGGATAATGAATAGCATGATATTTATGCAGATACCGGGCAGTCTCTGCTAATTTTTACTAGTTTGTAGTCATTTAGAGGGTTCTCACATAAAGTGTCCTTTAGAAAGGCAAGTCATTTAAGTGCAGCCATTTAACCTTAAATCTGTGCCTCCAGGGATTACTTTTAGCACTTCCTTGCGTCCAGATATTTTCACACTTCCACCCGATAGAAGACATCATTTAGGCTTACCCTTGGAAGAAACCACACGTGTTGATACCGTATATTAAAATGACTCTACCAGAATTTTGCAAGGTAAGGATTATTTAAAGGAACACAATAAAAAGCAATACTAAACATAATATATAGAGATCTTACATGGAGTGCTTCCTCCAATACCAGTTCATCCATAAATTGAGTAGCCCAAATTCCTTTTACGATAGTTTATGTACAGTTTAATGAAGTGTTGTCGTTTTGGTTTGCATATAGACAGTAGCTTCTGTACTTACAAAGTGGACAGTAGCTTTAGTTTAAGTCTTGTATATATATCGAAATCTAACTTATGTAAATGGTACATAAAAATAATAAAAGTCAGTTCTTATTTACTTTGTTCTCTCTCTCTCTTGAAACATTAGTACATGGTATCAGAGCAGCAATGATCTCGTCATTGATCATTATTGGTGGTCGATTGGAGCCAGATACTCCAAGGAGTTGTGATTCGGTAGTCAACAACAACTTTAGTTACTTCGATGGTGGAGGAAGTGGTTGTATTTGAAGAATCGAGAAGTTAGGGTTTCGGGATTGGGATTCACTACTCACAATTGTAATTTTGGCTTGCGATATTTGCAACCATGAAAGGTGTGTCGACTGAATCGCCTGCTCGATCAACTCTAGAGCCCAGATTGGGAGGTATGCATGAAGAAAATCAAGTTTATCTCCAAGGTTCAGATTATCCAGGTATGAGCTTAGTTACTACAGTACTGAATGGGAGTAATTTTTTTAGCTGGAGTAAGGTGAAATTAGGTTTTATAGACAGAACTTGTCAGAAACCTAGTCCAGGCTTAGTTGAATGTGATAAATGGATTAGGACTAATTATATGGTTAGATCTTGGATATTGAATTCGATATCGAAGGATATAGTTGAGGCCTTCATCTATACAAGTTCTGCCCAAGAGCTATGGTCAGATTTGGTATAGAGGTTTGGATAAAGCAATGGGCCTTTATTGTACCACTTACAAAGACAAATTAATGCCGCATCACAAGGCATTATATCTGTTGCTAAATATTTTAGTGGTCTTAAGAAATTGTGGGATGAGTTTTGGTGCCTCATGCCTATCCCACAGTGTACTTATTCGGTGGCAACACAGTGTATCTGTGGAGCACGTAAGGCTTTAGCTAATTTAACATCATTGAATCAGTTAATGCAATTTCTGATGAGTTTGAATGAAAGTTATGATCATTTTAGTAATCAAATTTTGGTTATGGAACCTTTACCCTCCATTAATAAGGCCTTTTCTATGGTGTTAAGGGTAGAAAAACAAAGGGAGGTGCAGATGGTATTTGGTGAAGGAATAGAACATAGTGCACTATTAATGAATACAGAAGGTGCTAAGAAGGTTACAGATGGAGGAGGGAAACAGTCAAAACAAAAATGGAGAAATGGTGACAAGAGTGAAATGTTTTGTACCTATTGTAAGAAAAATGGGCATTTGAAGGAGAATTATTTTAATCTCATTGGTGCACCCAACTGGTACAAGGAGTTACAAAACAGAAGAGGGAAAGGGATTGGGAAATCCTATACTACTAATACAGTAAATCACACTACTTCATTAATTATAGATAATAGTAAACTAGTCACGGATAATGCTGTTAGTTCTCCTAATCCTCCATTGTCTGAATTGATTAAGCAAGAGTTACTGAAGTTGGTTAAGAACAAAGCACGGACAAATCCTCTTATAGTGAACCTGACACATATTTTAGATTTTGCAAGTACACTTCTATTGTAGCTCTTTCTAGTCTTGATGAAATAGGTTTAGATTCATAGATATTAGATACAAGAGCCTCAAATCATATGCGTGTGGATATTTCTTTGTTAACTAAGCCTATTGTTCCTACCAAATACATACCTGTTTATCTCCCTAATGGCACTCAGAATCGAGTACATCATATTGGAGATGTTTCTTGCCTAATGACCTTATCTTGATAGACACCTTGCATATCCCAACTTTTAAATTTAATCTACTGTCTATGAACAAACTTGCCAATACATCCTCTATTACCTTTAAATTTTTTCCTAACCACTACATTTTGCAAAATTTGAAGACTAATCAAATTTTGGCGGTAGGTAAGGTTGTAGGAAGACTGTATATCTTTGATAAGGATTCTTTCAAGACTGATACTTTAGAAAAATATTCCTTACATACTGTTATAAGTAGTATAAATAATTTACAGTCTATGTCTAAGTACAAACTTTGACATCAACGTTTAGGCCATGTTTCAGACAATGTATTTAGACATGTCATTTCTTTTGATAATAAAAGTACTGAAGAGATTGATGTTTGCGATGTTTGCCCACTTACTAAGCAATATAGATTGAAATTTCCTCATAGTAACATTCATACTGTTTCTATTTTCCTGTTAATACAGGTTGATATTTAGGGACCTTATAGTCAACATTCTATCTCTAGGGGGAAATTTTTTCTAACAATAGTGGATGATTATAGTATGACCACTTGGACATATTTGACGAATCATAAGTGCCAAGCCTTCAGTTGTTTAGATAGTTTTTTTAAGATGGTTAGGACATAATTTCAGAAGTCTATTTAGACTATCCGAACAGATAATGGGGCTGAGTTTTTAAGTGGAGAGTGTCAGAAATTGTTTAGGGGCTTGGGAATAATGCATCATAGGTCCTGTGTTTATACACCTCAACAGAATAGGATAATAGAGAGGAAGCACAAACACTTGTTACAGATAGCTCGAGCTATCATGTTTCAAGCTTCTTTACCTAAACATTTTTGGGGTGAGTCTATTCTTACTGCCACTTATATCATAAATAGGCTTCCTACTTCACTTCTCAAGTGGAAAACCCCTTATGAGATTTTGTATGGTTATCCTCCTACGTATGATAATCTAAAGTCTTTTGGTTATTTGTGTTTTACTACAAATGTCAAGCCCCATAAAGATAAGTTTGATTCGAGAGCTTATAAGTGTCTTTTCTTGGGGTATAGTTTAAGGAAAAAGGGTTATAAGTTGTTTGATTTGGCCTCTCATTCAATTCTGGTTTCTAGAGATGTAGTTTTTCATAAAACTACTTATCCTTATCGGTCTTCTACCAATGCAACATCAGCTGTTCCCCTTCCTTTGGTTCCATCTGATCAACATTCAGATGTTTTAAATGTGCAGTCTTCTGCCCCTGATCTTTCTCATCTCGGTATATCTTATTCCCACACTAATAATTTTTCCCCTGACCTTTCATCATCTTCTTCTTCTTCGACATGTACCATTATCCCTATTTGTAACTTGTATAGAAGTACTAGAATAACAAATAAACCAGCCTAGCTCAATTATTTTGTCTCTTATGCCACCACTACCCAAGTTTTGCCTTCTTTTTCTTATTCCTCAAACTACTCACTTCCTACTTTCCCTTTTATTCATACTTCACATCTTTCCTCCATATACATGTCTTTTTTGGTCAATGTTTCTGCTATTCAGGAACCTCAATCTTATCATCAGGTTAAATCTCATAACCATTGGATAAGGGCTATGCAGTAGGAGTTGGCTGCAGTAGAGTCCAATAAAACTTGGGTTTTAACTTCTTTACTAGCTGATAAGAAGGCCGCTGATTCCAGATGGATTTATAAGGTCAAACTTAAGCCTAATGGGACTGTTGATCGGTATAAGCCTAGGTTAGTGGCCAAAGGTTATCATCAAATTGAGGGCATCGATTTTACTAATATTTTTTACCCTGTTGCTTAAGCAGTCATAGTACGTCTGTTATTTGTTATTGCAGCTCATTTTTCATGGCCCCTACATCAATTAGATGTCAATAACACATTTTTGCATGGTTTTATTAATGAGGAAGTGTATATGTTACCTCCGAATGGGTATCATAAAGTTGGTCCTCTTCAGGTTTGCAAGTTAAATCGGTCCTTGTATGGCTTAAAGCAAGCCTCCTGTTAGTAGAATTGTGAATTTACAAAGCATTTACTTTCCTATGGTTTTATCCAGTCTAAGCATGATCACTGTTTGTTTGTTAAGTCTACTGGTTCTAATTTTGTGGCTCTTCTTATTTATGTAGATGATATTTTGTTGACTGGACCTTCTGAAGTTATTTTGGATGATGTTAAATATTTTCTAGATTCTGCATTTTCTGTTAAAGATCTTGGTTTTGCCAAATATTTTTTGGGTTTGAAGATTGCTAGGTCCTCTACTAGTTTATTTGTTAATCAATGCAAATATGTGTTAGATCTTTTGTCTGATGTGGGTTTGACTGGTGCCAAACCAATTTCTACCCCCTTGCTTAAGGGGATGAAATTCATAGATAATTATGGTTCACTCTTGGAGGATGTTGGGCAGTATCGTAGGTTGGTTGGTAGGCTGTTATATTTAGGGTTTACATAGCCTTATATTACTTTTGTTGTTCAGCAGTTGAGTCAATTTACTGCTCCTTGTAAGGCTCATTGGGATGCTGCTTTTCATTTGTTATGATACTTGAAAGGATGTTCTTTTAAGGGTTTATTTTTTCCTGCTTCAACTGTTTCTTATATGCCTGCTATCTCTTGTCCTTATTCTCTTGTTGCTTATTATGATGTTGATTGGGGTTCATGTTTGACCTCTCGTCATTCTGTTTCTAGGTTTGTGTGTTTTTGGGTTCTTCTTTAGTTTTTTGGAAGACTAAGAAGTAGCCCACGGTCTCTCGCTTGTCTGCTGAAGCAGAGTATCGTAGTATGGCTTCAATAGTGTGTGAATGTTGTGGATTTCTTATATGTTGTGTGATTTACAAATTTATTTTTCACCTCCAATTCCTTTATGGTGTGATAACAAGGCAGCTCTTCTTATCACTGCTAATCCGATCTTTCATGAATGCACTAAATATCTTGATATTGATTGTCATGTGGTTTGTGATCAATACAAGTTGGGTTTTACTGCTCCTGCTCATGTTTCTTCTAAGGATCAGTTGGTTGATTTGTTTACGAAATCTTTGGCCGCACCCTGTTTTGCTTCACTTCTATCTAAGTTGGGTTTGGTTGATGTTCACCAACCTCCAACTTGAGGGGGGGATGTTACGATAGTTTATGTACAGTTTAATAAAGTGTTGTCGTTTTGGTTTGTATATAGACAGTAGCTTTTGCACTTAGACAGTGGGCAGTAGCTTTAGTTTAAGCCTTGTATATATATCGAAATTTGACTTATGTTAATAGTACATAAAAATAATAAAAGTCAGTTCTTATTTACTTTGTTCTCTCTCTCTCTTGAAACTTCGATACAATTCCTTTCACTACTGAAAGTTGGATATTATGATGATTCAAATTTCAAACTCTTAATAATAAAGTATCTTGTATTATACAATATACTCTTTCTTCTCTCGAATGTTCTAAAAATTAAACTCAACATTGAACTAGACAATGGAAAAATATAAGGTTTCAAGGTTTGAGTAGTATTAAATAACTATAAAACCGATATATAATAAATAAGAAGTAAAACTTATAAGAATAAGTAAAAATATAGTATAAAATAAAATACTTTATTGAAATAAAAATGCACTAATAATATCTATTAATATATAATAAAGCTAATAATTTAGAATAAGATTGAAACGAACATAATTTTTAAATAAAAATTGTATTATATATTATCATTTATTTAAAGATTTTTAAAAGTTGAAGCATGTTTAAAGAAAGTTAATAGAGAACACTTGAACTTCATTTCAAATTTTTTTCAATGTCCTTTAAATATACGCCTTTATAGTTTCAATATTATTTTTAACACATTCTTAAATTATCTTAAGCAAAGGTACTTATATATAGTAATTAATATTAATTTTATTAAACAAATTCATGATAAAATAATAATTAGTTTTTAACAATAATAATTTAAAAATTTTCAATTAAAATATAAGAGAGAAAAAGAACCTAAATTTTTACAAATATATTTTATTAGTGAGATTAAATAAATTTAGTATTTTTTAATGATAAAAATAGGATTTTAAATTTTAACAATAATAATTTAAAACGAAATTTCAAATTAAAATGTAAAGAGATAAATAAAGAATATAAATTTTGAAAAATATAGTTTGCTAATTAGAATGTGTGAGAATTATGAAATATAGCTATTAAAAATCTAACAACTTTCTTACAACAATGCATTGTATCAAAATTCAAAAACTAAGGGCAATAGTTATTTTCAGTTATAAAGAAGATGGTCCCACATTTTTAAAAAGTTGGTATGTTGCATATGAGAGAGGAAGAAATTTATGGTGGGTCCAATTATCTTGCATTATCTTTGTTACGTGGTCCATCAGAGTTCTCCATGTCATGTTTCCATACGACCAACAAAGATTTTCCTAGTTTATGATTTTGCAGCCAATCAGTTGGTTGCAATTTAATGCATGATATTATTATTTAATTAATGAAAAGGTTTTTTTTATTTTTTGTATTAAATTAATTACATTTGATGTTTTAATACTAAAGTTAAAATCCTTTGAATGATTACTATGTAGTTGAAATTATGATAAGATCATAATTGTGATATTCAATTTACATTTACGTATTGTTCTTAAATGTTCCTAGTTATAGTTTCATCAATATAGGATATTATTGAAACGGTAAAACTAGCATATATTATGTTTCTTTCTTAAGAAGAAAGTAATTGATCTTATAAATTAGAGTATGAAGATACTTAAATTAATATGTCAGTGATTATTAGAGTATAAGTCACTAAACTGACCCGACTATAAGAATCCCAAATGGAATATTACTTATGTGTTTGTGGATTTTCTCATAATGATGATTGTATAATTAATCATTAGACTTAAGATTACCAAGGTTTCTCATGTGGGAATCACTATGTTTTGATGCTACTTATGAGTCATTCTAGGATAATTCAGTCAATAGTACTTAGATGCAATATAAACCATACAGAGACAGTTGAGTAAGTCAGTAAAGGATTCGTCACTTTAAAGTAAATAGAGAGAATGTTCTACTGTTCTTAATTAGTAGTGATTTATGAAATTCTTTGGCCAGAGTGAATTGACATTTAAAAAGGCATTTTTAAATTTCAATTATAAATAAACTGCTAATTAGCATCAACGAACATTATTGGATGAAAAGAGTAGACACGGTATCCATACTCTGTCCAATTGGAACATAAGATGACGAAAGGATTAAATTATATATCATAACGAAGCATGGGCAGATTAAGTCAACCACTTTGACAATCCTGATATTTGAGTGGTCATAATATGTTGCTAAATGTCAATCTTGACTTATAATTATAAACTGTTTAAATGGAGAATTAAAGATAAATTAAAAGAAGTTTTAATTTATCTAATTCTAATTGTGAATCAGAATTATAAATTATAATCATTGTCAATATATTAGGAACCTAATGGGTCACACATTAAAGAACAGTTTGTGAAGAAAAAATCAATTTTAATTAAGTTAGACTTAATTGTAAAGTTTATGAAACTTTAGGGATCAAATATGAGACATTTGATTTTATTAAAATTAAATTTATTATGATTTAGAGTATGATTTTAATTATAATTAAGGAATTTATTTTTTTTAAATTACAAAACACTAATTATTTTTATAAATAGGAATAAGCATAAGGTAGTTAGTGCTCCTGTTATTTCATCTCAAACGTTGAGAAGTTATTATATGGATATCATTAAAGACTGAACAATTGAACAACTCGTGGTTGACAGGTGAAAAGTTTTGAAAGGATTTCAACATAAGTGCAAATTAGGTACTATTTCTTACTTTAAAATTTATGTTCATATTTATTCAATTATTGAGATCCGAAAAGAAATCATAACAAATTTTATTTTCTACTACGCCTGTGATTTGATTATGGTCAGTTTCCAACAGTGGTACCAAGGCCTCCTTTAATTGTTTAACTTGAATTAGAGGCTTGATTGTTATTGATTTTGATAAAAATTAAGGTTTTATAAACTTGAATCTGTTTATGCCACTTCTTTGGTCTATTCTTACACAATTGTTTTGTTTGTTTTGCGTTCTAAAATGGTTTTTGAATTTATATAAGTTCTAGAAATCGTTGTTAATTACCGCATGTACATTATAAGAAAATTTGATTTGCATCTGTTGCTTACGTTTATGCTTTGGAATTTTGCTATTACGTTTGCTCTATGTTTATGTGTATTTTCTGCCTATTCTTGCGATTGCTTGTGTTGGTTGGTCTTATTATTACTTCTAATTATTATATGTATAATATGTCACTAATGGGTTGAAACCAACAGTAAATAGGTGCTGGTTCAATAGTGATGTTAGCTTGCATGTCTTCTGAGCTTTAGAGGTAACATGAGAACATAGATGCACCTACTATGATTTTGCATCTCAAGGAGTTGTTTGGTGCACAAAGTAGGGTAGAGAGGTATAATTCTCTAAGGCACTATTTCAATGTAAGATGGCAGAAGGATCTTCAGTCAACCTACACGTGCTAAAGATGATTTGGTATATTAAAAAATTAGCTTAATTAGTTTTTGTTATGGACTATGAGTTGAGCGTTGATCTGGTGATGTAGTCTCTTAATTTAAACTTTTCTTAGTTTGTTATGAACTTCCACATGAACCAAAAGGACATGTCATTACCCGAACTATTGAACATGCTCAAGACTGTGAAAAGGTACCTTAAGAAGGAACCCAATTTGTACTTGTTATGGATTCTTTTAAGAGCAAGAAAGTTTCTCTAAGAAGAATAAGAATAAGAAACAAAAGGCTTTTACTAATGGAGTAAAGTTCAAAGGAGGTGTCAAGAAAAAGGGCAATGACAAGGGCATATGCTTTCACTGTCGAGTCAATAGACACAAGAAGAGGAACTGCCCATCTTATCTTACTACCGTGAAAGATATGAAGCTTAAATAAGTTGTCTCTTTAGGTAAGTTTATGATTAAGATCAATCTTTCTACTTCTGTTCCATATACTTGGGCATTAGATACTAGATGTGGTTTTCATATTTGTAATAACATGCAGATGTTAACATGAAGTAGATCATTGAGGAAAGGCAAAGTGGACATATGAATTAGAAACGAAGCAATAGTTGCTGCATTAGCTATAGGAACTTATAGTTTAGCTTTGCCTTATAGACTTATACTATAACTAAATAACTATTATTATGCTCCAACTATTACAAGAAACATCATTTCTATTTCTTATTTGGATTTGAATAGATTTGTCTTTATTATTAAGAATAAAAGTTGTTCCTTTTATAAAGATGAAGTTTATTATGGATCTATATTACTTACATAAATAGCAAGAAAAGAAAGATAAGTAACCTAAATCCATTTTATTTATGGCATTGTAGGTTAAATCATATCAATGAAACTAGAATTGCAAAGTTACATAAATAAGGATATTTGAATGCTTTTGATTATAAATCATATGAAACTTATGAATCTTGTTCGTTGGGAAAGATAGCCAAACTATCCTTCACTAGAAAGGGAGAACGTGCTAGTGAGTTATTAGAGTTAATACATTCAGATTTATGTGGGCTTATGTCCACTAGTGCTCGAAATAGGTTCTCGTATTTCATTATGTTCACAGATGATCATTATAGATATGATTATG
The DNA here is from genome assembly GCA_025504915.1 of Erythroxylum reticulatum. Classification (NCBI taxonomy): domain Eukaryota; kingdom Viridiplantae; phylum Streptophyta; class Magnoliopsida; order Malpighiales; family Erythroxylaceae; genus Erythroxylum; species Erythroxylum reticulatum. Next base: position 37,453,425 of record JANSVA010000217.1, on the reverse strand, counting down.
TGTACTTAATAAAACAAAAGGCTAAATCATTTGAAAAGTTCAAAGAATTTAGACTTAAGGTTGAGAAACAAACTAGTAAAAGTATTAAATCACTTAGATTAGATCAAGGTGGTGAATACATAGACCACGAGTTTCTTGGTTACTTAAAAGAGAATGGGATTCTCTCACAATGGACTCCTGTTGCAACTCCATAATATAATGGAGTATCTGAGAGGAGAAATCATACTCTATTAGATATGGTACATTCCATGATGAGTCATGCAGTCCTTCCTAATCTCTTTTTGGGGATATGCTATTAAAACCATAACAGGCCTTTTAAATAGAGATTTGTTTAAATCGGTTAACAAGACACCATAAGAGATATGGACTGGTAGAAGACCAAGAATGTCACACTTAAAGATTTGGGAATGTGATGCTTATATAAAGCATGTTATATCTGATAAGCTTCAAGCTAAATTAGATAAATGCAATTTTATAGGATATATGGAAGACAGTTTTGGATATCAATTTTACCATCCTCTTGAGAAAAAGGTGTTCATATAAAGAAATGCTACATTCTTAAAAGGAGAATTTATTCTCAAAGAAAGTAGTGAGAGGGATATAGAACTTAGAGAAGTTCAAGAGCCACAAATTCACATTGAGATGGAACAAGAACCTTAAATTGATACATATGATGTACAGCCGAGAGTTGAAGAGACACATATTTTGCGACGCACTAGTAGGATACTGTTAAAGAAATGCTCTAAAGGTAATCACCTTTAGCACTTATTGTACAAATCAATTTATGATTAATAAAGGCATTTTTCATTATTGCGATGTTCATACATTTATAAATTTGATGTTCATCTTAAATTGTTTTAATGAAATCCTTGATACAAAATATAGCATGAAGGAAGTTATCAAGAGATCGTGATAATGAGAATCCTATCATGTGTAATTATGTTAGTATGTAAACTTTCCCTAGTCATAGGGTTAATGAGATGGGATATCATTAATCTGGATATACTAGCAGATGTTATACTCCTTGATTGGATCAAGCAATAGATCCTATAAGCTATAGACATGAGTTGTTTAAAG
>JANSVA010000217.1:37418845-37436014 GCA_025504915.1 Erythroxylum reticulatum | reverse complement strand
AGACTAAGTCCTTAGTCCATCAAGACCTTAGCCTGGGTCGAGTCAATCTCCACAAGGTCCGAGACTCTACCAAAATTTGCACCAAGTCTGATCCTGCTCACCCGTATATGCCTTAGTGTTTTCGCATGCCTTCCTCATGCACGAATCCAGCTAACCTCTTACTTAAGGCTTCTTATAAAGGTAGCTGAAAAGTGCTCCGGAACTTAGGGGTCTAACAGCTGAGAGGAGAAACCAAACCTTATTAGACATGGTGAGGTCTATGATGGGTTTAACAGATTTACCAAAATCCTTTTCGGGAAATGCACTCGAAACTTCTACTTATGTATTAAATAGAGTCCCATCCAAGTCAGCTGATGTTGTTCTATATGAGATATGAACTAATAAGAAACCCTATCTTTCTTATATGAAAGTTTAGGGTTGTCCTGCTTATGTGAAGCGGATTCAGTCAGGTAAGCTTGAAGCTAAATCTAACAAGTGTCTATTTGTAGGATATCCTAAAGAAAGTATAGGATATCAGTTCTACCATGTTTTAGAACAAAAAGGTGTTTGCTTCAAAATATGTTGTCTTTTTAGAGAAAGCTTTTCTTCTAAGAGAAGACAGTGGGAGCAAACTTGAACTTGTGGAAGTCTAAGATGCTCAAACAGATGCAAATCAACTACTTGGACCCGAATCTATTATTCATGAAGATGAAACAATAATTCAATCTTCTGATACACAAGAAGTTCGTAGGTCAGGTAGGATACGTCATGTTCCCAAGAGATACAGATTTATCATAAGTAAACTTAACGACATATTACTCATTGAAGATAATGAGCCTACAACCTATGAAGAGGTTCTGAAGAGTTCAGAATCTAACAAATGACTTCAAGCTATGAAATCTGAAATGGATTCCATGTATGAAAACCAAGTATCGACTTTGGTTGTCACATTCGAAGGGATAAAACCTATAGGGTGTAAATGGGTTTTCAAGAAGAAAACTAACATGGAGGGTAATGAATTTACCCATAAAGCTAGGCTTGTAGCTAAAGGTTATCGTCAAAGTTAAGGTATTGACTATAATGAAACATTTAGCCCAATAGCTATGCTTAAATCCATTAAGATACTCTTAGCTATTGCCTCTTATTATGATTATAAGATATGGCAAATGGATATGAAGAAAATTTCCCATAATGGAAATCTAACCAAGGATTTGTAAATGACACAACTTGATGATTTCATATCCATGAATGGAGAAAAGATATCCAAGCTTCAGAAATCCATTTATGGATTGAATCAAGCATCTAGGAGTTGGAATATCCAATTTGATGAGACAATCAAAGAGTTTGGTTTCTCACAAAATCTGGATGAGTTGTGTCTGTATAATAAGGTTAGTGGGAGTGCAATCATGTTCCTTGTACTGTATGTAGATGACATATTGCTAATAGGAAACGATGTCTTTGCTTTAGAATCAATCAAATTTTGGTTAGCTAGGTACTTACTCTACTAAAGATCTTAGAGAAACAACTTATATTTTGGAGATAAGGATCTATAGAGATAGATCTAAGAGGTTGCTTAGTCTTTCTCAGTCTATATACATAGACAAGATGTTAAAGAGGTTTAGCATAGAGTTGTCCAAGAGAGGTTATCTTCCTATAGTACATGGGATTACACTCTCTAAATCTATGTGTCTAAAGACATAATATGAGAGGACTCGCATGAGTTTGATTCCTTATCCTTCGACTATAGGATCAATCATGTATGTTATATTATGTACTGGACCCGATGTATCGTATGTTGTAAGCATTACGAGTAGATACTAGTCAGACCCTAATGTGGGTCATTGGGTGGTTATCAAGAATATCTTTAAGTTCTTAAGAAGAACTAAGGATGTATTCTTGGTATATAGAGAAGGTGATCTTGTGGTAAGCGAGTATATTGATGCTAGTTTCCAATCCGATAGGGATGACTCTAGATCTCATCCAGGATATGTATTTACACTGAATGGTGGTGTAGTCAATTGGAAAAGTTCCAAATAAGAGATGATTGCAGTTTCGATGACAGAGGTGGAGTACGTTGCATCTTCAGAAGTGACAAAGGAAGCTATTTAGATCAAGAAGTTCATTTTAGAACTTGATGTGGTTTTAAGCATCGCTGACATAGTGTAGTTGTATTGTGACAACAACAAGGCTATAGCGTAGGTAAAGGAACCGAGGTCTCATCAGAAGTCCAAACATATACTCAGGCACTACCATTTCATTAGAGAAATCATTGGTAGAAATAATGTCAACATAGAGAGAGTTCCCACTAATCAGAATATAGTTGATTCGTTGACTAAGCCTATTTTCCAAAAGAGCTTTGTGTAACATCCCATTACCTGCGTAGAGGCTAGAATAGTAAATATGAGTAATTAATGAGGGCTTTAAAATGCATTTCCATGCTCATGTATAATTTGTTATACACGTGAATAGTGAAATTTTGCATGTGAAAATAATTGTACATGCATTAATGGATAATTCCAGGTATAATTGAATTGACCTGTGTTATTTTGAGAATTTCTGAATTTATTTATATTGGAAATTTTATTGATTAGTGGAATTGTTGTATTTTTTAATTTTGGTGAATTTAGGAATAAAATTTGAAAATTTTTTGAAAATAGGAAATAGGAATCAACGATATTTAGAGATAATTGGATTATAAAGATGAGAGTTGAAGGAATTAGTTCTAAAGGGACTTAGTTTAGGCTTAGACATTATAAAAGTGACAAGTGTCACTAACTTAGTTAAGTGGCTTTGGTAAATTGTTAGAAGTAAGTTATAGTTATCTGAGAGTTGAAAAGGGCTTAGTGTTATTTACCTTCTTCGTAGCCACCCTTTTCAAATTTCTTTCCAATACACAAAGTTTCTCACCAAAATCCTTTTGAGAGATTTCTTGTTTTTCCTTATCCCACACCTGTACCACAATGCTATTTGTCTTTTCTATCTAAGAAAAACCAGAAGCTGGTCATTTTACACAATGAAATGCGTGATTTTGCATGGAGTTTAGGGCTTGTAGATAATTGAAGATTTTGGAGTTTTCAATAAGTAGGGAATAAATCCTTTAGAGTTAGGGATTTATGAAATAAATTAATGAATTACTGTCAATTGCATAATCATGGCATTTACGTGTATATATTCATGAACACTGTGTTAATGGGATGAAAAATATAGATATAATGTTATTTAGTATTTGATGGATTATTAGTGATCAAGTGATGTGGAAATGATTTTTAGAGTTAGATAGAGTAATAAAATGGTGTATGAGGTTAGTGTAGAAGATTATATATGAAAAGATGATATGCTCTGTTTCTTCACTGTGCATGTTCATATATATGTATGTGTATACATGAGTAGGTGAGTGCTTTAGAGATGATCAGGAAAAAGATCCTTGAGTTGAAGAGTCGTTTTAAAATGATGGTCTAAGATGAGAATGAGTGTATAAATGATAGTTAAAGGAAGAGAATTAAGAAAAGGCAGTGAATGAAAATGTAAGAATATGTATAAAAGTTGAGAATGCAGAACGTGAATAGTGGAATAACTGATATCTGACTTTTTTGATGATTTTGAGGATTTTGACTAAAGTTGCATATTTAGGGGTAGAGTGAATTTGTGGTGAATGAGTTGAATGAAATGGAGTAGAAATACTAGAAATAAAAAATTTAAGTGTTGGATTAAGTGAAGGAAAATACGTTGGAGAAGTTTACTAAAAATGTATAGTTAGAGGGTTAAATTTGGATTTGAATTTCTATGATTTTACTGTACTAATCTAGGCTAAATTAGATAAAGTTGTCTTCTCGAAAGTTGTAGCTTATCTTTCTAGCTTTCCATTGATATAAAGTATGAAATTTTTGGACATTGGAGTTGAGAGATATGATCATTAGAAGTTTGTGATGTTGCATGGGATGGACATTCGGGACAGCTGCATTGATTTGAAATTTTAACCCTTTTGGAGGTAAAATATCTAAAAGTTATAGGTCTAAAAGTCCTCTTAGAAATGGTCTTTGAATGACCTTAATCCAATATTTATAGTGACAGTTATGCCCATTTTACCAATTCAGGTCAGAAGAAGAAAAGTAGGAGGGGAAAGTCGCGATCACGACTTGTCGCGATCGTGCCTCTACGGGCTTCGCACGAATGTCGCGATCTTGCAAATGCGCGACTGCAACTTTGTGGGCGCATGCGCAGGTTGCGATCGCGCATTTACACGATCGCGACCCGCCGATCTTCCCCCCAAGCCTGAACATGTTTCACTCTTTTAGCCATAACTTTGTCATCCGACCTCCAAATGACCTAATTTTTGAACCAATTATTTCCTAACACAATTTTCTATCTCTCCATGAAAATTTATACCTTTTGGTATTGATCTGAAAATTTTTGATTGAATCAAAGTAAGGGTATAAGTTGGAAGAGCAATGAATAGGATTATTTTACTGAACATGCTTTAGTATTTTGATTATATTTGTATCTGTAGGATTATAAATAAGATGATTTTTAATTTTAAGTAAACTAGAGACATAGGGCTACAAATCATCTGAAGAAGTCTAATTTTGAACCAGTCTCTAAGATGTTTAAATTCTGGATGGAAGTTGCATAGTATACTATTTTGTGCATAGTATACTATGTTGTTTTTTATAAAGGAGCAACTGGAACGTCAACCACCAAAAGTTGCCAGAACTTCCAGGCATTAGCTTCGAGAGAAATTTGTGAGTGACCTAGACAGTTTCTCTCAATTAATTGTTTTCCTTAAATTATGTTGTGAATGAGAATATGAATGGGATTGAGCATGTTGATTTTCAGACAGGAGATCCGATGATTATGATATGTGAATATGACATTGAAGTGGTGCTTGTATGTGAATGTGAGAAACTATATGCTTCATAATGTGATTGATTGTGCTAGATGCATTCTATGCATGAATGCATAACTAGATAATGGCAATTGTGACCTGAGTAGCCACCGATCAGAGCTTAAAGGTCAAAGTGTGAAAAAGGCCTCGAGCTCAGAAAGTGATTAAGAGCCTAAGGCTCACTATGTAAAATGAGCCCTGTATCCTTATCGGATAAGGGACAGTTATTAGTGAGCCCAGTATCTAAAATGAATACAAGACAGTTTAGGCACTCGGTCACAACAACGTAATAATTAGAAAAGTGTCTCATGAATATTTCATATGCATTTTGTTAAGTATGTTTGCTGGATTGAAATGCAAAATTTTGCCTATGCTTAAGTGAAAAGGTGATACTAATGTAAAGTGCAATTTTGTGAAATATTTGTTATGGGAAATGATGTGTTGTATGAATTAAGTGAACCATCGATGATGGTTACCTTATTGAGTTCGCAAAACTCATCAAAATTGCAACATTATCCTTTCAATACCGAGAGACAACTCTATTTATTGAGAGGCTCTACCAACCGTGTAGATTGTGATTTGGCAAGAGAAGTCATGGATCATAGGTCAGTCAGTTAGCATTTTTGGACAGATTAGATAGACTTTGTATATTTTCCTCTTTTGTGTAGTACTTTTGTACTAGGTTTTGATGATGTACATATAGTAAGTGTTGAAAGATACAATGTAGACTTTTGGTTTTGTGAAGTGAAATAAGGAAAAAGTTGGTTTTAAAATATTGTGATTTTCTTATGATGCTTTATAAGTGAATAATGATATGCTGCCATGGGAAGTGAAAGTAGTGATCGAACGTCGCTCGCCCTTATCGTAGGATATGTACTGGAATGTCCTCTAGGCATCCCGGTTTGTACCCTACAGTAAGTGGGCACTACACTTTGTGTCACATATACACGCCTATGGTATTAGATATCAAGGCGATTAACTTTAATGTAAGTGGGAGTTTGTTAAAGAAGTGCTCTAAAGGCAATCACCTTTAGCACTTATTGTACAAATCATTTTAAGATTAATAAAGGAATTTTTCATTATTTTAATGTTCATAAATTTATGGATTTGATGTTGATCTTAAATTGATTTAATAAAGTCCTTGATACAAAACAAAACATAGAGGAAATCATGATGAGATCATGATAATTAGATTCCTATCATATGTAATTATATTAGTATCTCAACGTTCCTAGTCGCAGGATTAATGAGATGGGATATCATTAATCCAGATATACTAGCACATGTCATACTCCTTGATTGGATCAAGCAGTAGATCTCATAAGCTATAGATATGAGTTGTTTAGAGTTAATAAGTAGATGCTTACTAAAGGTAATAAGTACTTTAGATTGACCTACTATGAGACAATCAGATGGATATTATATTCTATTTTTAATGATAATCTCATCATAGCAATAGTGCAAGTATCCTTTGACTTGAGGTGCTGAAAGATATCTCATATACTGATCCTATGCTTTGACTCCATTCATCTGTGCCTTTTAGGGGTTACACATAGGGTGGTGATTGGGTACAACTTGAGGTATTCGGAGGTAATTGAGTGTCCAATAAAGGATTCACCACTACTGATAGAAGGAGATGATACCCATGACCTCTTATCGGGGTCATTATTCAAGAGTTTTTAGCCATAGTAGATATGTGTCATGAAAAGAGCCTTCAATGATACATAAAGTAATGAGATCCTTAGGACAAGATCTAATATCACTTGGACTAGATGTGACGTAGTCAGTCTAATGGGAGTTGACACTTTAACCATACTCTAAACTAAGTGGGGTATAGATGGTGAAAGGATGAATTACATGGCAACATTACGTATGGAAGGCTTCGTAGTCAAAACACTGACTTTCTGATTAATTAGGGGTCATGTTGTATTGCTAGATACCGCTCTTGACTTACTTAAATTAAGTGTTAATTCAAGTGGTTAACATAACCAGGAACCTAATGGATCACACATATAGGAGATCCGAAGGATGAGTAAAATCGTCTTAAATGGTGATTCAAGATATGAGAGAGCATTTCGGGATTGTATTACGATGTGATCGTGGTAGAAAACGTTGCATAGAACGGATTAGAAACAAATGTTGTTGGCTATCAATTTGGCCATTAAATTCCCAAACTTCCATTAATGCATGCTATTCATGGTCATTAACTTCCCATAACTTCCATTAATGCATGTTATTCATGTTCATTAACTTCCCATAACTCTCCATTAGTGATGGGGGTTATGGAAGGCCAAATGGTGCAAAAAATATAGATGATTTTTGTGCATCTTATGTAAGGCACAAGTGAAAAAAATGTTCTTTTCTTACACACACTCTTTTTCTCTCTAACTCTCACAAGAGTTCTTATCTTTGCTAGCACAAAGAAAGAATTCTAGTTATCTCCTAGTGAGGTTTCATCCTTCTATCTTCATGTGGACTTTCATTAGAGATGGTCTACATTAATCGTTGTGGTTTATGATAACCCAATGTAGAGAAGATTGAAGAATGAAGGAGACCATCGGAAAGGTATGTAAACATCTTACATTTCATGTTTTTGTTTTCTAAATCTATATGTATGAGTAGATCTTTTTTTAGTTTTTTTTTTATTTTTTGCTGCATATATTTGATATATATTATGTATGGATATATATTATGTATGAGATGTATGATTAGAACCTTACAAAATGGTGGTATGGTAAGTTGGAAGAATTCCAAACAAGCAATCATTACTGAGGCAAAGTACATTTTAGTGTCAGAGGTGACAAAGGAAGAAGTTTAGATCAAGAAGTTTATCACTAAACTTGGAGTGATTCCTAGCATCGTTGAGTATATAGTTATACTATGAAAACAATATTGCTATTATGCAGCAATGGAACTAAGGTCTCATCAACAGTCAAAAAATGCACTCAAAAAGTTTCATTTAATCAAGGAGATAGTATAGAGAAAAACATAGTATTGGAGCAAGTTCTCATAATGATAGTTGTATAATTAATCCTTAGACTTGAGATTAACAAGGTATCTAGTATGAGAATCATTATGTTTTGATGCTACTTACGATAATTCAGTCGGTAGTACTTAGATACAGTATGAACTATATGGAGATAGTTTGAGGAAGTTAATAAAGTATTTGCCACTTTAAAGTAACTAGAGAGAATGTTAAATTATTCTTGATTCGTAGTGATTTATGAAATTCTCTAACTATAGTGAATTGACATTTAAAAAGACACTTTTAACTTTCAATTATAAATCAACTTCTAATTAGCATAAACGAACATTATTGGATGAAAAGAGTAGACACGGTATCTATACTCTGTCCAATTGAAACATTAGATGATGAAAGGCTTAAATTATGCATCATAACCATATATAGACAGGTTAAGTCAAACCACTTTGACATTCTTACTATTTGGGTGGTCATGACATATTGCTAGACATCAATCTTGATTTGTGATTATAAATTCTTTAATTGGATAATTAAAGATAAATTAAAAAGAGTTTAATTTATCTTTAATTATCTAATTATCTAATTTTAATTTATCTTATTCTAATTATGAATTAGAATTATAATTTATAATTATTGCTAATATATTAAGAACCTAATGGGTCACATATTAAAGAATAGCTTGTGAAGGAAAAATCAATTTTAATTAAGCTAGACTTAATTATAACATTTGTAGAACTTTAGGGATCAAATATGAGATATTGGATTTTATTAAACTTAAATTAATTATAATTACAATATGACTTTAATTATAATTAAGGAATTTAATTTTAAAGAATTACAAAACCCTAATGTTTTTTCTATAGATAGGAATAAGCTTCAAGGGGTTAGCTATTTTGTAGATACCATTAGAGGTTGGACGATTGAACAACTTGTGATTGACAGGTGAAAATTTTTCAAAGGATTTCAATAGGAAATGCGAATCAAATATGATTTCTTACTTTACGATTCTTATTCATGTTTTATTCAATTTATTCAATTATCGGGATATGAATGAAAACTGTAAAAAAAATTGTTTTCTACTACACCGGTGATTTGATCACGGTTGGTTTCTAACATAATCAACTACAAATGTATTTTCCTTTGTTGAATCTGAAGACATATCCCAATTGACCTCCTGCTTGACACTGTAAGCATAAGTAAATAATAATAACCAAACGTTTGTTAATTAAACAAAATATATAGGTATAAAATAAGAAGCATTTTTTGTAATGCATAACACAAGCCTTAGTTACGTGCCCAACATTCAACATGAATATGAATATACAGAGAAAATGCAGAAAATACCTTATTTGCTTTCCATATCTTCAAACGAGCTTTTCTACGCTAAAACCTTCAAACTTTCTTGATAACCTTTACGAAAGTCAATCACCTGAATATCGTTAACATCGTTCTGTCTTTTTTAACATCCTTTTAACGGTTTAGAGAATCCGAATGCTCATGAACTTACTTAAGCAGACAAAAGGAGACCTTAGCAACTATACATAGTAATTGTATTGGGCCTCCCCATCACAGGCCTAATGCATGTCTAGCCACACTGATTAGGGTCTATTTTTTTGGCTGAACTTCAACCCATTAAACCTAAACCTTTATCGAGCTTCTTTGTTATCTTTAACTAGATCAAATTCAATTTTCTTAATCACAAGATCATTATAATCATAATTAATTATTGTCCCAATTTGGAAAATTACTAACGATCTCCCCCTTGGACAAAAATTAATTATATTAGATGTAATAATAATAAAACCTATAAAAGCAATTAAGCCAAATCAATGTATAGGTTAACCAAATTCAAAAAGTCATTTGATCCAAAGATAATGAAAGTATATCATTTGGTCCAGTAAGGCTTTCGATACTTAAAAATATCAAATGAATATGTCATATACAACACAGATCCAATACAGTCATGTATATATAATACCTTACTAACATGAACGAGAAAATAGAGTGTTGCAAACTAGAACGATGCCTTTATGATCTTAAATGTATCATCTTTCCTTTGTAGGACTCAATTTTTCAGAGAAAATTGTTTTCTCTCATTGAATGCTAAACTGTATTAAAGAACTCTTATAGGATTAAATGCTTATATCCCCTTATTTCATATCAAAATTATGGATTTACATTTATCTGTATATGTCCTAAAGATATAGGTTTAAGGTTAATACATATATATATGTCCAATGACCTTCAAATGCTTAAGATTGACAAAATGCTTAAGATTGACACAAATCTTAATTCTTTCACCCATATTATGACAATGTATAACATCTATGACTGAGAGCAAAAGATGATCATCTGTATTGATAAAACATATTATTATAATACATGTAAAACACATAAATGTATCAAGAGTAAGCACAACGATCCTTAACTAACAGTGTCTAAGGACTTTAGTACACCCATATTGTACACATATCTCTCAAAAACAAGTGGGCAAACTCCTTTAGTCAAAGTATCAGCAAGTATATCCTTATTCCTCATATGTTCCACCTCAATGTCACTGTTTTGTATTAATTCCTTTATAGTCATATATTTGACCTCTAAATGCTTAGACCCAATGATGTTTTTATTGCTATTATTGAACAATATAGCAGAAAGATTATCATAATATAATTGAATGTTTCTAACCTCTGAATCAACCATAGATAACTTATAAATCAAGTTCCTAAGCAAAACTGCCTGTGTAGTAGCCCCATAGTATGCCACAAACTCTACATGTATAGTCGAAGAAGTTACCAATGTCTGCTTGACACTCTTCCACATTGCACCATCTGCTAACATAAAGATATACCCTAATGTAGACTTTTATCATATGGTCACATAGCAAAATTTAAATATTTATAGCCTATGAGATCTAGACTGTTGACTTTTTTTAATGTCAACATATAATCCTTCGTTCCCTTTAGATATCTCAATACTCATTTAACAGCATTCTAGTGGTTTATTCCTGGGTTAGCTAGATACCTACCTAGCATTACAAAAGTAAATGCAATGTCTGGTCTAATACAAACTTGGGCATACATCAAGCTACCAACTACAATAGAATACATTTTCATAGCCTTTCTCTTTATATCATTATTTGGACATTATGCCAAATATAATCTCTTACCATGAAAGATAAATGTTACAATCGGTTTACAATAAGCCATATTAAAGCTTTGCAACACTTGCTTAATATGCTCTTTACGAGAGATCTAACAAGTGTCGAGACCTATCCTGGTGAATCTGAATACTTAGGACATAAGATGCTTCACCAAGGTCTTTCATGTCAAAGCCAAAAGCTAGTTAACTTCATAGAACAAAGTTAAGTCATTTAATACTTGCAAGATATCATCCACATATAAAAGTAGAAAGATAACTTTGCTCCCCCTTACCTTGTAATACAAAAATCTTTCAACTTTACTTTTCACAAAGCCAAAAGAGGCAATAACCTCATCAAACTTAAGGTGTCATTGTTTAGAAGCTTATTTCAAACCACATATTGATTTTTTAAGGATACAAACCTTATCAATTTTGTCTTGATCCTGAAATCCTTCATGTTTCTCCATATAGACCTCTTCATAAAGGTCTCAATTCAGGAAAGTGGGTTTAGCATCCATATGATGTAGCTCCATGCAATAATGAGCTACTATTGCTATAATCACTCTAAATGCATTCTTAGAGGATACAGGAGAAAACGTAACATTAAAGTATATCTCTTCTCTCTGAGTGAACCCTCTAGTAACTAACTGCGCTTTAAACCACTCAACTTTACCTTGAAAGTCCTTTTTGGTCTTAAAAATCATTTACAACTGATAGATTTGCAATTCTAAGCTAATCAACAAGCTCCTATACCTTATTGTGCTTCATGGATTGCATCTCATCTTTCATGGCTTCATACAACAAATCTACATGAGATCCAAAAATAACTTCTGTAAAAATAAATGAATTTACAATCCAATATCATAGTCATCTTCACCTAAATATACCATATTGTCAGATGAGATAGTAGGCCTTCTCACTCTAGTGGATCTTCTTAATTGGATTGGTTCGATAAGCTCTTATTCCTCAAGAATCTCAGTTTGTACAACAATGGGTTCTTGTGCCTGTACTGGTATGGTACTGAGGTCTTGATCCACGAGTTCTGACTGTAGGAGTGATGAATATGAAATAATTATAATATTTACCCTACTATTATCTGAAGGGTCAGAAGGACCAACCTTATCATAGACATCATGCTTCAGAAACTTAAATGTTTTTTATTCCACTATTTTAGACCTTCTGTCTCGATAGTAAAATTTGTATCCTTTAGAGTGGTCAGGATATCTAACAAAATAAATAGTAGAACAAGAATGCACCTTATCATCATAAGGATTAAACAAATGTACCTCAGTAAGGTAGCCCTATACATGAATATGGGTAAGGCTAGGCTTCCACCCTTTCCATATTTCAAAAGACGTCTTCGAAACTAATTTACTTAAGGCTCTATTAAATATGTAAAAGGTAGTCTTTGTGGCTTCATCTTAAAGGTAATCAGGTCAATTAGTCCTACTCTACATTGACCTTATCATGTCTTTTAGGGTGCGATTACACCTTTTGGCCACGCTATGTTGCTCAAGACTACATGACATAGCGAATCGAGCCACAATTTCAAATGATTCCATATATTTAGCAAACGAACCATTGTCTTATCCTAAAACCCCATGCCTGCCATAATATTCTCCTCCACGATCAGGTATGACAATCTTAATGGACCTTCCCAATTGATTCTTAACTTTTTCTTTAAAGATGTTAAATTTCTCAAGAACTTCATGCTTTTCTTTAAGCAAGAATACATATACATAACGAGAATAGTCATCAAAAAATGTTTAAAAATATCTTGAATTGCACAAGGTAACTTTATAAGGTCCATATATATTTGTATGTATGAGGTCTAATAAATCAAAAACACAAGTTGACTTACCCCTACAACAGTCAACAAATGTTTCCAAATCATCAAAATTTATGATGGGAGAATGTTTTCCTTAATTATTCTCTTAACTCTATCTTTAGAAATATGGGCCAACCTTTTATGCCATAACATGTATGACTTATCTTTTATTAGGGGTTCTTTTTAGTAACTAGTCCAACAATATATGAAGAAGTATATAGCTCATGAGGGGCAAGCCACATTCTATACAAACCATATGCAAGAAAGCATTATCAATATGTTTTGCATTGAAAGATAACTATACAATAAAAGCATCAATGACAAAATTATAACTTTTTTTGTACAAAACTAATACAGAGATCAAATTTTGCCTAAAAGACGGTATATAAAACGTTTCATGTCAAACAAGAACAAACCATGTATCAAGAACATATATCTCCTACATAAATTACATTAACTTCTTCATTATTGTCCATCATCATTTTCTCCTCCTCTTTATTTGACCTTTTCTTTTGAATGAACCCCAGCATTATAGAGGCAACATAATTAGAGGCTCCACTATCTTTCTACCAAGAGCTTAATATGGCTATAGCAAGGTTACACTCATAGATCGTACAAACCAAAGAGTTACTTGATAGTTCTTACTTTGCTGCTTTTTATAAACCTTCTTTTTAATAAAGAAGCACCTTATACTTTTTACATCTACAGGATCTTTAGCACTATTGGATGGACCTACATTCATATGTGGATATAAGCAAAGCTACATAAGCTGTATTTTTTAGGTTCCTCTCTTCAACAACACATCAAGTAATCAAAGCATTGATGTCTCAAACCTCATCCTGAGAATTGTATGTTGTAACTAGAATACCAAACTCTTAAGGAAATGTATTCAGAGCTTAGTGAACAATGCAAGCATTAGGAATGTAAATATTCAACGCCTTTAACTTAATCTAGAGGTGGACAATTATGATGATGTACTCTCTCACTCCCCCTTCTCCTGTATACCTCATAGAGAACAATTCCTTCATTAAGGTTCCTCTCTAAACATTAGAAGATACCCTGTATCTCTGTGAGACACTTTTAAGGAAGTCCCTTGCTATAATTATATCTAGAAGTCGACTTAGTAGATGGTCTAGAGTTGATATCTTTATAGTCAAATAACATATCCTAATTGACCTTTCCCAGGCTGCATATGCTACTTTCTCAACCCCCAAGCTAAGAGATGTAGGGAGAAATGGCCTGTCTTTAACTATGAACATATTAATGTCCACCATCTCCAAAGCAAATTTTACACCTTGCTTCCATTTCCTAAAGTTGAAACCTATTAGGGTTTCAAAAGTGACACTGTTTTTTTCATAGAAAAGGTGACAGCAAAATTGACAATATAATGATCAACATAAATGTAGGATAATAGCTATACTTAAAGCTAAAAAATGTATATGTGTCGAGAGTCTTATCACACATATCATGAAATACTTGTGAGATAAATACACAATACATGCAAATAAGACCTTTACATAAAAGCGATCAGAGTATACATCATTAAATCTTATGATTCTACCACTTATGGTAAAATAGATCATTCAAGCAATGACTTTCCTCAATTGGATGCCTTTATGCATATCTTAAAATCTTATGTAAGGTCAACACTTGTGAGCAAAATAACCAAACACAAGACTAGAGACATCCCTAAATGCAATACCCCACTCCCGCAAGACTCGAAATTGACATCGTGGGTATTATCCGAGTTCGTGCCCCACAAGAGTGGCATGTTAGAGCACTCAATCATTCAAAAATTGATATAAATTTTTTTTGAAACCACAAACATAATATGCAAAAATCTATAGCCAAATCGAGACCACTTTATTCGTAAACTTTTTCAATCATAACAATATAATCAACAAAACTTTCAGTAGCCATTAGGGCTCTTTCATAAATACAAAACACTTTAGACATAATGTCTTTTCGTTACAACATAGTTTAAATACAATTGTGCAAAACGTTTAGGAATACATTATTCGATACAAAAGTTGTGGAATATACAATTTAGTACAAAAATAAAGAAATATGATGCAGACGCGAACTGATCCCGACCTCTATCCCTCACTTATAAGCTGTAGGTATACTTCCATTTGCCTAACGGGGTATTCTTCTGATCTTGAAAAATATTTGCAAATTTTGGACGAATTTTGCGAACCTAATGAGTGACCATCATCGATGTCTCACCCAGTCACATAACAAAAAATTCACATTCACAACATTTCACACTTCACATTCAATGCACTTTAATCATTCATATTATGCATATGTAGTGCAAATGAGATCCACTTTCGATTTGTTACTTTGTTGTAATTGAGTGCCTGAAATGTCCCGTATTCATTGTATATCGAGCTCATTACTAATTGTCCCTTATCCTCTTAGGGGATACAGGGCTCATTTTACATTGTAAGCCTTAGGCTCTTAATCACTTTTAAGCTCAAGGCTCATTTTCTCTCGTTAAGCTTTAAGCTCTGATCGGTGGCTACTCTGGTCACAACTACCATTATGTTTCATGTATTCATGAAATGGAATGCCTCAATCACATTTGCATATTCTCATCCACTAACATTCACATATCAACGGACCGTAGTCTAGCATTCAATATTAGAGTTGAGTATCACTTTTTCATTTATATATAAATGCACATTCAAAACACATTTATCATCAGACCATAGTCCGACATTTAACAATCATATTATGTACACTTATTTCATCTCATTCACATACAAGTTTATCCAGATCAAACATCACAATCATCGGACCTTCTGTCAGAAAATCAATACAATCATTCACATTCATATGAGCATTCAGTACTCAATCAATACAAAATTCAAAACAGAAAAAAAAATGAACGAGACCATCTAGGTCTACTCATAGCATGCTCTATATTAGCAATTGCTTCCAAATTTTGGAAATGCCTAAATGTGGACGTTTAACTTGCACATCCCATTTATGCAATACACACATACACACATTAACAATTGCACAATTGTGAGCATTTATTTATGCTCACTTATGTATATGGACTATGTACCATGCATACTCAATGACAATCCCGAGTATTTATCCATAAATTTTATCAGAAAATTATTCTCATTTCAAACCTCCTCTAGGTATAATTTATACTTAAGTTTATGCCTCAGTAAAACCATCAAAATCACAATTCATTTCTCATTAAATCACTTCAGACTTTTCCAAGACAACCCTTTCGGGTCTACTATTCACGTTCAATCAGAAAGTGAAAATGAGATAATTTGGTCATACTCTCTTGTATAAAAGTGTTCATCTATGTCTTATGTTTCCATTGATACCAAAATCACTCAATTTGGTTCAGTAATTTGGAAGACATTCCTCAAACATTTTCGGGTTGTTCATATCCAAAGGTAGTATACTATGCACAAATTCCATCCAGAATTTGAATATCTTAGAGGCTGAAACATAATTAGACTTCTTGAGAAAATTTCTATCCTATATCTGTAATTTACTCCAAATTAAGAACCATCTCATTTGGAGTCTTATAGATCCAAATATAATCAAAATACTGAAGCACGTTCAGTAAAATAATCCTATTTATACTCTTCCAATTGGTACCCTTGCTTTGATTCAATCAATATTTTTTAAGATCAATACCAAAAGCTATAAATTTTCATGGAGAGATAGATAAATGTGTTAGAAATTCATTGGTTCAAAAATTAGGTCATTTGGAGGTCAGATGACAAAGTTATGACCAAAAGAGTGGAACATATTTAGGCTTGGGGGGAAAGATTGGCGGGTCGCACAATCATGACATTCACTTGATGCCCGCAAAGTCGTCACGATCGCAACTTTTCCCTCCTGTTTTTCTTCTTCCGACCTATCTTATTAAAATGTGCATAACTTTTGCTACAAATATCGACTTAAGGCCATTCAAACACTGTTTCGAAGAGAACTTCTAGATCTACAACTTCTATGAGACTCCAAAAAGATATTTTGCCTTTAAAAGGGTTTAAATTTCAAACCAATGCAGCTATCCTCAAAGTCCATCCTATGCAACATCACAAACTTCTAATTATTATATGTCTCAACTCCAATGTCCAAAAATTTCATACTTTATATCAATGGAAAGCTTAAAGAAAGATCTACAACTTTAATGAGACAACATTGTTAAAAACTCTCTAGATCAGTATAGAAAATTCATGGAAGTTTTGGATCAAAATTTGACTCTTTCACTATTCATTCCTAGAATTTCTAGATTCTCATTCATAAACATCCAACACTTTAGTTTATTAATACTAGCCTTTTTACTCCATTTCAATCAACTCATTCACCAAAAATTCACAC
>JANSVA010000217.1:37399849-37409917 GCA_025504915.1 Erythroxylum reticulatum | reverse complement strand
ACATTAAGGACATTTGGATGTCTATGTTACGTAACAAACACTAAGCCATTCAAAGACAAGTTAGAACCTAGAGCCCATAAGTGCTTGTTTCTAGGATACGTGCCTGGCCGAAAAGCATACAAATTACTTGACCTGCAAACAAACAAAGTACTTATCTTGAGAGATGTGTTTTTTCATGAAGAAATATACCCATAGAAAACAAAAAAAGCCAATACACAAAACCAACCCAGAAATTTTCCCATGGTCAACTTTGGGCCAAATAATAACTCCTACCAAGAACCTACTTCTGACGCAGAAAACTAAATGACCAATAGAAACAATACTGACCTGCAAGAAAGACCATTATAGTCACCAAACACATTAATACAAATGGGACAAGACCCAATAAATCTTAACTTACCCGACATAACTCAAGACCCACCATCTCCAACGACAAAAACAACTCAACCTCACCCCATTCAACAACTCACCCAACGAAGAAGCCAACAAAACTGTCCCCGACCAAAATACTTGGACGATTATGTCATGAATATCTCTGCTGCCTATACATCGATCACTACAACGTCGTCAGTCCAGGTCTGTTCCCACAAAAATACATTCCCTAATATCACTTTCTCTTAATCGTTCCTAACCTTTGTGGCAAATGTATCAACTGAACTTGAACCGTTGTCATATGAAACTGCCAGACATGACCCGCTATGGGTGGAATCTATGATTTGTGAGTTAGAAGCGCTGGAAGAGAATTCAACATGGTCCGTCGTTGATCTTCCACGAGGAAAGAAGACACTTGAAACCAAATGGATCTATAAGATAAAAAGAAATCCTGATGGGACAATAGACAGAAGAAAAGCCCGGCTCGTCGCAAAAGGATTTAATCAACGTGCTGGAGTTGATTATTTGGAGTTTTTTTTCCGGTAGCGATTCAGACATTATTAGCCATGACTGCTGCACAAAACTAGTTAGTCGAACATTGCGACATCAACAATGCATACCTTCATAGGTCCATAGAGGAAGATATATACATTAAACCTCCATAGGGATATCGAGCACCAGCAGGGAAAGCTTGCAAACTCCACAAATCCTTGTATGGCCTAAAATAAGCTGGGTGTCAATGGAATAAAGAGCTAACCACAACGCTCAAGGATATCGGTTTCATACAGTTTGAATAAGACAACTGGTTGTTTACGAGAGGTAACAATGATTCCTTTGTCTCAATGGTAATTAATGTAGATGACTTGCTATTGGTTGGACCAAATGAAGATATCATCAATTTGGTTAAACTACATCTACACGACAAATTCACAATCAAGGACTTGGGCAGTGCAAAATTTTTTGTCGGAGTCGAAATTGCAAGGTTTGATGGAGGGATGTTTTTGTCCCAATCAAAGTACATCAATGACATCATCCGAGACGCCGGATGTGGTGACTTAAAAATAGCAGCAGTGCCCATTCCACAAGGCACCAAGTTATCCATTGATGACATAGCTCTATTGCTAAATCTTGAAAAATATAGGAGAATTGTGGGACAACTGTTATACCTAAATTTTACACAACCGGATATCACTTACGCTGTCCAACAACTAAGTCAATTCCACACAGCACCAAGACAACCCATTGGAGCGCCATGGTCCATGTGTTATGATACTTGAATGGGTCAGCCAAGAAAAAACTATTTTACCCAGTCCAGAAAAATCCAGAACTTACGGCTTATTCGGATTCTGATTGGGTTGGTTGTGCGTATTCTCGCAAGTCATTAACCGGCTATTGCATATTCTACGGACATGCCCCGATATCATGGAAGACCAAGAAACAACACACGGTCAGTCGCTCATCTACTGAAGCTGAATATCGGAGTATGGCAAGCGCTCTGTGTGAGTTACGGTGGATTTCGTATGTCTTGCAAGATCTGTAGGTAAAAGCAATACTACCTATCCTACTTTATTGCGATAATATGGCGGCCATCTATATATCCGAAAATTCGGTCTTTCACGAAAAGACAAAACACATGGAAATTGATTGTCACTTCGTTAGAAATGCTGTCAAGGATGGCTTCATACGAACAAATCACTTACCGTCGCAACATCAAATTGCCGACAACTTCACAAAGTCTCTCACTGAACTGAATTTTTCGAACAACATTTCCAAATTGGGTCTTATTGATTGGCCATCAACTTGAGGAGGGGGTGTTAGAATTTATGAACCAACATGCCTCAGATTCAAAGACCACTGCACAGGGAACAAATGCTCAGCGGAGAAAAGACAAACCAAAGATAGAGCATAAAGGAACAACGCGTGAAAATAAAATACCAGCAGACATAGTACACCTTTACTTGCACAGTTTTATTTTATTTGTCGAGTAATGATTCATAATCTGTTATAGAGAGAGAAATAAATCCAACCGTGTATATATAAACCATGTACAACATTCAATAGAAAACGAAGAAGAGCATCCAATTTTTCATTCTCTTCCCCGATCGTTCACTCTATTACTGGAGTTTCTTACAAATTGTTATCTTTTTCCTTTTTTTTTTGGGATCAACAATAACAGCCTTAAAAGTAAGATTTTCAAATTTTGATGAAAATAATTTCAAAAAAATATTAGCATCGGCTAGAAGGCCACTGCAAAAAATGGCATGGCGATGGCTTGAAGTTTCTAGTATCCAAAGTCACGCATGATTACAGCCGGTTTTCGCATCATTTTTCCGAATCAGGCTTTTCTATAGACAACTCCTCTAACTCCCTAAAACACCAATAATTGAGATACTCGAAATATCATTGCACTGTGCAAGAGACCCGCGTGTTTATCGGGTCTTTTATTAATCATCATGTTCTTCTAGATAGCTTCACAACGTGAGCAAACTTCACACATAATATTTCAGTTAAAATGAAATTTGACAAGTTTAAAATAGTCTCATTGATATCATAAAACTGAATAACAATGCAGCGGAATGGTTCCATGTAATTAAAGTTATAGAGGAGGTTCGTAGGTCAGCATAGCTTGAACTAGAGACGAGCAGTGCATGGGGATGGGCGCCCTACACTGCCTAAAATATCATAGTCAAGCGAGAACATTCAACCACTATCAATCAAAGGAAAAATCTCAAATCATTCGTTAGCTGTTTTATAAAATTGGTAGCTAGATTATAAGGTCGGCAGACCCGTGTGAGGCTAATTAATTAAGGATCGTATCCGAATCCACTAGAATATGATCGTGGGTATAATATATACTTCATTATGATGTGGAGGAGATTGCATGGTTGAGCTGCAATTATCATAAGTTCTTAGACAAGTGAACAGAACTTAATTGAACAATCTCAATTTCAGACAGATCGGGGGATTTCAGAGATTGTCATCTTTAATTGTAAAACAAAATAGTTGGACCGCTCTAGTTTATTGTCTTGAAATTGGATTAGGTGGCGAAGATCAATGTTAAATTGTTCGAGCATTTGAGTATTCCTTGTGTGCTATTGCACCAACGTGGTCATATGGCATAGAGAGATCATATTATAGATCCAGGCATGTTAATGATGTGTCGACGAATGATCAAATTAATTCTTGGACGTACCCCACATGTTCATGATCAAGATTACTAACCCAATCTTGTTCCCTCTTTCTCTCAATCACTCCCAATGTCGTTATTAAACAAATCAGAAGTTGATCGGCATCTTACATATCAGCTATAAGTTGGCAATAACTTAATAAAATTAGTTGTGGTCTAACTATATTTGAATAGTAGTTACAACCCTGTCGTAAGAAAAGCTTTTTAGAGTTCCAGTTCATCTCCTCAAAGCTTAAATACAAGAAGCATCCTAGAAAATACAAAGACCCAAATGTTAGACAATATGGCCCTTGTTTGTCTTCTTATTAGCTTGTAGGGTATCGAAATATAGATTCACATTCTCAATATTTGAGGAGAATCTCTCCCATGATACGTTCTCGTTTATTATGGATATCGGCTAGATACTGTGCGATTTTCTTCACCTATTTTTCTACCCCCATTTCCATTTTGTGCTTAGATTATTCTTTATATGTTTAGATCAACTCTAGTTCGGAGGCGTAATAAAAATAGCAATGTATGTGTATAACAAGGAAATATGGGTGACCTTAGGTTGGGCCCATCAAAGATGTGATTTTCTTAGATTAACTAGCATATCTTATGTTGAAAGTTTCCACTTTAAATAGAAATATATAGAACATAGTGCAAGAGCAAAAGATAGAGAAGAGGGCTTGGCGAATGCTTTGAACGTTGAACATGGATCACAATTCATCCATTTCTCAAGTAGACCTGTACAATACCGATGAGCTGTTCCAATTGTCGTGTATTCCATGGCAACAACAGAAAATCTCGAGAGATAAAGATCTGCTCATAACACCTACCGCCTATGGCAGTGATTTAACAAGCACAACCCAACTTGGACAACGGCGTAAATCTTCCATGGCCTCAGGTGTCGACAACCAAAACTCTAGCGACAGGAAGAAGAAAAAAATCATACACAGAGATATTGAGAGGCAGAGAAGGCAAGAAATGGCTGCCCTTTACGTGACCCTTCGATCCCTTCTTCCCTTTGAATATCTCAAGGTCCTTATCTTCTCCTATTTGATCATTATCAATAGGGAAACTCTTACGTTCACTTGTCTACAGTACAAGATTTCATTTTCTGCATGTTTTTGTTGATTTTCAGGGAAAAAGATCAATATCTGATCAAATTCAAGAGGCAGTCAAATACATAAAACATTTGGAACACAAAATTAAAGAACTGAGTGATAAGAAAGGTGAGCTAGGTATATTGTCCGGTAACTCCTATATACCAACTTATTCTGGTTCTACATTTGAAAGCTCTGAAAGCCGCGAGAGGGATACCTTGACAGTTGAACCTTGTTTAGTTGGCGTGGAGGTTGTCATCAATACCGCTTATATAAATGGGCTTCCTCTTTCAAGAGTTATCGAACTTATTCTTGGAGAAAAGCTCAGCGTTGTTAGCTGTATTTCCAGTAAAGTAAGTAAAAGGACGATTCACGCTATTACAGCTGAGGTAAAATTCAAGCAATTCTTGATTTAACTTAGGGTTTCTTTTTCTTTTTTCTGCGTAAAATAAAAACTAAACACTTTACTATCGAGCAACTTAATCTTACATAGAAAGAGTGCATGCAGGTCAATGATGGGAGATGCATCAATGTGTTTGATCTGCAACAGAAGCTAACAGATTCTATCACTTCGCCTGCGATTATGGATTAGTCCTTCACTCGCCTGTAGATCTTTTTACAGCCCAGCGAAGCTCGATATATATGCATGTTTTTCCTCTTCCAAGCATCTCAGGTTGGTTGAGGACTGTTCACAAATTTACGCGACTGCATACTTATTCAAATGTGGATTTTCTCTTCTTCTTTTTTTTCATAGTTGTATAACATTCATATGTGCAAATTGCTTTAACCATTGAAATTTAGTTAATTATGTAGAAATTCATTCATCATTCGGTTAACTAGTCTTATTAGCACATGCATATGATCAGTAAGGATTCGAGCTTGGTTTTTCTTTTGATATCTAAGACAAACAGTGATAGGAGGTATGATGGTACTGAATATGTAGCTAACGAATGCTGATCGTGGATGAAATATATCTACTTTCTCCTTTGTTGAACAGCCTTTGTATTCTGCCTAAATATGCCAATGAATTCCAGCTTAATTATTTCAACATGATTCTTGTTTAATTTCCTTTTATCGTATGTTGGTGGCTCTGTGTTGTTACTCTAGTTTGACAATGATCTGGGTAATCAATTTTTTTAGTTTACTTTTTCTTTTTTTTTTCACCTAATTAAATATTCTCAACCTCCACGGAGTGAAGAACATCAATGGTTACTTTACTTGTACACTTAACCCTAAACCAGGTAAACAACTAAAAATTTACGGAATTGCAGTCAGACAGATGTCAGGACTCTGAATTCAATCAAAAGATCATCTTTCTCCTTTTGTTTACCTACTTTCACTCGTTGGAATAAATTAGTAATTGGATTATGCCCTAGCCTCTTGAAAGGTTTACATACTTCTATTTACGAGAATATAGATGTTGCCGGATCCCCTTCATTAAATGCCACCAAAGCTTTTTCAATGTCAAAAGAAAACTGAAGCAGACCTTGCTAAGAAACACTGCTTTTAACTTCTATACAAGTTGCATGGTGCTCATCGTCAGCAATACCTTGTGCATAGTTTTTAGTATAATCAAGCAATAAATATAGAAAGAGAAATTGTATCTCAAATATGGATCATCAACATTATTTCCGAACCGTCAACCTGGCCAAGCAGGTCACTTTTTGAGTTTTTGTGGATTCACAGGTCCTAGGAATTAAGTTGAGTTGTTAAGGATCCAATAAAGGGAACCAGGTGCCTTAACCACCTTATGGCTGTTATTTGTTGTCATGTGAATAATAATATCGTAACCGTGTCTATCGATAAATGTATTTCCTTCTTTTCTGATAGTTTGCATGTTTAATTTCCATCCTTAAGGAGGTAGCGGCAGGATTAAGTTGGTGGCACTCTATAGTCTATGCACGTTCCGATGCCGGCTCAAGCTCAAACAATAGCATCGCCAATCTAAATGCTCCATCACCGCCATAGATACTCCTTTTGCCTTTACAGCTACTCCTATGAGATTGATTAGGTGGCCAAATAAAATACTATTTCAACATTAATTTACTATATATATGTGTGTGTGTATGTATGTATGATATTAAACATTATATAGTAGGACATGTTATCATAATATTACGTGACATAACATATTATGTCATGTTAGTGGACTATACAACTTCTTCAATGTTCCCTTTCCTTTTATCGGTTATATCCCAACTTCTTTGATATAGCGCTCGTACTTCAACTTTCCTCTTGAATTAAATACACTAATAAAATCTTCTTCTTCAGTAATTTCTACCTCAAGAATTTGAACTTCAGCTTCTAGAATTAAGTAAATTAATATAATTATCTTCTTCTCCTCCTCCTCCTCCTCCTCCTCCTCCTCCTTTCTTTACCACAACTTAGAAATAAAGTGACTAATGTCACTATGGGATAAGAATGGCACTCGATTGGAAAACCTTCTAGGCTGAGTATATAGAGGAAAACTTCGATTCTTCTCATGCCAAGCTTTAGACTTACGAACTTGAAATCTACAAGTAATTAAATATATGCACAAAGTTATCTTCAGGTTACACAAACACAAACTAAATGAAGATACATCGAAGGATGTACCAGCAGAGTTTAATTTATATACAAATTCAAAACAAAACAAAATGCTCCTAAGCTTAGATCAAAAGTACGGTAGAGATGAAATCGTAAATGCTTCAAAGAATAGCAAAAGTGAAGACTGTTCCATACTAGGAAAGTTATTTGGGCTTCTGTTTGCTTTTCTGAACTAAAAATATGGGCAGAATTCGTCTGAAACTGTCAATAATATACTTTATTTAGTCATTAAGGACCGGTGATAGTAGAGTATGATTAGAAAAGAAAGTGATCAAGTTGCTAACATAACATCCTGTGATGCTTCTAAGGATTTTGGCATATAGACAGCACGAGATCATAGCATAAAATTATCAAACTCAAACAACTTTTTACGCCTATCAGGCTTGCCCGGAAAAATATCAAATCTTACACCAACAAGCTCTCCTCTCGCTAAAAACTGAACAATTCCTTCTCATCTATAATAGCACCTCTTCGCACATTACGATCACTCCTTCCTTTCATAATGTCAATAATATCCTTATTCACCGCATGGCAATTCTGGTCATTTGGTTCACATTAAACAACTAATATGTCACTGTGGGCCGCAGGATTGCGAATATTTTCAAAGCAAGAAAAAGGAAGTGATGGTTTCGTCTTCCTGGAATTGTAGCCAATGGTACACCTAAAAGCACTGTCTTTTGGCCACTTCGAATCATTACTTTCAAGTCCCTATATCCCAACTCTTTTAGCTCCAAGATGAAAAAAAAAACGATGTTGACTGATAGTAATCAACTTACCAAGTTACTTGGAACCACCACATGTATAACAAAAAGCTCAGACCTTTTGGTATAAATCAATCAAACTTTTGAAATGCCCGAGAAAAGGATCGAGCCTTGAGTCCAAGTGGATAATCGTCTTTCACAAGCTACGACCCATACCGAACATATCGGTAACTTGCCGACACTCTCCTCAGGACGCCAGTCAGTAATGCCGCAACATAATCAGCAATAATCTCAAAGAAGGTAGAACTTGAATCGGTCAAGCGGTTCCTTATTTCTAACATTCAAGAAGGTCGACGTGGTTAATAATAAGAGATAATCATCATATATAATCATTGTATATCTTCATAGGACATGTTCATAAATATCTAAATAGATATTTTATCTTTTGTATCTAGTTATTATAACAAACTCCTGTAAACTCTGTTATTTATTCTCGTACGTCTCATAATACAATTGAGCTTTTCATCTCGGAATTCTGTATCCTTTTATAGTATTAGAGCTATAGCATTTTTTTTCAAAAGCCAATTTTTTTCTCTTACCCATTCAACAACGAAACATACAACATGTCCTAAGATAATGAATCTGCTGCCACTGCCACACTTGCTATTAACACTAAAACTGCCCTCCCTCAAAACCTGATCATGTTTAACACATGTTTTTCACCTGATTCCAAACTAAATGGTGCAAACTTTCTTGCCTGGAGAGTACAATTTAGTGCACTGCTCATCGCCTATAATGTCAAAGGTTATTGATGGATTCATTCCTTGTCCAGAAACAACCAGACCTGCACTGGATCTATGGATACGTCAAGATCAATTTGTCCTCCATGCGTTGATGACCACTATTGCTCCCAATATTGCCACACTTCTTGGTTATGTTCATTCCTACAAAGAAGCCTGGGGGCTTCTTGCCAAGACATATGCTGGCACATCTCGTTCAAGACTTATGTCTCTTAAGGAAAAATTGATTTGTATTTGGAAGGGTAACCGAAATATCTTTGAATATTTGAAGGAAGTTAGAGGCATAGCATATGAAGTTGCTATTGTCAGTTCACCAATCGATGATACGGATTTGGTAATCCAAACTTTGAATGGTTTATCTGCTGATTTCAAAGATGTCAGTGCTACGATTCGTGCACGGGAGACTCTGATTTGCTTCGATGATCTTTATGAAAAACTTGTTGATTTTGAGCGCTTTCTAGAACGTCAGACGCAACTGGATGAAGCGACTCAATTGCCTTATGTGCATGTAACGTCCAAACAATGTACAAGCTTTTCTAAACGCTTTGGTCGTTCCAGTCACCGTCCGTCACCCAGCAGCACACTAGTCATCTTGCCTACCCTTTTCCACACTTTTTTCATGCCTGGAATGCCTAAACAACAAGAAATCATCTGTCAGTACTGTGACAAACCTTGTCACACTACGAAAAATTGTTGGCTCTTGCATGGGAAACCTGCCAAACATCAAACTCGGCCTCCACAGTCAACTCAATGCCCAACTCGTGCTCCAGGTGCCTATCATGCTCATATAGTAGGATCATCTTTGCAAGGGTCGTAGATTCTTGATTCTGGTGTAACCCATCACATCACAAATGACATGAGCAATCTATCTGTACATTCACCTTACAGAGGGGATGACAATTTGCAAGTCGGTGATGGCTACGAAGTCCCCATTGAAAACACTAGTAGTTTCTTTCTTCCCACTAAGTCCATGTAATATCTCATTACCTGTGGGAAGGTTAGAATAGTAAATATGAGTGTTCAATGAGAGATAAGAAATGCATGTTCATGTTCATTCATAACACAACAGGCTTGTACAAGTGAATAGCGATATTTTGCACCTGAATATGTCTGTATATGCATTCATTGATATTCCGTGTATAACGGGATTGATTTGTGATTTTTTTAGACAACGATGAATGTTTTTACATTGGAAAATTTTACAGGTTAGTAGAATTGTATTATTTGAAATTTTGGTGAATTTAGGAATAATTTTAGAAATTTTGGAAAATTATGAAAAATAGGAAAAAGAAATCAAAAGAAGATTTGGAGATAGTTGAATTGTAAAGATGAAAGTT
>JANSVA010000217.1:37376072-37399749 GCA_025504915.1 Erythroxylum reticulatum | reverse complement strand
CTAAGAGATTTCTATGCTTTTCCTTTCCTACACCAAACCCACTTTGCCATTTGTGTCCTCTACCCTGAGAAAAAACCAGAGGCTAGTCATTATATTCAGTGAAGTATGAAAATTGTGTGGAGTTTAGGGCTTGAAGATTTTAGAGTTTTCAGCAGAAGAGCAATTGGAACGTCAACCTTCGAACGTTGCTGGCACTTCTAGGCATTAGCTTCGGGAGCAACTTGTGAGTAGACCTATATGGTCTTATTCCACTGTTTGCTTTGTTTGACTTTTGATATTGATTGATTTTTTAACGATTATATGAAAGTGTTTAACTATGTTGGTTTTCGGACAGGAGGTTCGATAAATGTATTATATATGAAAGAATATTGAACTGCTCATTGTATGTGAATGAGATGAAATAAGTGTACATAATATGATTTCTAAATGCCGGACCACGGTCCAATGATAAGTGTGTTTTTTAATGTGCATTTGCATATGAATTAAAGTGTGATTCTCAACTTTAATGTGAATGCCGGACTAAGGTCTGATGATATGTGAATGGGAGTGAATGCGAATATGCAAATGTAATTGATGCATTACATGTCATGAATGCATGAAATATAATGGATGTTGTGACTAGAGTAGCCACCGATCAGAGCTTAAAGCTTAACGAGTGAAAATGAGCCTCGAGCTCAAAAGTGATTCAGAGCCTTAGGCTCAACAATTAATGAACCCTATATGGGACAGTCATCAATGAGCCCTTTATGAGGCAGTTTAAGCACTTGGTCACAACAAAATAATAAATGAAAAGTGGGTCTCATGTGCACTGCATATTCATAATATAAATGATTAAATTGCATTGATATGATCGTGAATTATGTGTTATGTGACTGGGTGAGCCATCAATGATGGTCACTCACTGAGTTCGCAAACTCACCCAAAATTTGCAAATATTTTTCAGAATCAGAAGAGTACCTCGTTAGATTAATGGGAGTTTACCTATTGCATGCAATAGAAAAGATAGAGATCGATATTAGTTCGCGTCTGTATCTTTATTTTCATTAATTTTTGTATGAAAAGATGTATTCTGATGTTTCTGCATTATGTTTATTGATTAAACTTATTTTGTAATAAAATTTCCAAAATGGAAAAAGGGTTGTAAATGAAACCGACTTTTAAGTGCAATTATCATATATATGTGATTGAAAAAGTTTATGATTGAAACAAGCTCGAATTGATTATTAATTTTCCACAAAAGTATGCATTGTTCCAAAAAGAAAAGAAAAAAAGGACTTTGCAAATGAGATTTGACTGATTGAGTATTCTAGTATGTTACCCTCGCAGGGCACGAACTTGGATATCACCCATCGATGTCGGGTTCGGGTCTTACAGGAGTGAGGCGTTATAGTCCAAGTCCATTATATTTGATAAGGTTTTACATGTGCCAAAGATCAATAAGAACCTTCTCTCTATTAAACGACTGTGCACATGAAATAACATATCTATTGAGTTCTTTCCTGACTCCTTTCAGGTGAAGGATCTACAGACAAAGGCAGTGCTTTTTACAGGCTTATGCCACAATGATCTCTATGGCCTCTGTCTTCCGATGCCCAAACCCGTCCTACATCACGTCCTAGGCCACCCGTCCAATAAAGTTTTTAATTTTATTCATTCGGCTCATAATTTAGCGTCGCATTTGGTTTCATCTGTTCCGTGTGTTTCCTGTCAGTGTGCAAAGATTCATAAACTTCCATGCTCCGATCTTCAGTTACAAAGTACTAAACCTTTAGAAATAATATTTTCTAATGTTTAGGGTCCTGCTCTTATAGTTTCCATTATGGTTTTCAATATTACGTGATCTTTGTTGATCATTTCACTAAATATACATAGGTTTATTTGTTGAAATATAAATATGATGTTTTGCCTACATTCATCAATTTTTGAAAGCTTTTTGAAAAATAATTTGAAACACCAATCAAAACCATATATTCTGATAATGGTGGACAGTTTCTTAAACTCAAACCTTTTCTTACCACTTACGGTATCGCTCACATTACCACCTCACCTCATACTCCAGAGCTAAATGGCATGTCCGAGAGGCGTCATCGCCATATTGCTGAAACCACCCAAGCTTTTCCTTATCATAGTAAACTTCCCTCCACTTTCTGGTCTTATGCCACTCTCACGGCTGCCTATCTCATCAATCGCTTACCAACTCCCACTCTCCATATGCAAACCCCGTTTGGCAAACTATTTCATCAGTCTCATAGTTACAAGCATTTACATGCTTTTGGCTGTCTCTGCTTTCATTGGCTTCGTCCTTGCACTAGTCATAAATTATAGCCCCGTTCTGTTCCTTTTGTCTTTGTTGGATATTCATCTACTCAATTTGCATATATCTGTCTTGATCTAAAAACCAACAAAATATATGTTTCCAGACATTTGGTGTTTTGTGATAACAACTATCCTTATGAGTCACTCCAAAACACGCCAATACGATCCATTTCTAACCCAGTGTCCACTCCTTTTATGTCTCACCAAATAATTCCTATTATGGCATCAACTGTACCTACTGCACTGCCTGCGTCTAATGAATCTTCATCTCCAACAAATCAATCGAAAAATCCTTCTCCATCAACTCCATTAATCACTCCCCTCTTACCACCACACCAATTTACTAAAATTCATCCTATGATTACCATATCAAAAAACAACATTTATAAACCACAAACCTTTGTTGTTACTCGTCATCCTCTACCACCTCCTGAGGAACCCAGAACTATAACCTAAGCTTTAAAACTACCACACTGGCCCGAGCCTGCCTTTTTGGAATATAAAGCTCTCTTATGTAATGGCACCTGGACTCTTGTACCTTATATTGAAGCTCAGAATGTGATTAGGTATATGTAGATTTTTTGCATAAAACAATCCCCAGATGGAAAGGTGGCTCATTATAAGTCTCGAATTGTAGCAAAAGACTACAGCCAGTACCCCGGGGTCGACCACACTGAAACTTTCTCCCTTATAGTGAAGCATAAGACTATAAAAGTCATTCTGTCTCTTACATTAGCATAATCTTGGCCATTACATCAAATAGACGTCAACAACGCTTTTCTTCAAGGACATCTCACTGAAACCGTCTATATGCAATAACCACTAGACTTTGTCAATAAGGAGAATCTGACGCATGTTTGTAAATTACTTAAAGCCATTTACAGCCTTAAACAAGCTCCCCAAGCTTGGTACTAAGAACTTCGTCTATTTCTACTTTGATATGGTTTCATCAGTAGCACTTGTGACTCGTCTTTGTTTATATACAAATGTCGTGGTATAATCATTTACTTCTTGGTGTACATCGATGATTTACTATTAACAGGCAACTCCACAACTGAGCTTTAACAATTCATTGCTGCTATTTCCAGCAAATTCTCTCTGAAAAACATAGGATCTCCTTCATACTTTCTTAACATTGAACTCATCCCAAACAGTGCTGGTATATTTCTCTCTTAGCGATGCTACATTCATGATTTACTTATCAATTTTAACATGGTAGATTGCAATCTGTGTACCACCCCCATTTGTCCATCAACTACACGTAAAATTGATGATGGTTCCGTAATGACAGATGGGTCTTTTTATCAGAGCATCTTAGGAGCTCTCCAATATGTACTCATAACAAGACCTGATCTTAACTTCGCCGTCAATAAATTGTCCCAGTATATGGACAAACCGACTGTTCTTCATTTTTGGTAGTTGAAGCGTACACTTTGTTATCTCAAGCATACACATGACTATGGTCTTCAACTGCGTCGACCACAACATTTCAGGCTACAAGCATTCAGTGATGCTGATTAGGGAGGGAATGCTGACACTAGAATGTCTACGTCTACCTATGTCATTTATTTTGGTAACAATCCTATTTCATGGAGTTCGAAACGCCACTGAATGGTAGCTCGCTCCTCTACAGAAGTAAAATATCGTGCAGTTGCCAATATTGTTGCAGAAATCATGTGGCTTCGAAACCTACTGCATGAATTGTCTGTACCCTTACAAGATATGCCAATAATTTACTGCAATAACTTAGGAGCTACATATGTTTGCTCTAATCCTGTCTTCCATTCCCGGATGAAACAACTTTCCTTAAACTATCACTTCATTTGGAAACAAGTGCAACTGAAGCATTTACAAGTCTATCACATTTCATCCCTTGATCAGACAACGGATGCCTTAACCAAACCATTTTCTGAGCACAAGTTTGAAATCTTTCAGAACAAGATGAATGTCACATCCTGCGACTTCATCTTGCGGGGGCGTAATAAGAGATAATCATCGTATATCTTCATAGGACATATTCATATATATCTAAATAGATATTTTATCTTTTGTATCTAGTTGTTATAACAAACTCTTATAAACTTTGTTATTTATTCTCGTACATATCATAATACAATTGAGCTTTTCATCTGGGAATTCTATATCCTTTTAGTTAAGTCTAGCGTTATGCAAACGGTAAGTTGGAGAGAAGGGAGCCAATAGATGATCTCTAGTGACCAGTGCCTGGTCGATGCATAGGACAGCGAAGACTAAGCCAATAAAAGCTTGAATTTGGTCGAGGATGCAAAAGTGACGATGCAATGCAAGTGACGGTGATCGGGAAGTTGATGGACAACAAGTAATAGAGACTTGGGACTTAGGCTTTGTTAGGTAACGTGCTAAGCCATGATTTTTTTTTAATCTCTAAGGAAAAGTCGAAATATTATATAGTACAATATTGATATGGCTTAATGTGGAATACCATTACAAATAATTTTAAATATTATAAATAATTTATCTATTTTATATAATTAAAATTTAATTCGTTATTATAAAATTTATTTTTTAGAAGATACGAAGTTTCTTAAAAAATATTAACGTTAATGTTAATATTAAATTGTTAAATAATTTTTATTTATTAGTTGTTAATATTAAATAGTTAAATAATTTTTATTTATTTGATAACAAAATTATATTATAAAAAACTTAAATTACTTCATATGTTATAAAAATAGGGATAAATTATAAAAATTTTAGTTAAATAAAATTAATTACGTTTTAAAGCAAAAGTTAAAATAAGAGTGGACCTTCAATAATTAACTCATGTTTCATTATATTTATTTATTAACTTAAATTAAATCTACATACATATATAGTAAATACATATTGACAAATAAATATGGAAAACTAAAAAAATATTTAATGCATGAAAGCAGCCAATAAGCATGAGTTTTTGTTGGGACCCCGCCCTCGTGAGTCATAGACCCGACGTCCTAAGTGACAATTGAACGTGCATTCCACAAGGATGACATGCCCACACCAGTTAAATATAAAAAACAAATTCATTTCTCCTATTTCAGAATAGATTTTGGAAAACCTCAAACTGAAATTACAATTTGACTTCTTTAGAACATTTGTTTCCCATTGTCTTAAGTTTTTAATGACACCAAAATCATTTAATTTGGTCAAAAAATCTGAAAGTTATACCCCAAACATTTTCGGACTATTATTACACTAAAACATTACACTATACTCAAATTCCATCTAGGCATTGAAAGTCTTAAATACTGAACTAAAATTCAATTTCTTTAAAGGATTTGTAGCTCTTTGTCTCTAGTTTATTTTGATATAAGAATAATATCATTCAGAGCTCTACTGTTCAAGATATGATTAAAATACCGAATTATGTTTATAACCTAGTCATGCTCTCTTAACTAATCCCGCACTTTCTTTTCATCAATCTTTTTCAATGTGGAGACTAAAGGCTGTCAATTTTTATGAAGAGATACATAAATATGTTAGGAATATATTGGTTTAAGAATCACTTCATTTGGAGGTTGGATGATGAAGTTATGACCAAAAGAATCAAACAGGATTATGTCCTCAATCATATTGTACCTATCTTGGGACAATTATAAATTTCACTAGAGATATCAGATTATGGTCGTTTTAGGACAGTTTCGAAGAGGAATTCAAGAACTACAACTTTTGTTAAGAGAGGTTTTTCCATCTAGATGGTCAAAATTTCGAATTTCCAAAAGTGTAGATGGATTAGACGAAATGATTCAGTCTAAGATGAATCAGACGAAGGGATTCAGTCTAAGCTGAATCTGGTGAAGGGATTCAGTCTAAGCTGAATCGGACGAAGGGATTCAGTCTAAGATGAATCCAGCGAAGGGATTCAGTCTAAGGTGAATCAAACGAAGTGATTCATTCTAAGATGAATCAGACAAAGGGATTCCTACGGGGTCTTTCTCACATCACCAAAAGTTCTAAATCATTAACTACACTCTCCAAAGCATCTCCAATGGTTCCTACATCCATTTTAACATCACTTTCACTCATAAGTTTCCCAAATTCACTTCTTCTAATGCAATATCACTCCTTAAACATTCAATTACCACTTTGGTTGTATTAAACTCCCAAATCTCAACTCAAATGATTCATCACATATAACAAATTCTCATCCTTACTATAGTTGTTCTGTATATACATCCTATGCAACATAACCACTTACAATGATCATATCTCTTAACTCCGATATCAAAAAATTTCATACTTCGTACCATTGGAAAGCTAAGAGGACAATATACAATTTCTAAGAAGATAAATTTTCCTCATTCAGCAAAGATTAATACAGTTTTTCCCTTGATGTTAGAATACAAATTCTTAACCCTATGAAATCCTGAAAATGCGATATACAAACTTTGAGGGTCATGAGCAGAAACACAATCATATTCCATTAGCATCAAAATATAAGAGTTTTACAAAGCTTTAATGGACATTTCAAGCCACAATAGATCAATATCTCAAAATTCCAAAATACAAAAGATACATGAACAACAATTTGCTTAAAATGCAACTAAAGCCTTGTGCTTTTAAATCTATCTTAAAGTACAAAAGATGCATAATCGGAGTGATGCCTTGACCCTTGGTTACTCGATCTCATGATCTTCACATAAAGATGACACGGAAATGGAAGGGTGAGCTTAAAACTCATGGGTAACAGTTTATAACAAAAAATAAGCAAAACCTTTGAAATGTTCATTTATCAAAATATAGTTCTAATTAAAGTTATAAAATGTATCGTTCTCAAATTCTTAACCAGAATTCACACATTACAAATCATGTATGCATCAACATATTGACATATCATAAGCACATAAGCACATCAGAATGGTTTGGGTAGATCCATAAACATGACAAACTACACATTTCCATATAATGATCCTGTGTAGTTGTAAACTTGACGTACTATCGCAATCCCACATAGTGGTTTTGTGTAGATGTAAACATGAGGAAGTCTATGAAGGAGCTCTGTGCCACAAGTGGGCAGGTGGGAGAAGCCTTTAACTTGGTCAACGTGCATGTGACATACTTGAATGGACTACACAAAACCCACATAACATATAATTCATGATTTGAAAATAGTTTGCCCAATTGACACATTTTGAAAACTTGTTTTCCTGAACATGAGATATTTCAAAAACCATTTCCAAAACATGATTTCATAAACATGTTATCTTTTTTGAAAACAAGAATAATTTTCAAAGCCTTTTCATAAATCATCAATACAATTCATATGTCAAACATATAGCAATTTCCCATTTCATTCAAGAAGCAATAAATGCCAATTTATGATGCAATTGAAATCATTAAAATTCCTTGATTCAAAGAAAACATTAGTGGCTTATGTACTCTATTATAAACATGTACCCACCTTGAATTTCTTGCTTATGAAATTGCCTTAAGGATGTCTTTCCTTTTGCTCCTCTTGCCTCTCTTGATCCCCTTCCTGATTTGCTTCATAAATGACAAAATTCCCATTCAATAGGAATTCAATTTGAGAACCTGAAGAAAATACATTTACTAAATTGATTCTAGAATACTTAAACCCACATATTTCCTAAGCTTCATGAACCCAAAACCCTTTCATAAATCTAAAGGATAAAAAATCGAACCTACCTTGAATATTCACCAATTTATGAGATTTTTGGCTCAAATGAAAGCTTTTCTCTTCGTCTACCTTTTTCCCTTCTTGAACAACCTCAAATTCTCTCTTGAAACTACGAAATGAAGAAACCCTAACTCAACTTCCTTCCTTTCTTACTAAAACTGAAACACTTAACTCTCCTTTTTCATTTTCGATGTTCTCTTCTTCTTTCTATGTTCAATTCATGTTTTTCCTCCTCTCCAAAGCAAGATAGCATTTTTCCTCTTCCTATTTTACCCTTAATGAATGCTAAAAGTCCACTTTACCCTTCCTTTATACCTTATGTCTTTTAAAACTTAAGTGAACTACCAAAGATACCCCTTTATGCATTCTTATCACTTTTAATTCAACTAACCCATGAAATAAATTCTACTAACGTAGACATAAAAAAAAATTAACTCCAAAAAATTCTCCTATCCAAACCTTATAATTATTTAAATCATGCTTTATTAAAAAACAATACGTTCAGGGCCCAACATTTCTCCCCCTCTTAAAAGAATTTCATCCCCAAAATTCTTACCTGAGGCATTGAAGAGGCATGGATACTTCTCATTCATGGCTTCCTAGGACTCCCATTAGCCTCTTCTACAAAATGGTTTCTCTACAGGACTTTTACTAGTTGAACTGTCTTGTTCTTGAGGACCTTTCCTTAGTATGCAAGATCTCTATTTGAGTCTCCTCATAAGTCAAATCATCTCTCAACTGAACCTCAACAGTCTGAATGATGTGAGAGGGATCTGATCTATATCTCCTCAATATGGAAACATGAAAGACATCATGAATCTATGATAAATCCAGTGGCAGTGCCAACCTATAGGCTAGTGGTCCAATTCTCTCAAGAATCTCATAAGGACCCATATATATTGGGCTCCACTTACCCTTCTTGCCAAATCTTGACTCCTTTCTGAGGGGATGTCTTAAGGAAGACTTTCTCACTGATTCATACTCCATCTCTTTGCAGTGTGCATCGGAATAGCTTTTCATTCTATCCTAAGCCACTTTAAGCCTTTGCTTAACTAACTTGACCTTGTCGACTATCATATGAATCAATTCTAGTCCTATTAGTTTCCTTTTTCCTTCTTCATCCCAGCATACAGGAGTTCTACATCTCCTGCTATACAGTGCTTCATAAGGAGCCATCTGAATGCTTATATGGTACGAATTATTGTAAGCAAATTTGACCAATGGCAAATGCTTGTCCTAAGCTCCTTTGAAATCTATTACACATGCTTTGAGCATTCCCTCAAGAGTCCGAATGGTCCTATCATATTGACCATCTTTCTTGGGGTAAAAAGCATTGCTAAAATTCAACTTGGTTCCTAGAGTATCTTGTAAGCTTCCCTAGAATCTCAAAGTAAACAGAGGATCTCTGTTAGAAACTATAGAGTCGGGAATTCTATGTAGTCTCACTATCTCATCAATATATTTCTTTGCTAGCACATGCAGAGAATTAGTTTGTTTAATTGCTAGAAAATAGGATGACTTCATCAAACGATCAACAATAACCCATATTGCATCATGTTTCCTACTAGTCTTGGGAAACCCATTAAAAAATCCATAGTTACCTATTGTCATTTCCACTCAAGAATGGATAATGGCCTTAACTTACTTAAAGGTGTCTGGTGTTTAGCCTTGACTTGCTGATACACTAGAAACTTACTTGCATATTCTGCTACATCCCTCTTGATGCCTTTCTACCAGAAATTCTCTTTCAGATTTATGTACATCTTAGTGCTACCTGGGTACATGGCATAAGGTGCATTATGTGCCTCATCAGGTATCTCATCCTTTACTTCGTTGACATTCGAGATATAAAGTCTGTTCCCTGCAACCATAAATCCATCATCCCTCAGTACCACTTCAAATTTCTTGCATTCTGAATTTCTTCTTAGAGCTTACTCAATTCTAGATCCTGTTCTTGTAACTCCCTAACCTTCTCTCTGAGTATCATTCTCACTCTAAAAGTAGCAACAATACAATCAGGTTCCTCTTGTTTCAAACTTATCCTAAGCTTAGCCATCTCTTCCAATAATCGCAGAAAAATTGTTTGAACGTGGGCTATTAAGGATTTCCTACTCAAAGCATTTGCCACTACATTTGCCTTCCCTGGATGATACTTAATCAGTAAGTCATAATCCTTGAGCAACTCTAACCACCTTCTCTGTCTCAAATTTAACTCCTTCTAGCTCAATAAGTACTTGAGACTTTTATGATTAGTAAAAATCCTCATCTGAGCCCTATACAGATAATGTCTCCAAAATTTCAAGGCAAAGATTATTGTTGCTAATTCTAGATCATAAGTTGGGTAATTTAACTCATAAGGCTTTAGCTGTCGTGAAGCATAAGCTATTACCCTGTCTCATTGCATCAACACATAACCCAAACCCTTTCTTGAAGCATCATTATAAATTGTATAACCCTAATCTCCCATAGGTAAAGTCAGAATTGGAGCACTTGTCAATCTGTGTTTAAGCTCCTCAAAGCTCTGCTGGCATTCATCAATCTAGATAAACTTCTGATTCTTTCTTAATAACCTAGTTAGTGGAGCAGCTATCATGGAGAATCCTTCCATAAACCTCTATAATAACCTACCAGACCTAGAAAACTCCTCACTTCTATTACTGCCTTAGGTGCATGCCACTTTACCCCTACTTTAAGTTTCCTCGGATCAACATATACCCCATCCTAAAAAATTACATGTCCAAGGAATACCACCTCATGAAGCCAAAATTCACATTTGTTGAATTGGTCATAAAGTTCCCTCTCCCTCAATGACTGCAATACCATCCGGAGATGTTTCTCATGTTCCTCTTCACTCTTGGAATAAATCAGAATGTCATCTATAAACATTATGACAAACTGATCCAGATACTCCCTAAAGACCTTATTCATAAGATCTATAAACGCAGCCGAAGCATTGGTCAATCCGAATGGCATGACTAAGAACTCGTAATGACCATAATGAGTCCTAAAGGTTGTCTTGCTTACATAAGACTCCTTGTTCTGAGTTGATGATAGCTTGAGCTGAGATCAATTTTGAAAAAGACCTTTGCTCCCTACAGCTGGTCAAACAGATCATCAATCTGGGGTAGAGGAAAGTTGTTCTTCATAGTCACCTTGTTGAGTCTCCGGTAGTCAATACACATCCTCCATATTCCATCTTTCTTTTTAACAAATAGAACTGGTGCTCCCTTTGGTGACGAACTCGGATTTATATATCCTTTCTCTAACTTTTCTTCCAACTGTTTCTTAAGCTTCTTTAGCTCAACTGGAGCCATTCTATAGGGTGATATAAAGATGGGTGCGATACCAGGAATCAAGTCGATTCCAAACTTGATTTCCCTTACTAGTGGCAAACCAGGTAAGTCTTTCAGACACACGTATGCAAATTCCCTCATAATCGAAAAATCTTCTAACTTCCCCTCATTTACATTAGTGTCCACAATGTGTGCCAAAAAGACTTCACACTCTTTCCTTATCATCCTGTCTGTTAACAAAGCTGAAACAATCTTGGGTGATGGTGTCCTTCTATCTCCTTTAAAAGTCACCTTCTCACCATTAACAAGATCAAACTTTGCCTTTTTAAGGCCACAACCTAACTTTACACAATATTTCTCCATGGCATCCATTCCCAGTATCACATCTAGACCTTTTAACTCCAATTGTAGCAAATCCACTACCAGTTTAGCACCCTCAATAAACAATTCACAATCCCTATACACTTGACTTATTATCACCTTTCTCCCTAAGGGAGTGCTAACAATCAAGGGATTATCCATGGGCACCAATTTAACATCATACAAAATCATGCTTGAAGAATCAAATGAATGTGTAGAGCCAGAATCAATCAACAAAAATACTGCAGAGTTAAATAACTAAGCTATATCTGTGACATCTTCAGATGTGGCTGTAGTTTCCTCTTTGGTCATAGCAAATACCCTGACCTATGCCTGACTCGTTGGCCTTCCTAGAGGAATAGTCTTCCTTACTGCTGCAGAACTACCCACCTCAGTGACTGGCCTAGTTCCCATAGTTTCAGGCCTCCTCGGGGCTTTCAACTGGGACCCCTCTTTTCTCGGTATTTAGGGACAATCCTTGATCATGTGTCCCTTCTCTCCACATCAAAAACATGCTCCAAGTAACTTGAAGCACTCTCCTTTATGAAGTTTCCCACAATGCTCACATTGGGGTTTTGTGTATTTACTCCTCCCCATCCTTCCAGTGTCTCCTACATTTGAGGCTTGCCCTGAAATTGCCCTTGCCTACTTGTTCTTGGTAGGACCACTACTTCCCACTTCACTCTAAGTGTGGTAAATCCTTGTACTCCTCTTAGGCATTGGAGCACTCATTCCCTTCTTGGAAGATTGCTCTCTGTTCTTCCTCTTCTTATTCACTTCATATTTTATATTTTCCAATTTCTTAGCCTCGAGTGCAGCATTTACTAACTACTAGTAGTCAAAGAAGTTGTAGATCAGGACTTTCTCCTTGATCCTCAAATGAAGTCCTCCCTCAAACTTACGACAATTATCCTCCTCATTAGCAACAATGTTGGCCGCATATCGTGACAGCTGGGTGAACTTCAGCTCATATTCACTCACACTCATACCTCTCTGAGTGAGATTTAGGAACTCCCTAGCCTTCTCTTGGATATAGACCCTCGAGAAGTACTTCCTCTTGAAAGCTTCCAAAATGTCTCTCCATGTCAGTACTGGTGGTATGACCTGATTGTGGGGCACTGACTCCCACCAATGAAGCGTATTCTCTTGTAGTAAATTGACTGTATAATCTAACTTCTCCTCATCCGAGCACTTCATCTGAATCAGGACCCTCTCGGTCCTTTTTAACACACTTCGTCCTCTTCTGGATTTGTAGTCCCATTGAAATCCATAGCCCCATACTTGCAGAGCTTATCATACTGCCCACTCCTCTCTATTAAAGCTTGCATTGGAACTTGTGACCCTTAGCCCATGGCATATGAGAAAGCCTGAGCAAAGGCTTGAACGAAATGTAGATCTATGAGGTTCATTTAGGGTATAGGAGGAGGCAGTGGTACTCCACTGCACACTAAGTCCCTCAGAATCAGGAGCAAAAAGTGTCCCTGCATCTTGTGGGACATAAGATTCATCCATGCTCCCTTGGGGAGAGTGAGATCGAGTCATAGCTCTTTGAGTTCTTTTGCGAGGTGGCATAATCACTCCTTCAATATAAAACATTTATAAACCTTTAGTTCATGTTTCATGTAAAACAACTTCAAATCATGTAAAACAATTTA
Organism: Erythroxylum reticulatum; assembly: GCA_025504915.1. Lineage (NCBI taxonomy): Eukaryota > Viridiplantae > Streptophyta > Magnoliopsida > Malpighiales > Erythroxylaceae > Erythroxylum > Erythroxylum reticulatum. The sequence goes on along the minus strand of JANSVA010000217.1, from coordinate 37,386,469 downwards.
AATCATATGAAACAATTTCAAATCAAGTGAAACAAAACAAAAAAAATGAGTGTTGTTCATTTAAAACAATTCATGTGATTCATTCAAAACATTGCATGTTCATTTACTCCTAAATCTATTCGCTCTGATACCATAAGTGTTAGGACCCTACCCTCGTGAGTCACAGGCCCGACGTCCTAAGTGATAACCAAACACGTATCCCACAAGGGTAGCGTGCCTACACCAGTCAAACATCAAAAATAAACTCATTTCTCTTATTTCAGAATAGATTTTGGGAAACCTCAAATTGGAATGACAATTTGACTTCTTCAAAACATTTTGTTCCCCATTGTCTTAAGTTTCTAATGACACCAAAATCATTAATTTGGTTCAGAAATTTGAAAGTTATATCCTAAATATTTTCAGGTTATTATTAAACTGAAACGGTACACTATACTCGACTTCCATCTAGAAATTGAAAGTTTTAAAGACTGAAGTAAAATTTAATTTCTACAGATTATTTTTAGCTCTATATCTCTAGTTTATTTTGAAATAAGAATCATCTTATTAGAAGCTTTACCGATCAAGATATGATTAAAATATAGAAGTATGTTCATAACCTAGTCATGCTCTCCTAACTAATCCCTCACTTTCTTTTCATCAATCTTTTTCAATATAGAGACCAAAGGCTATCAATTTTTATAAGAGATACATAAATATGTGAGGAATCTATTGGTTCAAGAATCACTTCATTTAAAGGTCGGATGATGAAGTTATGGCCAAAAGAATCAAACATGATTATGTCCTCAATCATATTGTACCTATCTTGGGACAATTAGCATAACTTTCACTAGAGATATCAGATTGTGGTCGTTTTAGGGTGGTTTCGAAGAGGAATTCAAATCTACAATTTTTGTGAAGACCTTGAAGAGAGATTTTGCCATTTAGAGGGTCAAAATCTTGAATTTCCAAAAGTGTAGATTGATTAGAAGAAATGAGTCAATCTAAGATGAATCGGACGAAGGGATTTAGTCTAAGATGAATCGGACGAAGGGACTTAGTCTAAGATGAATCAGACAAAGGGAGTCAGTCTAAGATGAATCAGACAAAGTGATTCAGTCTAAGATGAATTAAACAAAGGGACTCAATATAAGATGAATCAGATGAAGGGATTCAGTCTAAGGTGAATTAGACGAAGTGATTCAGTCTCAGATGAATCAGAAGAAGGGATTCCTATAGGGTCTTTCCCATATCACCAAAAGTTCTAAATCTCTAACTACACTCTCCAAAGCATCTCCAATGGTTCCTACATCCATTCTAACATCACTTTTACTCATAATCTTCCCAAATTCACTTCTTCTGATGCAATATCACTCCTTAAACATTCAGTTACCACTTTGGTTGTATCAAACTCCCAAATCTCAACTCAAATGACTCATCACATACAAAAAATTCTCATTCTTACTATGGTTGTTTTGTATATACATCCTATGCAACATCACCACTTATAATGATTATATCTCTTAACTCCGATGTCTAAAAATTTCATACTTCATACCATTGGAAAGCTAAGAGGACAATCTAAAATTTCTAAGAAGATAAATTTTCCTCATTCAGCCCAAATTAATACAGTTTTTCCCTTGAAGTCAAAATACAAATTCTTAACCCTATAACAACCTGAAAATGCAATATACAAACTTTGAGGGTCATGAGCAGAAACACAATCATATTCCATTAGCATCAAAATATAAGAGTTTTACAAAGCTTTAATGGGCATTTCAAGTCACAATACATCAATATCTCAAAATCCCAAAATAAAAAAGATACATGAACAATAATTTGCTTAAAATGCAACTAAAGCCTTGTGTTTTCAAATCTATCTTAAAGTACAAAAAGATGCATAATCGGAGTGATGCCTTGGCCCTTTGTTACTCGATCCCATGCTCTTCACCTAAAGATGAGATGGAAATGGAGGGGTGAGCTTAAAGCTCATGGGTAACTGTTTTTAACAAAAAAATAAGCAAAACCTTTGAAATGTTCATTTATCAAAATATAGTTCTAATTAAAGTCATAAAACGTATCGTTCTTATATTCTTAACTAGAATTCACAAATTACAAATCATGTATGCATCAACTTGTTGACATATAATAGGCACATAAGCACATTAGAATGGTTTAGGTAGATCCATATACATTTCCACAAAATGGTTCTGTGTAGTTGTAAACTTGACATACTATCGCAATCCCACATAGTGGTTTTGCATAGACGTAAGCATAAGGTAGCCCATGAAGGAGCTCCGTGCTACTGGCGGGCATGTGAGAGAAGCCTTTAACTTGGTTAATGTGCACATGACATACTTGAATGGACTACACCAAACCCACATAACATGTAACCCATGATTTGAAAACAGTTTGCCTAAATGACACATTTTGAGAACTTGTTTTCCTGAACATGAGATATTTCGAAAACCATTTCTGAAACATGATTTCATAAACATGTTATCTTTTCAAAAAAAAAAGAATCATTTTCAAAGCCTTTTCATAAATCATCAATACAATTCATATATCAAACATGTAGCAATTTCCCATTTCATTCAAGAAGCAATAAATGCCAATTTATGATGCATTTGAAATTATTAAACTTCCTTGATTTAAAGAAAACATTAGTGGCTTATTTACTTTATTATAAACATGTACCCACCTTGAATTTCTTGCTTACGAAATTAGCTTAAGGATGTCTTTCCTCTTGCTCCTCTTGCCTCTCTTGATCCCCTTCTTGATTTCCTTCGTAAATGACAAAATTCCTATTCAATAGGAATTCAAAATTGAGAACCCTAAGAAAATACATTCACTAAATTGCTCCTAGAATACTTAAAACTATACATTTCCTAAGCTTCATGAACCCAAAATCCTTCCATAAATCAGGTAAAAAATCAAACTTACCTTGAATCTTCACCAATTTATGAGATTTTTGGCTCAAATGGAAGCTCTTTTCTTCCTTTAACTTTTTCCCTTCTTGAACAATCTCAAATTCTCTCTTGCAAACTACGAAATGAAGACACCTAACTTAACTTTCTTCCTTTCTTACTAAAACCGAAATGCTTAACTCTCCTTTCTCATTTTCGGTGTTCTCTTCTTCTTTCTGTCTTCAATTCACGTTTTTCCTCCTCTCTAAAGCAAGACAACATTTTTCTCTTCCTATTTTACCCTTAATGAATGCTACAAGTCTACTTTACCCTTCCTTTATACCTTATGTTTTTTTAAAAGTGAACTACCAAAGATACCCCTTTATGCATTCTTATCACTTTTAATTCAATTAACCCATGAAATAAATTCTAATAACATAGACATAAAAAAAATTAACTCCCAAAAATTCACCCATCTAAACCTCATAATATTTAAATCATGCTTAATTGAAAAAAATACGTTCGGGGGCCAACAGTTTTAATCAAAGTTATAACTTTTACTAATTTTGCTCCTAGCTAGTATAGCGTATCACTCATACCTATTAATATTGGATTCTGTTTTGGATTTTTTTAAACTTTAAAGTAGCTTCTCAATTTTTATATAATTAAAGTTAAAGAATTGAAATTTGATTCAATAACTCAATTCATTAAAATTACATAAAAGTATTTTATTTTTAGATATAATAACTACATTTTAAATATAACTATATTTTTAATTTACTTTTTAAAATGTTAAATTTATAATATTGATGTGGTGTTTATGATATTTTAGTGTACTACCCAATAGGACAGGTATAACCTAGTTCTTCAGTATAACTTGGTATATTAATCTAGTGCTTTGTACTATTTTTTTTACTAATATAGTACAAAATTCATAAAATCTTTCTAAGGTTCTTATTCAAAAATTTTGTAATTTCCAAGTTGGAATTTTTTTTATATAAAAATAATATGGTTAGTAAAAATAATGAATCTTAACTAAAAATATACTATCATATGTAAATAATCATAAATTGCATTATTATTAGAAAAGAGTCAAAAGATAAGGATCTCATCTTTCAAATCTTAAAACTAAAAATTTTACACCTATATATTAAATTTTCGATCAAAAAAGTTTTTAATATTTATTCAAAGTAACAATATAATTTATAAGGTTTTATAATGCTTAAGTAAAGATTTATATTATAAAAAATATAATTTAATTCTTATTTGATTGAAATTACTAAATTATTATTATTGCTATTTTAATATTATAAAAAATATTATATTTACTTTATTTAATAGATTATTGATAAATTCCTAAGAAAAGTACGATGTAAGCTTCCATGGCTCAATAACCATTTTCTTTTATCTAAAGTTTAAAATCCACTCGTGTAGTAACTATTTTGATGTCTAATTATGACTACATATATAGACTTTAATCATACTTAAGGAATAAGATCAATCAATATAAGATTCACGTGTAGAAGTAAAGTTCAAATTAAAGATCAACTAAACTTTCTAATTAAGTTAAATCTAAAATTTATTAGAATAGATAGAGTTCAACTATATAAAAGAGAGACGTCTCAAGCTAAGTATTTCTAAATACTTAGCAGCCCTAACTCTCAATAACTTACTGCAATACAAGAAAAAGGTTGTTTAGCGATAGAAATTACCGAAAACTGTTAATATTCCGTCAGAAATAAAATTTCATGATGGAATTCAACAGACAAAGGTGTCTTGAAAAAGGCCATCAGTAAATTTGCCGACGAAATTTCTAATCCATCGGTAACGATACAGACGGATTACTCTTTCCATCGGTATGTTTACCAATGGTCAAAAGTGTTAACCGTCGGTAAATATACTGATGGTTAGATGAATCCGTCAATGAGTCTACAATAAATATGTTAAAATTTTCCATCGGTTTATGATAAACCGTCAGTAAATATGACTCATTATACCAATGGAAACTAAAACTCCGTCGGTGAGTCTACCATTAATATGTTGAATATTTCCGACGGTTTATCATAAACCGTCAGTAAATATGACTCATTATATTGAAGGAAATTAAAATTCCGTTGGTGAGTCTATCATAAATATGTTGCATTTTTTGATGGTTTATGATAAACCGTCAATAAATATGTTGCATTATACTGATGGAAACTAAAATTCCGTCGGTAAAGGTATTAAATTTTCTTTTAGAAGTTTTGACATTAAATTTTATTTCATATTCTTATGATTAATGCATAATTTTAACAGTTATGAATTATCTGTGCATAATATTTTGATTTGTTTAAATAGAAAGTTCGTTGATCATATAAAGTTAAAATTTTCTTCATTGATAATAAAAACATTAAATTGTACATAATAAGTCTTTGGTAATTCAAACTAAATAACTACAACAATCCTATTGTTCTGGTGACGACGGATCATCTGAGAAGCTAACCCTCCCTTTCATCTGTTCCATGTCATTTTGGAGCTTAGCTATGTACTCCATTGTCTATTGCAACTTACTTATCAATGTTTACATTGTGCTCTCAAGCTGATGGTATTGTTCCATTATCGGCCATCTACTTAATGTTGTTGTACTGGATGTAGAGAATTGCAAATAATATATGTTCGTAAATGAATCTAGCCCAAAGACCCTTCCATAACAGTATCTACCACCCACTACATTAAGATATGTGTGACTCTCATCAACAGCTTGAGAGTGCTCAGACTGTCGCTCAATGCTTTCTTGTGTTTGGTCATATTAGGAGGCAATGCTTATATTAGTAAGTGATAAATATTAGGAATGAATATTAAACATAAATTTCACATACGTTCAGTTCTTTACGTCGGCTGTTGATGAATGTCACACCGTCGTGCTTCTTCGTATGAGATTGTAAAAAGAGTTGATGGAGTGTACGCTTCATGCCTATAGACTTTTCCTACATAACAATAAAATGTTATAAGTTAACTAGAATTTATTAAAATTTCGGTAAAATCTCCTCTATTTTTATGATATTTACCCCTATTGAATAAAGAAAATAACTCAACACAACTATATTTACACCAAACATTTATACCATAATCATTATCTATAATGCACATATTTTCATTCCAACATTCACACATCAATTTAAATTAAAATACAACAAAGTAAAACAATTAGAATATAAGTGTAAAGTTTAAATACTTACAAGTCTTTCCGCATGCTTGTGGTGGGTAATTGATCCTCTCGTATGTACGGGAAGGCTATCTATCCTCAGGCCTCCACGTTTGTTGCTCGAGTTACGCCTTGAGATGGACATTGCCTCAGGTGATGTCCAATATTCCTACTAGCGAGTCCATAGTTACTCTGAAATATGAGGCGGTCGTACACCAGCCTTGTGTATCGCACCAATAAAGTTGTGATAACGTGTACAAGCTCGCCTCTCCCATACTTCATGTGTGACTGCGTCGATTCCAAAATCCTAGAAAATTTCTTTTTGAAATAAATTGAAAAAGTTTGATAACCCTTAGGATCAATCCTCTCCTTAAATTTAGATGTCATATTTCTAGAACACGGTCCATAAAGAATCAACCTAATATAAAAATTTTTTTTTATACCATTTGTAAAAATTTAAACCTATATCTTAATTATAAACATATATAGTGTTTCATGCGATTTCACTTACAGATTATTGACAATTGTTATGTACTTTCTTCCATCAGGTCTCTCAACTCTAGGCTGGTAGTCATCTACTTAATTCACTATAAGGGTAGTGGATGATGTAGGAGTGGTGGATGGTGTAGCATGAGGAGTATCAGGTGATGGGTCATCTGTAACTGTAGGCCCTAGAGGGGGAGGTGGTGATTCAGTTACAACTGGAGACTGTGATGGTCCACCTTCACTATAAGTACCTACAAACATGTGTCTGAACCTGAGCCGTATTACATCACATCATCTCTTTGGTCCCATATTTCTAGCTTAAATTCATGGTTTATTGAAATATCTAGAAATATAAGAATTTGAATTCAATATTTGACACAATATACGCAAAAGGAAATAAGGTGATTTGTTGAATATCATATTTAAGTACAAACATTGAATTCAATTATGAGAATAATTGTTATAATCATAGAACAATAATATGATTAGTTTAAAGCTGAGTCTAGTGTATTGCATCGATAAATCACAATGATATAATTATTTTCGTGGATTCCAAGTGATATGAGAGTCGGTAAAGGTAAATGAGTCCCTGATGTTTGGATTCCCGAGAAGGGTCCTGGTATGTTCGAACTTACCAATAGAAACAGTGAAAGTTCTTCCCTCAGGTGTAGGGGTTTCAACAACTTTAAGCAACAACATTTCTACTGTTGCTAAACTTGTAGAGGATACAGTAAATGAGTTGCTAGATTTAGGATGGAAGATAACAAAGTCTCTAGATGAACTGTCAGTACGAAACAGTTTACTTACAACACAATTAGAATAGAACTTAGATATTGTCAGTTTAGATACTTGTTAAACGAACCAATACTTGAGCGAAATACGTACGTGAATGTCCAGATGAGCTATGTGGAATTGATGAATTTTCCAAAGCAACCGATTTCCCTAAGCCTTTATGGACCGTTGTGACATTACTCCTGCCTCCATCGACATACATGTCATCTTCGAGATTTAAACAAGCTTAAAACAACATGTAGTATATATCATCAAATGTCAATATATATAATAGTTTCCTAAAAGGAAATAAGATTTACATAGTAATAAAAGTGACTTTGTTCAGATCATACTATACATCTTGAAGCAGAAGATCGGCTTTGGAAAGGAAACGATCATTTGTGTTTGAATTGGAAATTTTTGTTGAATTGTTTATTCCTTCAGCAGGGACAATTTTGCCAAATTCCTCCCAACGGAATGAATTACTACCATCCAGAACCAGACGCTATGTCGACATTCCTTGAATAAGAATTTGAATTCCATATTTGACACGATATACTGAAAAGGAAATAATCTTCTTTATCGAATAATTGTTTCAAATACAAACACAAATTAATCATCATCATAACTTATTTGTAAATTACAATCATCTTCATTTCCTGAAGAATAAGAATCAAAATCCTGCTCCTCTTCAGATCTCTAACCCTCGTCATCGTCTTCAGATGAAATTTCAACATATTAATTAGATGGATCGTTCAAAGGTTCATTATCATCATATGTGACAGATGCATTTATAAAATCAGCATCTTCTTGAAATGCTTCAATTTCAATTCTCTATTCTCCTTTTCCATGTGATTCAAAAATACCTCTAGGATTAACTTTGCAAATTGCCAATTAATCTGACTTATCTCGTCGTAAGTTAGGAAAAGGGACATAACACACTTGTTTCGCTTGCATAGCCAACACGAAAGGTTAAAATTGTCTCAATCTTCTTCGGTTGTTGGTTTTAACTAGATTGTATCGACTATGCACTTTTGTTCCAACATTTGGAGTCAGGTCAAACCAATCACACTTAAATATTAGAGTTCACTTTATTGGCAATGCAAGACACTCAAATTTAAGTATCTCAATAATTTTACAATAATAATGCATCAATTCTCCATATATGGAAACTCTACTATTTATTGTTGCCATACTATGACTATGATATTCTGTATGATATTTGTATCCATTAACGAAATACACCGGATACGATTTAACAGTTTACAGAAGTCCCTTAGTAAGATCACAAATGAATGTGTTCTCCATTGGATTTTCTAAGGCCTACATAAAAAGAAATTATTAATGGATATAATGTCATTTTAACACTTAAATCTTATAATTCAATTATTAGAATATTTGTAAGTGGAAACTTACATATATCTCGAAACATCATGGAAAATGTCTTCCAACTTCTTTATTTACTTCATCCTGTGTGTTGTCTGGCATTATCTCGCTTAACAATGCCTCATATAATCTAAATACATTATGTTGTATTTTAGTTTTGAACAACACAAATTTCGAAAATCGAAATAATCATATCCAACTTATTGCAGGAAAGGTTGAACCTCTTAACAGTTCAATAACATGTAACCATAGGCAACCTCAATTTCTTCCCCTATTAACATTCTTCTTGTTGCACGTCTATGTGTTCCCCCAAGCTATATGAAAATGGATAAGTTACAATGAACATCACTCGTTCCTCCCCCATCGTAATTACGTGGAAATTTTCTCTCTCTTGTTTGAACATGTAACTCAAAATAATGTGAACAAAATGTACTAGCTTCCTACACTAAATAATTGCTATATATCAAACCTTCAACTCTAGCCTTGTTTTTGACTTTTTTTTCAAGTGATGCAAATATCTATATTAGAGAATATGGTTATTAGACTCTATTTTCGGAGCCCAACTCCGAAGTCATAAAACGTGAGCGTAATACCCTGTAGGGTTATTTCAATGAACTCATATTATCCATCATCGGTTCATCTTCATGCTCTGGTACTAAGCATTTTAGTCTCCATTTTTGGAGTCCAACTCCGAAGCTAAAAAAGATGAGCGGGTTTCCTTGTAGGATTATTTCAATGGTAATCACGTTAGCAATTAACGGTTCAACTTCATTTGCTGATACCATAATTACAAATAGGCTTCTTTTGAAAAATTGTATCTATATGTCTCTAGTTTATTTTGAAGCAAGAATCATCTCATTCAGAGCTCTACCGATCAAGATATGATTAAAATACCAAAGTATGTTCAGTAAAATAACCAATTTATGCTCTTCCAACTGATTTCTTCACTTCCTTTCCATCAATCTTTCTCAAATCAACACCAAAGTTATGTTGGATGACAAAGTTATGTCTAAAAGAATCAAGCATGTTCAGAGTTGAAAAACCCTTAAGGTGTGATTGTGAAGAGTAAAGGTGCGATCGTGAGAGTGCCTGGTGCGATTGTGACTGAGGCTATCCCGCATAAACATCCTATGTAGCATCACTAACTTATAGTGATCATATCTTATCACTAACTTATAATGATCATATCTCTCAACTCCGATATCCAAAAATTTCATACTTTATATCATTGGAAAACTAGAAAGATAAGATACAACTTTTATGAAGACAACTTTGTCTAGTTTTGCCTATATCAATACATTTTTTCCCTTGAATTCAGATTACAAATTTTACCCTTATGAAAGACTTGAAAATGCAATGTACCAATTGGAAGGTTATGAGCAAAACACAATCATATTTCATTAATGAATCCAAAAAGAGTTTATACAAGCTTCACTTACATTTGATCATACATATCACTAACTTAAAACAAAATACATAAGGATGCTCAATGTTTGATATGCCTATAAAACTATCCAAAAAGGTCATTAACTTAGTACAAAAGGTCTCTAGCTATCTTGGAGTTTTTGATCCCTTAAAAGGTTCAACACTCGTCTTGGTTTGCACCTGAGGAGTGAAAAAATATGGGTTGAGATACAGAGCTCAGTGGCTAATATATTTATAGCCATCGGTAACTAATCACAAAT
>JANSVA010000217.1:37357003-37374735 GCA_025504915.1 Erythroxylum reticulatum | reverse complement strand
ATAGGAACAAAATTTATAATAATAATAATAATAAGATAATTAATTTCGTATAATATAATTAATAAGAATAATAATATTAATAATAAAAAGAATAATGATAAGTGGAAAATTTATTACAACAATAATAATAATAATAATAGAAGAGGAGGAAGAAAATTAATAATAATAAGGAATTTAAAAATGGAAGGAGAGTATTTCTGATATTTTATTATGTGTTTTGTTCTTGTTCTTAAAACAAAAATTCTTGTACCACAGTCTTGGAAGGAACAAAAATTTATATCCTTATCTTTTGAAGACAGAATACTACGAAGTACAGAACTTTTATGTCCCTGTCATCCGTCTCCGGTTACAAAGACACTAACCAAACATTACGATAGGAAAGGTTGTCTGCTGTTAGGTTTCCTCTAATCATCCATAAACATCAACTTTTTCTCAGCTGAAGATTATTTTCAAAACTTTACTTATTCGCAATGGGCCAAGACTTCGTCTTCCAGCCCCTCACCTGAGATATAGAAGGTGTCTCGCTTTGCACAAAACAGGGACATTTGGTATTAAAAGCAAATATTAGTAGCTTCTTCCGAATTTGAGATTAAATGTCCCAGGCTATATGGTTTTGTTTTCATGTTAAAGAAAAGCTTTCAAATGAATTAAGTCACATTATATTAATTGCATGAACCTAACCACGTTAGTTTTACTATATTTTATCCTCGAATTTGAAGTAGACTCTGCCTCTTGTTGTCTTTCACCAAAACGATATGAAAGAAGCTGTAAAGGAAATCGACAATGGATAGCACAGTATTTAAAACCTACAGTTAATGCAACGTCAAATAGCTTTTAAAAACTCGAAATTTACCGATTTTGGAGTGATTCCAATCATTTAGGGGCCATCTGGTTATATTTATATTTTTCTGTTATCGTTTATTATTAATGTCAGGGTATTGATAATTATATATTAGGTAAAATTTATTGATAAATTATTTTTAATTGAATAAATTTTTTTAATCTCTTATGTAGTATTTATTAACAAATTATAATAAAATTATTTTATTTTATTAAAATAAATAATTTAAAAATAACATTTGATTAATTAATTAATATTTATTTTAAATATATTTTAACTATTAAATTTGAAATACGTATATTTTGAAGATATTTTAAATTTAATTATATTTATTAATAATTATTTAGTTCAATTTATTTAATTTATTACAAAAATCAAATCAAATAAAATTATTCAAAATATCTACCAGTTAATTATGAGCAACATATATATGAAGAAATGCTGCAATAGGTCCAGGGTCCCAAGACTTCTGGTCTTCCATAGATCAATGTACTAAGCGATTCCACAAATTCACAGTGTTGTTTAAGGCTTTTAAGACAGAAGTACAGATGCTGGCTCGCTTTTTGAACGTGTTAAAATCTGAGATCCTAGTTAAGATGGTCATCGCCCAGGTTTATAATATAGAATAGGCTTATCAATTGGCCTTACAATTGGAAAGGCAGTCATAAGCAAGAAGTTTTCGAAGGAGTCAATACTTAGAAACAAGAACACTTCGCTCCTCTTTGGCTCAACTTTAAAAACATACTCAAATTCATCTAAAGGCACCCTTGTAGACAGCAGAGTAAAAGCAATGATGTAGGGTGATGGTCTTCAATGTTATAAATGTAAGGGATATGGTCACCTTGCTGCTGTGTGCCCAACCAAAGATCAAGGAGTGATGTTTGTTAGAGGAAAAGAGCATATTACCAAGAAAAGGAATGACTTATGAACACTCATAATCAAAGATCTCTCCAATCGTAGAGGAACATTTACAAGCCACTAACCTAAGGCCATTCTTAGCATTTTAGAGGCCTCGGGTAAAGTAATTAGAAGGGCGCCCATAAATCGGTAATATATAAATGTGCAAACTTTAAAAATATAATTTTGTTATTAAAATTTAATATTCATATATAACTAACTCAATTTATAAGTTCACATATTAAATAAAACACTAAATGATCATAACAACAACCAATAACATCTTGCAATTGTTAGCAATAATAAAATCACTAAAATAGTAGCAATAAAAACAAAATAGCAGTAATAGTAATCAAATAGCAATATTAGATTGCAAAACACTAAGAGAATTGTACTAATAAACACACAGATGATCATGATTTATGAAAAACAATTTCTTTGTACATTTTTACATGCAAAATCATTAGTAATAACATCAAGATTAATATTGTCCAACATATTCTTCTCGATACATAAAATAGATAAAACATTCAATCTTTCTTGTGACATTGATGAACTCAAGTAGGTTTTCAATAATTTTAACTTTGAAAAACTTCTCTCAATTGATGCTACAGTCACAGGTATAGTAAATAGAATTTAATAAGTAATTGAAACATTTGGATAACAATCTGCAACTTGAACAAATTCTAAAATTTCAATTTATGACATTAACTCATTTGGCAAAGTTATTTACAACACTTTTAATTCAAAAAAAGAACATCTAAATTCACAATTGTCATATCATCATGAGAAAAAAATTTTAAAATTAGTGCAACATTCTCTTAATTTGTTATCATCCAACGACTTCAACTTTTTTGAATCAAATAAGAATCCAAAAATATTTTCAAATGTCATTAATTGTTCAAATCTATTCTTTAACAACACAACACAATTGTTCATATCCATAACAACTAGAAAGTAATTAACTCTGAAAGAATCCTCAGTAGATTGTATTTCTCTATTATGATCATTTTTATCAAATTGTCTTTTCTTAATAATACAACATATAGTTAGAAATGTAGGCTCTACATTCATCTCATATGCAAGACTTTTAGTAATATTCATACTAGAGTCAAACCTTTCATCTTTATTTTTTACAAAAAATACAATCACACATTCTAATTGCTTTATGGTAGCGTCATTGCACATATATTTAAACTGCAACTTTTAATCACCATGTTAATAGCGAATAAAATATCATACCAAATAACCATACCAAGTAAAAGCTCAAAACTCTCAAGTACACTAACCGAACTTTCCGCTTCACTCTTTGACTTGGCATCATCACAAGATCTAGATAATTACATCACAACCAATGTTATTTGAAGAGCTTGAAATTTAATAGTTTTTAACACTTTTTATTCAACTCTTCCAATGAATGTTAGACAAGGATTTCATAGTTAAGCCCAAAACAGTATCAAGTAAAACCTTCCACCTTTTAGGAGAACTTGAAAATGATGCATATATGTATTACATAACTCTAAAAAATGAAATAGCTTTAACACAAGAATGTGCCATATCACTAAGGTTAAGATTAAGATTATAATAAGGACATGACATATATAATGCTCTCATATTTATTTCAAGTAATCGCTTTTGAAACCCTTGGTGTTTTCCCTTTATATTAGAACCATTGTCATAACCTGACCCCATATATTATAGACATTAAGATCAAAAGACTTAAATGCATTCAATAATTTATTGAAAATACACAATCTGGATGTGTCATCTACCTTTAAGAATTCTAAAATATACTCCTCTGTTTTTATTTTTTATTTGACATATTTACATATCGTACTAACAAACTCATTTGTTCATGATGACTCAAATTTGATATACAATCAAGAATACTAGAAAAGTATTTCATCATTTTAATAATATAGAAATTCTAACATTATGGCCTAACAAAGAAATCAACTCATTTTGAATTTTATGACTAAGATGATGATGAATTTCATGATTTTGAATGCGTCTCATATGATATTGCATTATTACATCAGGTTCATCAATCATCTCAATAAATCCCAAAAAATTCCATTACTATCTTAGTAAAGTTTGTCATTGGATCCTCAAAAAGTCAAATTATATTTAGCAAGATATTTCATAACATAAAATATTGTTATCAAAACTTGTCTCTAGCATTCTTTCTCCTTTATAATTTCTTGATGCAAATCTTTATCAAATGTTTGATTTTTTCTCAATCTTGTTCTTAATTCATTCAAAGTTCTCATATTAGTCATATGCTCAAAGCTATTCTCATGTTCTTTGAGTCTCTCACTAGGATGCTTCCAATCTATAAATCCATCATTTGCTAATGCATTTTGTTTGCTATTAGCTTTGAACAACTTATAACAAAAACAATATACTTTATCTATATGTTTAAAGAAACCAACCATTTTATATCGTTAATCTCTCCATTATTCAAATTTCTAGAAAAATAAGAATATGAAAAATACCAGGAGGTATTGTCTAATGAAAAACAAGATTCAATTTTCTTACAGATCCTTTTTTAACTAAAATGTCCCTTACTTTATTAACAAGATTATCTCAATTTCTAGTATTATAAATATCCAATATAGGGATTAGTTGCTAATATGCCCTTAAATTTTCTACAGTGGATGCATTTGGTATATGATCATACTCACTCAAATTACTAATATCCTCATGAATATGAATCTCATCATTTAAATTATCTTTATATTGTTCAAAACTACCTTCATCTAATCTCTCAGGATTCTGACTAGAAAAGCCTACTCTTTTAACAAATTTGTCAGTTGCTCCTTTTTGGGATTCTATTATCTGTTCTACTTGTTTTTCTTCCTTTTTTCACTTCTAGGCAATTACTTTTTAAGCATCATAATGTAAACCAATTATAACATAATAGGACTAGAAAAAAAAACAAAGAACCTATATAGAATTGGAAGAAGCATGTAGGCATAATATAACACCAACAACTTGACAATATATCACAAAGATATACCAATGGTATTAAATCTGTGACAGAGCAAAAAAAAAAGAGCAAAATTTAATATCCTATACTAAAAATGAAAAAAAAAACAAAGAGCAAGTTTTTATGATAGAGAAAAACTAATTTCTAAAAATTCAAGAAATTAACATACTTAGGAGAAAATAAAGAAAATTATATTCTAAGTTATTAACTATTCTAAGTTTGCCAAGCCAAATATTATCCTATTCTGTAAGTTGTAGAAATTATTGAATATTATTTTGTCAAGCTATTAGATAAAGGTCTAAATTATTAAATCAAATATTTTTAGAAGTTTTTAATTTAATTAACATTATTAATTTAATAAAAAAATTTCTTTTATGGGAATTAACATAATGGCAAATGTAGTATATTTTTTAATGGTAAATCATTAAATATGATAAATCAAAAGAAAGAGTTATGTACAAAACAAGAGTTTGCCTAAAGGAGCAATTCCCATTTTTGAAATCCAAAATGAACAAACAGAATAAGAAACCTCTACAACGGCAGTTACCTTAAGGAATAGTAGTAGGAAACTAAATCTACACAATTATGCAGAAAAATACAATCAAGACCTATTGAAGCCTTCCACCCAAGGAGCTCCTTGGAAAAAACCAGTATTGGGAAAACATTTGCCAGACTCTCACACATTTACAGACTAACCAGTAAAGCAGTTCAGTAGCCAAAACCAGAAAAAATCATGATAAATACTTCACAGACTGAAACTTCGTAATTGGACTCTCCTATTCTGCTGATAGATAGGATCTTCATTGCCTTAAAATACCGAGAAGGAGGAGGAAAATATGTCATCTCCTCTTGGGACCTCCTAACTATTCTGATATGGATTCATCCTGCAAAACAAAACATTAGATAAAACTAGACAAACCACACCAACAACTACATTCCCTAAGTGTTTGAGCTTATATGTTCCATAAGTTGAAAAACCACTCTGGTGTTAATGTTCCCAACGTCCAAGATTGTATCTTTAAAGGTTCAATGGTTTCTTTCATACCAAAGATTATAAGCAATAACAAAAAGAAGAATGATAAATAGGTTAAGGTCAATATTTTGTAGTTTGGAGGATAGTTAAACCAATTTAGAACGACTGAAAGATTTGATAGGTTAGGCAAATAGATCTGAAAATGGTTTAGACAATGTATCCACACTGTTTTTGAGTAAGAACACTAAAAAAACATATGATCAATAGACTCATTATCCAAGAAGCATAAGGAACAATGATTTGGGATATAAGAGAAGAGGGGTTTATCCCTCATTTGTAACTTATTTTGATAAGCTAGCCACAAGATAAAATAACATCTTAGGCTAGTTCTTTTATTCCAAACTAATTTATGCCAAAGTACAAAAGGATTGGGAGATCTCAAAATAGTGTAGGTTGAAGCATTTGTGTATATTTTAGAAGAGCTAGCCAACCATTTCAATATGTCAGGTTGAGAGCACTCAGGTTGGTATGAAAAAGGCTCCAGGGTGTGGATGGTCTCAATTGTAGCCTCTTGCCAGGTTCACACATTGTTCCTGAGAACATTAGAAACTTTTGCACTCATAGGTAAATTTGATCCATTTATCAATCTAGGAGTCGAGAGATCCATCAGGATATCTTTAAGATGCCAAGGATCCCGCCATAAGAAAGTAGACACCCTATTTCTTATCTTAAATCTAAGTTGGTTCCAAATAAGATCCTTAACTTTTAACATCTTCCTTCAACTCTAGGAACTATTATTACTAGGTTGGACACTCTAGAAATGTTTGCATCTAAGAATCATAGTATGCATCCACTTGACTCACAATGCTTCGTTATCACTAAAAAGAAACTAGATTCTTTTTTCCTATAAGAACCTTATTCCACGTAGGTAAATGTTTAATGCCTAGACCACCCTCTCTTTTAGGACTACAAATATCACTCTATTTAACCTTAGTATGAGAATTTGATGCAATACTACTAGACACCAAGAAATTCCTCAATTTAGTCTCTATGTTTTTTATAATGGAAGAGAGAAGAATGAAATGAATAGACCAATACACCTAAAAGGAGAGAGAACAGATATAACCAACTGCAGTATGCCAGCATAGGAAAGAGTTTTATGGGTCCATTTATTTACCCTAGCATCAATTTTATCAAACAGAAGCATGCAATCTCTCCTAGGCAAACGACCTGTTACGAGAGGCAAACCCAGGTAACGAATAGGAAGGTGACCTCTAAGAAGACCAGTTATAGTTTCCAACTGATGATCCATATCATTTGATAAAAAGTACAGACTCTTACTAAGGTTCACATCTAGACCAAAAAAATTTGAGAAAGTATGCTAGCAATCAAACATAGTTTGGACAATCAGCATGGTAGAAAAGAAAAAGATCATCAACAAACAAAAGGTGGGAGATTTTAAGAGTTGTACACCTCCTGTGGTATTTAAAAATGTCACTATGAGCTATTAACGCATCCATACTCCTAGAGAGAACCTCTATACAAAGAATAAAGAGATAAAGGGATAAAGATTTACCACGAAAAGATTTTGAAGGAGATCCATTGATCAATATAGAGTACGACAGAGAGGTAATACACTCTTCAATTTACTTAATATAAGTTTGAGGAACCTTACAGCTAAGAGGACATTCAAAAGGAAATCCCAATGAATAGAATTATAGGCTTTTTTTAAATCAATTTTAAAGGCACATTGCTTCTGATTATTTAAAAGGTGATAATTCTTAAAAATATCTTGAGCCAATAGGATATTGTCCCCTATTCGGTGACCTTTAATGAAAGAACTTTGACTAGGGCTAATTATATGATGGAGCAGATTCTTAAGCCTATTAGTCATGATTTTCGAAATCACCTTGTAAATCATGTTACAGCAAGAAATTGGTCTAAAATCATAAACAATGGAAGGGAGATCTATCTTAGGAATAAGAGAAAGAAAAATAAAATGGAGCTCTTTAAGAAGCCTCCCATGTCAGAAAAAAATCTTGAATGGACAGAGTAATATTATTTCCAATAATATGCCAACTTTGCATAAAGAGGAGAGTAGATCTTTCTTGTTCCGAAGCGTACTGCAAAAAAAACCCAGAAACTGTTCTTGGATATCTTCAAAATCAACAATCCTATGACCAGTACCCACCAGTAAAGAATAGATATTGTTCTTGTTCTTATTTGAAAAAATAGAATTATGAAAGAATTTGGTATTCCTATCACCCTCTTTGAGCCACTTAATATGAGAAGATTGTTTATAAAACATCTCCTGGTCCCCTAAAGCCTTAATCAAATTGGTAATCGCCTTATTTTCCTGGGCAACCAAATGAGACACATTAGACAATTATCGCAATTGATCTTGGATATTATTAAGGCAAGCTTGACAGGTTGCAACTCTAACATTCAAATCACCTACTTGATTAGAGTTTAAAGATTTGAGCACATTTTAAACCAATTTAAGCTTTGAGACCATACAGAACATTGAAGTTCCCTAAACCTTAGAGGACCAAGCATTTTCTATAGTCTGAAGAAAATTACGCTGAGAGATTAAGAAGTTGGAAAACCTATACATGGAAGATCCTTTCGACTGGCTAGCTAAAACCTTAGTCACCGCAGGAGAATGGTCAAAGATGTTAGGATTTTCAGTCACTTCATATGATCTAGGAAAATAAGAACTCCAAGCCGAATTAACAAAAGCTCTATCTAACTTCCTAGCTACAAAAGATTCACTTGATTATTTATTTGTCCAAATTAACCTAGGACCACTAGAGTTTAAATCAAACAAAACATAGTCCTCAACACACTTTCCAAAGTCCTTTATACTAATAAGAGTCGAGGAATTCAAAGAATCAACGTCATGAGAATACAAAATAGCATGAAAACCCCAGCAATAACCCACGGATGACTACCAACATTAAACTTGATATTAGAAAGAGTAGACTAGAGGAGCTTCCTGTGATTATAATTATTTGAACCATACACACAAGTCACAAAAAAGGATGAAGCACTAGTAAGTGGAGTCACCTCCATATGAATCAGTTGATCAGTAGTAATAACAAGAGAACACATGTAACAGTCCGAATTCCAGGCTAAAACTAGCCTTGCATTTGAGGCCTAAAATAAGTTACTATAACTATGCCATCTAGCAAATAAGGGAGAGAACATGTTATTCGAAAGAGAAAGAGACTTAATCCTAGTTTCAATCAAGTAAGAAAAAGAACCTGACAACATCTTAAGATAGGACTTCATAACTAACTATTTTTTTAATTATTAAGACCCCTAATATTCTAGAAAACTAAAGACAAAATAAAGACTATACTAAAGACCTACGACTTAGGTTTTGTCCTAGTTTTCCTACTCTTCCTAAGTAAACTCCCCCTCGCCACCATCAAGTTGACTAAGACTTTGTGAGACCTTAATTGAATTAGTAAGAACCAAATCAGATTTAGGAAAAGTAAGGGGTTACCCAATTCACTCACAACAGGGGGGTCAGTATCTGCAAGGCATCCTTATGGATCATTTGGATTCTCCTAAACTCCATTGCCCTTACTTTGATCAGTTGGGACTACTGCAGGTCTGCTATCAATAGGAATTTATCGTGTCTCCTTATGGACTTGCTCCAGACCAATCTCAATAGGTTGGTTTACAATGAGTAGTTGTGAAACCTTCTCTATGCCTAGCTCCTGTAGCATCCCAGTCTCTAACAAACAACCTGTAGGCCTCCACTCCTTCTTCTATTTATGTTGTTTCGGTCTCCATTCATACTCTATCTGAACTTCCTTAGCTTCATTATAAGTAGCCAACTGAAAACTAGAAGGCTAGTTCCTCTGTAGGTCTACTTCCACACACATTCGGGCATACAGAACCCTGGACATCTTCTGTTTGAGTATCCATTAAAAGCGGTTTCCTCACTGAACTGGCAATTCGGCTCAACCCCTCATTAATCTAGTATTCATATGGTATATTTTGGAACCTAGTTCACACTGGAGCATACCTAATCTCTTCCTGCTCACCAGCATTCAAACTCCATCTCCTAAAAATAAAGGTTTGCCTTGGTTATGCCAGGGAGCCTGCTCCAAAACCAAGTTCATCTCTTCTTCCGAATCAAACTTAAATAGAAATTTGTTGAACACGTAATCATAGTTTCTGTTAAATCAAAAGCTAGCCAAGCTTTAGATAATGCTCTCTGTACTATTAGAAATGCAGGACACTTACAAATAAAAAAAATCCAATCAAGCATTTTGAAAAAGAGCTGCTCCTTTTCGTGCTAACTCCGACAGGAGGATGACAAAAATCTGG
Source organism: Erythroxylum reticulatum (assembly GCA_025504915.1). Classification (NCBI taxonomy): domain Eukaryota; kingdom Viridiplantae; phylum Streptophyta; class Magnoliopsida; order Malpighiales; family Erythroxylaceae; genus Erythroxylum; species Erythroxylum reticulatum. The sequence continues at coordinate 37,364,694 of JANSVA010000217.1, read as the reverse complement.
TCATCCTTTATCTCTGGATGGTAGTCAGCCAAGGCCTTTGCATCAGTGGACTCCTCCACCATGTCCAAAACCACTGATTTCCATGTTTTGGGTAGTTGAGCTTTCTCCTAAACTTGTAAGCCAACATTTGCAAGCTCTTGAGAATTAGGAGGCACCGGCTCTATTGAAGGAATAGTTACCGAGGACAATAATAACTACATTTTTATAGACCCCAGTACAGATATCAGAATCTTCGAAGAGGGGTCTTGATGGTTTGGGTTCGCATTTTGGATGAGATTAGGGTTAGGGGAAGAAAGCGAAAGGAAAGGTCTGGGTGAGGGATTCGAGATGGGTGCTAAAGGCAAACGAGAAGGTAAAGAAGAAGAAGCCATCAAGAAGGATACACCGGCGACCAAACAAATTTAGGTTTCTCAGCTAATCTCTCTCTCTCTCTTCAAGTGTAGTGTATCATATCAACTATTTATTGTATTATTTAATTATCAAATAATTTTTATTATATTTTATTAAATTTTAAATAATAATTTTTTCTTTTACGGGAATTAACACTATGGTAAATTTAGTATATCATATCAACTATTTACAATATTATTTAATTATCAAATAATTTTTATTATATTTTATTAAAATTTAAGTAATAAAAATTTTTCTTTTATGGGAATTAACAGTATGGTAAATTTAGTATATCATATCAACTATTTCTGATATTATTTAATTGTCAAATAACTTTTATTATATTTTATTAAAATTTTAAGTAAATTTAATATTATTTTAGTTTAAATTAATATAAATAAAATAAAAAGAATAAATGTTGTGGCACTTAAATAATAATATACAAATAAATAATATTTTTTAAGAATACAATAACTAAAAGAACAAAGTCAAGAACTAAGGTATTTAATCACATATTTTTCTAAGTGGGTTATGCTTTTAGTGCAATTCATTTAAGGACCTATATGGAGTGCTAAAATGTAAACTAAATAAATTTCAATTTTATATATAATAAATCTAGGGATTTAACGATAATATCATATGAGAAAAGAAAAAGGATTGCAAGCAAACAGATGAACGTCGCAGTCCCTTCTCCAGGCATGCTATCATTAATACTAAATAGTACGTGTAAAATCTAAAAATTATGTCTGTACTATTAATAAATGCTTTTAATTTAGTATAAGGTACTTAATTTAGAAATTATTAATAGTAGGAGAATTTAATTATGAAATTGTTAAAATCATTATTAGTTAATTATTCTTATAATTTCAAATATCACAAGTGTACCTAAAATAATAATAATTATTAACTAATCATACAAGAAAAATTATTCAACCATATAATATCATTTAACATTAATACCCTGATTTAAAATGCTAATATAGTGTCCACGTGAATGAAATATTACAAATTAATTATAATATATTCAATTATTTACTAACCTAAAAAATACATATAAAAACAAAAAATTTACATTTAAATTACTACTGAAAGCTTAGAAATCAAAACTGTAAAGAAATTTTGCTACTAATTTTTAAATTAAAGTATGTTAGATTTGTATATGATAGAAATAAAAAAAATTAGAGGATAAGAATTACACCTAAATACTTCAAACCAATTTATAAATATAAGAAGAATTAACGTTAAAGTTGGAAGATGGAAAGTTCAACTTCCCCCCTTAACAATATTATGGCCACCTAGGATTGTCTCTTCCACTTTTCTAACAACTATTAATTAGGATTTAATGACCTTCAACGATGGAATGAAATGTTGGAACGCTAAAATTAGATGTTGGAATGTTGCTTCGAGAGTGAGCCTCTTATGAGGGTCGGCCCTAGGCAGGTGCCCTTCCTGCCCAGGGCCCGGAGTGCACTAACCTAACCTGCCTGTTATTCTCTCCAGCACCTCCTCAGTAACCACCAAAATCAAGAAATGAGTATTGATTGGAAATGGACAAACATCTTCCACACGTAAGCAGTTTATGAAGGTAAGGTGTTAAATGTGATTATCGACAATGATAGTGGGATGAACGTGATTTCCAAAAGAGTTGACAGATCGTCTAGATGTAGGAAAGCCACCGTACCTTGCATAAAGTCAGTTTGATTAATAATTTGAACAGTTTCATAGGAAGACTGTTACATAGATTCTGTAGGGTGTGATATTCTTCCTATGTTTGTATGTCAGATGCTTTTAAGAAGGCTTTGACTTTGCGATTAGAAGGTGTTATTCTTTCAAATTCCAAAATAGAAAATTGGCACTACATCCCCTTCCAATTTCAGAATTCGAAGCGCCTACGGAATCTAACCCCATCCATGCCATGTGGCCGTGGGCATTCACCAAAACAAATTCAATTGGAGTCTACTATTTATATGCTAATAAGCAAGATATCGATGGTTCTATTCCAACCAAATAATTACCAAACATAGTGCCCGCTTTGTGAGACATGGTCTATTCTTTATTTTAGAATATTTCAAAGTATAAATCCCACAAAGACTATACTACTATGTTTGTTAGTAATAGCCAAATAGTGAAACTAAATAAAATAATATTTAGTAAGGAGTAATTAATCTCTAAAATAATGATAATATGATAATTAAATTAAGAGAAATTAATAAGACAAATGTTAGGATTTTAAGGTTCACTTATGTGAAATTCCAGTTATTATGCAAAATTTATTATTATGGTTAAAATAATAATCAACATAATTTATCTATGCCCCTTTCTAAGGTACCAAATATATTTAACTAGGTAATTACCACATCTCAATGTGCAATTCACCTTAATTAAACTCGCTATGTATAGTTAATCTATTTAATTATCATAATACTGTAGGCAATCCCCTTCTCTAGATCTAATGTATTTATTTTTTTTAGTGTGTGGATGAGAATTCATCCCTTAGCCCTTTATACAATACTTATAATTGAATTTATGATGGTTAGTTATAAACTTAACAATTAAAATCCAAAGAGAATAAATTTAACCAAATAATAATCTATAATAAATTTAACCAAATAATAATCTATCATACATTAATAATTAAAAGATCCATTCTAACTTGCATCCATAAACCTAGCTAGGGTTTTAGTTACTGAACATGATGAAAATACAATAAAAAATTAATATTAACATAAAAGAAAGAAAATAAGGATAGAACTAGAAGAATTATCACGATTCTCCTACAATCTTGCACAAAATCCCTCGTTCATAAGAAGAAAAAAAACCCTAAAACTAATAACTTAATGACAAAGGAGGAAGTCACTAACCTCCAAATTTCCTGTAATAAAATCCGAATAAGATTATTTATAAGCTACATGTTGACCCAAGAGAGATTCTAATCAATTTTTTAATGATAACAAAATATAATTATTACTAATGTGTTTATTGTTTTAATGAAATGTAATATAAGAACAAATTAAAGTCAAACTCAAGAATTTTTATGAAGTTGACAAAAAAAATTTGAAGTTTGCAATTATCAGGATGAATACCAAACTAAGAATGAAAGAAGATCAAGACTCATCGAGGTCATTTTACATCTTGTATTATTAATTATAATCTCACTTTGATAATTTGATGATATTAAAGGCTCACCTTGTATAAGTAGTTCATCTTACTTCATTAGATGGGTCTTTTCATTCATCAAGTGGTATTAATTTTTTTTTAAAAAAAGAAAAGCCTTTTGATCTTTTAAACACTCTTTAAGGAATATTTTGAGAAGAGTTTAAATCATAATTAAATTAAATAAATTATATTTGTGCATTTGAAATTATTAAAATTATGTTTTTAGGGGGATTGTTTGATCCAAATGAGTTAGTGGTCGATTAATATAAGATAAAGTTATTAAATTTAATATAAGAGAGTTTTTATAACATTAATTAATGTATTAGTTGACTAATGTGCCATATTGATCCACCAATATGCTTAATAGTCGAATAGTGTCTCAAAAACTAGTGAATTTGGTGTTTTTAATGCACATTAGTCGACCAATATGTTACACTAGTTGAGTTGTGTTTGCTTGTTTTATGCTATACCGTAAGTATACAATTTGTATATTGTAGTACAACTGATATCATTCCCACAAGAACTGAATATAATCACCTACAATTTGAATTACACTTTGTCTAAGGTAACAAAAGATTGAATTGGTTGACAATTAAAGTAAACTAACAAAACTTGATAACTGGAAAAGTAAAAGAAAACAATGAAATTGAAGTTACTCAATAATGGAAACTTAGGGATTACTTTATCCTTATTTTGACTTCTCTTTGCCTTATTAATTCAACCATGCTTGATCTTGGATATTCAAAATTTTTTATTACCCTCTTTTAAAATCTAAACAAATACTCCCAATTGAAATATATAAAAGTTAAGTTGCAATCTCTCGATTTCTTAAAATGACTCCTAACTTCTCAATTGGATTTAAAGCAATCCCAAGGATAATTAACTCACAATTAAGATCTCTCTGCAATTGCTTATTAGCCTAATATTTGTAAGGCTATTAAAGCACTAACTCTCGTTGCTCAACTTAACATGAATATCTTGATCCAATCTTTTGATTCAAATCAAGTATAAGCATAAAAAATATCACAAAATTGTAATATATTCAATTTAATAAGGTAAACGTTATACAAAACAATTCAAGAATAACACCCTAATATAGATTTAGCAATCTATAATCGTGTTCAAACACAACTATTCAGATTTAGCATACAAGCAAGGAAATAGAATAAGAGAAAAGAATGAAATCAACTTGAAGCCTTGATTTGGAAAATTTGGAAAGTTGGAGTTGATCTTGATGTTTCCAAATTTTATCTTATTTCTTGTGATGCGTAACCTATTTTAGTGTTTTTCTCTTCATTTTTTGATGTCTTTAATGACCGCTTTCTCTTTAAATTAGCCTTCATAATATCCTTTTATAGCAAAAACTAGGTTTTCTGGGATATACATAGTCACTTACACAATCATGTATCTAAAAAACATCTCAATTTGTTACTTTACATGGTTGCATAATCTTACATAGGCACATACACGCTGTGTAGGTTACACAGTTGCATTATCTTACACAGGCACATACATGATATTGTATAACAACATATATGGGCGTGTATTTTCACATGGACATATATCTTTATATGAGAAGAAACAATATCTTCGAAACTACACATGTATAAAGTGACTTACACGGTCCTTTTACACAGTTGTGTATCTCTAAAGTTGTCTCAATTCTTCCGCTTTATGCCATGATTTCACCCAAATTCTTGTTCTTTTAGTTCATGAAGGCAATTATCACTTAAGAGCACACTTAAATCAAAATAATTACCAAAAATACTATAAAAATAATAAATAACAGGCAAAGCACACTAAATATGGGTTTATAAATATAGTCAATTAATAGTTTTATAAATCATCTTCACACTTAAATCTTTGCTTGACCTTAAGAAAGTCACAATCCAAATCATCAAACTTACAAACATTCATCCCTTATTAACCTCAACATGTCCATCCACATTATAAATCATCACATCATTTCAATCAAATAAACATACAATTAGATTCAACTCATCCTATAACCAATCTTCATGAGTAAATATCAATAACAATCAGATAGATAATCTTTTTTAAATCAAAAGCACAAATTTTTACACCCTCGCTAAGGATTTACTCAATGCACTCAAAGTGTTTAGTTTAGGGTGAAAAGTATAGGAACTTTTGAATCAATACATAGAAGGATTCTTAACCATAAGCTTTAAATAAATCATATCTCCACCACTTATAAGTAAAATAGAAACAAAAATCAAAAGGTTTTGTTACAAGGTTTTAGTGAGGCTTAGGTAAAGGTATGATAAGGATAAAAAAGAGGGTGATAATATTGAAGGAAATTTACATGAAAAAAATTACATGAAACTTAGTTCTTCACAGGTCCTTTCACACTACAATTCCATTGGTACAATAAATTTAACACTATATATTTCAAGTATTCACCATGTACCAATAGTTAAACAAATGTTATATCCTTTTTTGTTTTCTTTAATATAATCCACATTTAAAGCAATCAAATAAATGGAAATCCTTCAAAGTTCAAAAATAATAAAAAAGACTTTTAATAAAAATAATTAAAAGATATTAACATTGTTTTAACCAATAAAAAGGTTAAATATCAAATGTGATTACTCCTAAGGGATAAAGTATAATAGGATAACAATCAAGAAAATAGGCTAAAGCAAAAGGTTAAAATCTAAATGCCTTTATCATTTTAATGCTCCTAATTTAACAAATCTAGTCTCAATATGGATAATAAAAGCAAGTTCTCGAACCATCCAATTATGTATTATAGCACACATTAAAGAGCGATAGAGCTTAAAATAGTGATATATTTCCTTTTAGGATTAAAAGCTCACAAAAGGGCTAATATGCAATTTTCTTTCAAATTAATTATCTCAATGATTACTAAAAATATGACTTTTAAAGTAAATTGATTCTAAATTCGATCCTTTATCATACTAATTCAATTCAATAATCAATAATAATATAAATTAGTTTTGAAATATTTTAACTAAATCGAAATGTCAATTAAGAAGAATTAATAAAAAAGATTACAATAGGCTTAAGAAATTTGAAATCTCTTCCTTACGCTTATAATTGTACATTATTCCCAATGTACATAATTAAAGGATACATAAAAATAAAATAATAATAAAACACAAACAGTGAGAAAGAAATGAATTGACACTTCCCTTAATAATAAGATTTATGGAGTTCTGAATTTAAGGAAGAGTCCATCATCTATTATATAAATCTAGCCTTGCAAAATATAAACAAAAAAGGATAAAAAGATTAAAAATAATAATAAAGAACATAAAAATAAAATAACATAAAAAATAAAATTGCATTAATGTTCAACCATTTGTCCTAAGGCCTCCTCCATCCATCTATCGTGGGCTTCTCGTCTCTTTATCTACTCTATCAACTCTGATTGTTAGACTCAGATAATGCATTAGACTCCCAATATCTACCTCATATGCTTCTTCAACCTAGTTATGTTCAAATGCTCCTAGCGTCCTAGTGGTTTCAGAGCCCTACTTGATCTTGCACTAACCCCCTCCTAAGTTGCTCCTCCCATCTGGGATGGTGGTAAGCCCTGATGTGGTGGTTGCTTAGCTTTATTAGGGCGATTTCCATATACTCGTGATGCTACCTGCTCGTCCAGAAGTCCAATCAATCTCTTGTTAGATCCCACGTTTTGTGTACCTTGTGCAAGGTCGATGTCTAAATTTAGAGTAGCCATAATATCAAATATACTCGTCGGTGGTCATCTCCCGAAAACTCCCATCCTCTGTGCTAGCTACATTATATATGGCCCAAGTTAGATAGTCCCTATCTTCCTCTCTTCACTTTGATGCCTGAAGAATTAGGCTAAAACATGCCCTTGGTGAATTAACATCCTTTTGCTCATACTCTATATATAAAGGACATTTTGGTTACCGATAACTCTAAAGTTATCACCTTACCCATTCAATGTGTTGGCCTCTAAAATTTCTTTTCTTGCTGAATAAGTACGATTTACATCAATTATAAGATCTTTACGAAAGTTTGTAGAGTTAATTATTATGTTGATCTTAAAAAGATTATATGATATAGGTTGATTGAATTAAAGTGTTAAGGTTATAAGTATGTTCAAGGGTAATTTTGGCAAGGCACTTAAGGAT
>JANSVA010000217.1:37342513-37356903 GCA_025504915.1 Erythroxylum reticulatum | reverse complement strand
TTTCATTGTTATGATTTTGAGAATTTGATTAAATATGCACATTTTGGAATGTTATGAATTTATGGGGAAAAATGGAAGTTTGGAAATTTTCTGGGAATGAATAGTAACAATGTTGAATTTTCGAGCTGAAGTTTCCATGAATTTTATGTATTGATATAGATAGAGTTAGATAAAATTTTATTATTAAAAGTTTTATATCTTTATTTAATCTTTCCATTGATATAAATTTTGCAAAATTTGGAGTTCTGGATCAAAAGTTATGGAGTTTAGAAGTTTAGATGTAGGTAGAGAAGAAGAAGTGGAAAAGCACCGTTGTGCTTTAAGATTATAGGACAAAAAGCACCGTCGTGCAAAAGCACGATGATGACATTAAGGGTTATCCAAAAATCAACGTCATGCAAAAGCACGACAGCGACTTTGGAGGTTGGATAATTGCACGATACCGATTTTGAAGCTTTGAGAGGCTGATGAACATCTGATAGGTTTTTGGCTATAACTTCTTCTCTAGACCTCCAAATGACTTGATTATTAAATAATTGGATTCTTAAGAAATTATTCTACCTCTCCATAAAAATTGGTAGCATTATGAAATTAATTTAGAAAGATTGAGTGAAAAAAATGGGACAGGTACAGTGAGTGTGCTCTTAAATAATATGAACTGATGTTCTTTCACTGACCATACTTCAGTATTTTGATTATATCTGGATCTATAGGAATACAAATGAGATTTTTTTTTTGTAGTAAACTAGAGACATATATATACAAATAATATGAATAATTAGAATTATAATTCAGTCCCTAAGATGTTGAATTTCTGGATGAATTTGTGCATAGTATACTATTTTTGAATATGAACAACCTGATAATGTTTGAGGTATAACTTCCAAATTACTAAACCAAATTGAGTGATTTTGGTGTCAATGGAAAGATAATACATAGAGGGACACTTGTCAATGTAAAGATAAGACATAGAGGAACACTTTTATATAAAAGAGTATGATAAAATTATATCAGTTTTGCTTTGTAATTGAATGTGAACAGTGGACTCGAAAGTGCGACTTGGAAGAAAATCTGAAGTGGTCAATGAAGTTGTGTAATTGGTTTTACATTGCTTTTTATTGGTCCAAATTATAAGTATACATGGTATTAATGAAGGATTTGATATCTACATGATTAATCATAAGGATCTCAATAAAGTACCCCGAAATTGTCATTGAACATGCATTATGCATATTGTATAAGTATGTGTGCATTAAGGAATATTTGTACAATTGTGAAAAAGTATGATATGTGTAAATATGTTTTGTATGTTATAGAGGAGCCAAGTGGACGCCTAGCGGACATTGCCGGACCATCTAGGCTATAACATATTGGAGCGTTCTGTGAGTCAACCTAGATGATTTCCTAGGATTGATTTGATTCAATTTGTTTAAACTTCCAATATTATTAAATTGTTCGCGATTTGTTTATGAATTATGGACTTCAACTGTCCAAAGAGACCAATATTCGAGAATGTATTGGAAGTGCTTTTATTGTGTTTTTGATTGCTATGGATTTCTGAATGCTATGTAAATTCTCAACAAAAGTTGAATGCCAGACTTCGGTCTGATGATTATGAGCTTTATTTGAGTATCATATATGAATGTGATATATAACATGTATGTATTCGATGCATTTCATAAAATGCATGCTCAGATAAAAGTGATGTGACTTGAGTTGCCAGTATGAAGCGCTTCCATGTAGAGCTTTGCTCTGTGATTTCTAATTCTGCATGTAGAGCTATACTCCGTGATTCTGCTCTGACTGAGCCTTATGGGCCAGTATTTGTATAAGTATGTGATAGGCACTTAGTCACAACAATAAGAACGAATATGAGTCTCATGCATATAGCATTATAAAACTGAATTTCTTTGAATACTTTGCAAAGGTGAAATGAGTGATAAAGTGGTAAGAGTTGCTTGCTATATTGAACTGTGTGATAATATGATATCCCATGTTATGTGAAATATTAAGAATATAAGTATGATCTGAATGAATATCTGTGATATATGTATAAGATCCGGTGAAATCATCAATGATAGTTCACTCATTGAGTTCGCAAAACTCATTCAAAATTGCAACGTGGCTTTTTAGGTACGAGACAGGAGACCTAGTGCTTTAGATAGGACGTGAAAGCTATTTTGGATTGTTATGGCTCAAAGGTCTGTCGGCTGACACCAAAAGTGTTGTAGTTTTGTTAGAACCTATAAGAGGTTTTTGTAAATATTTGTATGATGCAAATAGTGTAAGAATTATGAATGAATGCAATAAATACTTTTAAAATTTTATTAATGTTTGAGTACTTTAGATAATGCCATGTGTAAGTTGGATTTGCTTTTGCTCTAACATACCATTATCATACGGTATGTACTTGAATGTCCTTCGAGTATTCAGGTATTTGCCTTAGGGTAGTGGGGTGTTGCACCACTCTCACTAGACACGTACCCAATATCCTCAGTGATGTCTGAGAACTTACTCCGCAAGGGTGGTATGCTAGCACACTTGGTCAGTAAAATCTTATTACAAATCTTTATTTTTCAAAACAATGCACATGTATGCGAAAATCAATTATCAACTTGGGCCCACTTTATTCATAAATTTTTTCAATCACAGTAATACAATCATCAGAATTTTAATAGTCATTTGGGCCCATTACAAATACAAAACACTCACAATCATAATGTCATTACAATATAAATACATCCACATACACATTGTACAATAATTTTGGAATACATTCCTTAAAATAAAAATTACTGGAAATTCTATACAGACGCAAACTAATCTCGACCTCTACCTCTTACTTGAATGCATTGGTTATACTCCCGTTTTCCCAATGGGGTAACTCTTTTGAGCCTAAAAAGTATTGAAAATTTTGGGTGAGTTTTGTGATCTCTGTGAGTGACCATCCTCGATGGCTCACTCAATCACATAACACGTACAATTCATCAGATCATCAGATCAAGTCACATACATTACACATTCACTTAAGCATATATCACTTGATTATTCATTTCACATTTTCACGTTCAACACATATCATATACATATGCAATGCTCATGATATTCACTTTCAGTTATTATGTTGTTGTGATCGAGTGCCTATAACTATTTCATATCTATTGTGGATACCTGGCTCAGTAATAACTGTCCCGCATCCGTTGGGGATACCGGGCTCATTTTACATAGTGAGCCATTGGCTCTTAATCACTTTCTACGCTCTAAGCTCTTTTTCTCATTTTGAGCTTTAAGATCTTTTTCGGTGGCTATTCCGATCACAACTACCTATATCTTTCATACATTCATGTAATGAAATGCATCAATCACATTTGCATATCCTCATTCAATCACTTGCGCATATCATCGGACCTTAGTCGGCATTCAACTCTAAAGTTGAGAATAACTTTTCATTCATATGTAAATGCACATTTAGAACAAACATATCCTCGGAATGTGGTCCGAAATTTAACAATCAAGTTGTGTACACTTATTTCTATCAAATTTACATACAAGGAGTACTTCATTGTTTTCACATTTATTAAAATCCTCAGACATATATTGTCTGGAACCAACACATTCACATTACATAATCATTCAATTCATAATATAAACAAAAAAACAGTAAAGTAAGACCACATAGGTCTACTCACAAGTCACTCCAGAAGCTAATGCCTGAAAGTTCCAGCAACGTCTAGAGGTTGATGTTCCTGTTGCTCCTCTATATCAAACAACATATGCATATATCACAATTTGCAGAATTAAGTGTTTAATAATGCACATGTATGTAATGAAATATGTACAATGCATGTTCATGACAATCCTAGGTATTTTTCCATTATCCTAACCACATAATCAATCCTATCTCAAAACTCACTGTATCATTTTTACTTAGGCATAAACATCAATAAAACCATTAAAATCACAATTCATTTCTCATTGTATCACTTTTAGATTTTTCCCAAAAAGTAACTTTCGGGTCTACTTTTCTTAATCATTTAGACAATGAAAATGAAGTAATTTGGAAATACCCTCTTCTAGAGAACTGTTCTCCCATATCTTTAGTTTCTATTGACACTAAAATCATTCAATTTGGTTAAGAAATCTGAAATTTATTCTCCTAATACTTTTGGATTGTTCTCATTCCGAAACAGTACATCAGATTCAAATTCAATCCATAAATTGAAAGTCTTAAAGTCTGAATTACAATTTGACTTCTTCATATAATTTGTAGCCTTATGTCTCTAGTTTACTCTAAATTAAAGGTAATCTCATTTGGACATATATATAAGAAATTATGGTCAAAAGAAATAGGACTATTCAGTTTGCAATTTCTTCAGGGTGTTCAGACCAAAATCAAATCATGGTTACTATCGGAGAGCACAATGACTTGATGTGACAAATAAATATCAGTCTAGCAATTAAAATCATGGGGGTGAGGGAGAAAATTCACGGGCATGAGTGACTCATAGGTGTGAAGAAAAGTCACGGGTGTGACAGATAAGGATAAAAATGTTGTGAACACAATCTATCAGATTGTCCCACGTTTTCACTCTATCTCTCTCAATTGATTTCTGATTGCTATGATTTTTGGTTGACCAGTAGAGCAATGGGTTAAGAGTCTAATGGTTTAAGTCTCATGTCATTTAGAGGTCTGAAGAAGGAGATATAGCCAAAATATTGAAGGATGTTGCATCATCCCTCATCCTTCAAAGTCGCGATTGTGCACATTAGCTGACCAACTTGTGAAGTTGTGATCGCGCTTCGTCATGATTATGCACATTGGCTGACCAACTTGTGAAGCTGCAATCATAGCATTCAGTGAAAAACATCGAGGTCGCAATCGTCACGAAGCATGATCGTGACTTTCCCATTCGCACACCTTTTCTTTAAACCTCCCTTACTTCTAACCCACATAACTTTCAATCCAGAACTCCAAAATTTTCAAACTTATATCAATAAAAAGCTAAAAGAAAGATCTACAATGTCCATGACACAATTTTTTCATAATCTTGCGAGATCAATACAGTTTAATCATGGAAGTTTCAGAACAAAACTAACTTCTCTAATTTATCTTCTTCATTCTTTGTGCTTCCTATTCATTCCCTTACACTTTCCTTCCATTTACATTCTCTGGTTTCATTTTACCATTTTAACACTCATTTAAACAATCTTTCTCATCTCAGACCATCATCATCTTACAACTATTCTTCAACTCTAAATTCCTTCTTTTTATCATCTTTGAAAACACTCTAAACTCACGTATACAGTGAATGCACAAACATAAACAGAGCATTTACTTGTTCTTCTCTCCAAATTTTTCATACTTAATCATACACGTTTCCTATGATCTTTCAACTTATAAATCATGTCTACACTATCTTAAGACATCTGGATCATCAATTTTTCAAAAATTACACAGCAAAATTTTCGTATCATATACCCTTAGTGTTCATGAAAACACCAATTTTTCTTCATGATCATGCAATGACAAATAAATCACCATTTTGGTTTCATAAACCAACAACTCTAAAGGGTTTAAACAATACTTACTTGATATTTCTCCAAAATTTTCAAAAGATCAAGGAGCTCTAAACTTCATACAACTCACGTAATACCACTTTAGGGGCCAGTAAGCTTCAGTATTTCTTAATGGAAAAAAAGGGAAACCGAAGTTGGAAGTAAAAGTGAATAGATAAAAACAAAGTTTAACTTAGGGGGAGTTTTGATGAAAAACTGTGTTACAGAAAGAAACAACTTTGGAGAAGAAAACTACGAGAGAGAGATGAAGACAAGAATATTAACTTGTCTTTCAAGGTTAAGGAAATTTAACTTAAAACTTGGACCCTTGTCCTGTTCTAGAGACATTGGCTAATTTCCATAAACTAACTAGTTCTATTTGAACTAGTTCTATTAAATCCCATCTTTTCATTACAATTTTCTCCACAGTTTTCTATATCATCTTCTTACAAATTCTAAGTCATCTTCAAGATTTACAAAGTAATTTTTAACAATTCTCCAATTTCATTTAGTTCCCTATCTCTATTTTCCATACATCAATTTACTTGCCAAGTGGCATTTTTCCTAGTACAATTATATCCACATTTTCATAAATAAATCATAAAATTCACCAAAGTTCAAAATTAAAAACTACACTTTCCAATTTAAATTTCAATACAACAATTTCACAATTCTCAATAATATCACATCCCAATTCAATTATACCTGGAATTATCCATGAATGCATGTATATTATTTTCATGTGCAAAAATTCGCTATTCATGTGTATGCATATATCATATAATGCATGAGTATGAAATGCATTTCTAATTTCTCTATAATCTCTCTCATATTTACTATTTTAACTTGAACGTGAGTAATGGGATGTTACACAAAGAGCTCAACCTAATGTACCCTTTCTCCAACAACTCTTCCAATTGCTCTTTAAGTTTTTCAATTCCACCGGAGTCATTCTATAAGGCAGAATTGATATCGGTGCAGTACCCGAAAGAAGATTAATGGAAAACTCAATTTCCTTAAGTGTTGGTAGTACTAGTAATTCATTGGGAAAGACATTCAGGAATTTCATGACCATGGAATTTATTTTAACTTCCCTCCATTTGCCTTCGTGTCTACCATATAGGCCAAAAATGCTTCATACCCTTTCCTCATCATTTTCTCTACTATTAGAGCTGAAACAATCCTTGATGTGCTTACTTTTTTGTCTCCTATAAACACCACCTTTCTACCATTGTCCAACTCAAACTCTACTATCTTCCGTTTGTAATCTAAATTGGCTTTATACCTTTCTAATGTGTCCATACCCAAAATTACATCTAGTCCTCCCATTTTCAATGGCATTAAATTCACCACTAATTTTTCCCCGCCAATACATATCTCACAATCTCTATAAACTTGACTAATAATAATATATTGGTTGATTATAGTACTAACTATTAAAGGAGTATCCAATGGGCTCAAATTTCTACCATACACAATTCTACCCAATGAAACAAAGGAATAGGTAGACCTCATATCAATCAAAATAATGACATCCTCATTAAGCAATTTAATCATACCAGTCATAACTTCTGGAGTGGTTTCTATGTCCTCTTTTTTCATTGCAAACACCCTAGTTGGTGCTTGTTCCCTCGGTCTTCTTAGAGGATTCACTCTCTTAGCTATCTCAAAACTGGCCACTTTAGTTGTAGTCTTATACCCCACAATCTCAGGCACTTTGAAGCTTGCATCTGAGTTCTCTCCTGTCTAGCATACTGAGGGCACTCTCTAGCCATGTCCCCTTTCTCTCCATAGTTGAAGCAAGCTCCTATCAATCTGTAACATTCTCCTCCATGAAACTTGCCACAATGATCACACTTAGGAATGGGTGGCTTATCCCCTACTCCCCTTCTACTGCCTCCCGTTGTAGAGGCCTGATGAGAAACAATAGAAGTTCTGATCAGTTTATACTTGCTTGCGCCACTGCTCCTCTTCTCAGATTGTATAGGAAAAATCCTAGCACTCCTCTCTGACATTGGAGCACCACCTCCCCACCTGAACTATTCTCTGCCCTTTCCTTTATTGTTCTCTTTACGTTTTCAACCCTCAGTGTCACTTCAGCCAACTATTGAAAGGTATAGAAGTTCTGCACCACCACTTTTTCTCTAATGGCTAGATGCAGTCCCAATTCAAACCTATGACACTTAGCCGCCTCACTCATCATCGTCTCAGCTGCATACCGAGACAGTTGCATAAATTGGTGTTCATACTCACTCAGCGTCATCTCACTCTAGTTGAGACTCAGAAATTCCCTCTGCTTCTGCTGAATGTACACCTCAAATAGATACTTCTTCTTATAAGTAGTTAGGAAATCTTTCCATGCTAACACCAGCGATTTTATCTGACTTTTCAGCATACTTTCCCACCAATGTAGAGCATCTCCTTAAAGCAAACTCACAACATATTCAACCTTCTCATCATCTTCACAATCAATCCGCTCCAATATTCATTCCATCTTCCTCATCCATATCTCAGCTTCTTCTGAATTAGTGGTCCTATAAAAGTCTACTACCCCATACTTCCTCAGCTTACCAAACTACTTTTCCCTCTTAGCTGGAGCTAGAGCAGAAGATTGCAGCATCTAGCCCATGACTTGAACAAATGCCTAAGTGAAGACTTGGAACATTCTCATCTCCAAGGGAGGTACTTGCTCTTGTGGAACAAGTGACTCCTGCGTCTGGGACTAAGAGGGCCCACTACCATGCCTTACAAAATCCTTAGCATTTCCTAGGACTACTGACTCATCAGTACTCTCCTCTCTTGTCAGAGAGTTAAGTGTAACTGATCCTTACAAAACTCCTCGTGTCCTTCTACGAGGTGACATCTTACTCCTTCAATGTAAATACTAACGTGTAGCTTACATTTCATTTTAATCTTTATTCCTACATGTATGCATAATGTGCATGTCACTTAATGAAATCAATCAATAAACAATGCAACAAGTAATCACATAGCATAACAATTCATACTACTATGCATTCTAAGCCTAGGAAAAACCTAAGCTCTGATATTAAGCCTATTGGACCTCATTTCTAGAGTCCAACTCCGAAGTCATAAAATGTGAGCGTATTACCCTGTAAGGTTATTTCAATAAACTCACATTAGCCATCATCGGTTCATCTTCATCCTCTAGTACCAAGAATGTTGGGCCCTATTTTTGGAGTCCAACTCCGGAGCCATAAAACATGAGCGGCTTTCGTTGTAGGGTTATTTCAATGAAAATCACATTAGCCATTAACTTCTCATCTTCATTCATTGATACCATAATTACAAATAGAATTATTTGAACAATTGTATCTCTATGTATCTATTTTATTTTGAAATAAGAATCATCTCATTCGGAGCTCTACCGATCAAGATATGATTAAAATACCAAAGTATGTTTAGTAAAATAACCAATTTATGTTCTTCCAACCGATTTCTTCATTTCCTTTCCATAAATCTTTCTTAAATCAACACCAAAGGCTATCAATTTTTATAGAGAGATATATAAATGTGTTATGAATCTATTGGTTCAAGAATCAGGTCATTTGTAAGTCGGATGACAAAGTTATGGCCAAAAGAATCAAGCATGTGCAGAGATGGAAAACCCTTCGGGTGTGATCGCAAGGATAAGGGTGCAAGCGCGAGGAATAAGGTGTAATTGCCAGGAATGATGGTACAATCATGAGAGTGTCTGTTGTGATCGCAAGAGTTCCTAGTGTGATCACGACTGAGGCTGTCCCACATAAACATCATATGCAGCATCGCTAACTTATACTGATCATATCTCTCAACTCCAATATCTAAAAATTTCATACTTTATATCGTTGAAAAGCTAGAAAGATAAGATAAAATTTTCATGAAGAAAACTTTGTCTAGTTCTACCTAAATCAATCCAGTTTTTCTCTTGAATTCAGAACATAAATTTTATCCCTATGAAAGATTTGAAAATGCAATGTACCACTTATAAGGTTATAAGCAAAACACAATCATATTTCATTGATGAATCCAAACAGAGTTTATACAAGCTTAACTTACATATCATCCTATTCTACATATCATTAACTTAAAACAAAATACATAAGGATGCTCAATGTTTGATATGCCTATAAAACTATCCAAAAAGGTCACTAACTTAGTACAAAAGATCTCTAGCTATCTTGGAGTTTCTGATGCCTTGCAAGGTTCAACACTCATCTTATTCTGCACCTAAGGAGTGAAAAAATATAGATTAAGCTACAGAGCTCAGTGGCTAATATATTTATAGCCATCGGTAACTAATCATAAATTCAAGCATATGTATATTGAAGGAGATTCTTTATCTGCATAGGCATATGATTTGAAAATAAAGGGTCAAGAAAAGTAGATATACTATTAGGAAACTATGTAATACAAGCCTTGTTCACCAATGTCTGATCTAGTTTTTTCCTCAGAGCCCATCTTCTAGTTTGATTATTACTCTATGTGTAGAAGTGACCAGAGCCTTTAAGTCAAAGACTTCAAGTTTACCCACACAATTATTGAAGTCAGTTGAGAAGTTTCTCAAACTATAATTTCCTTCAGCTTCAGTTCTATATAAAGTCGAATTGAAGTCTCCAAATAAAATAAAATGTCCGTTGACAATCTTCGTGAAGTCTATTAGGCTATCCCATAAAAGTTTCCTCTGGAAAAACATGATTAGCACCATAGATAAAAGAGGAAGAGGTGTCAACATTTACCTAAAGAAGTTTACATTTCAGGTGAATAGCTTGCATCCTTATGAAAAAAACATAGACATCCACCAAATAAGGATCATATCCAATAATAATTCTCCCATACCTATGGGCTTTATGATTGGAGATAAAGTTCCATCTAGAACTAAGTTTATTCAAGAAACCAAAATTCTCAATTCTAATTTTAGTTTTAAAAAGAGCACAAATCCATAGTTTTGTATTATAAACAAAATCCCTTAAAGCTAAAAGCTATTTAGGGCAATTGATCCCCCTCACATTCCATGCAATGATTTTCATAAATTAAAAGATTTTATTTTTAGAGACCTTCCCTTTACTCCTGTTGGATTTCCTTTTGATAGCTGTCAAAAATTCCCTAATAAGAGGATCATACAGAAGAAGAACAATTATTTTCCATCCGAACAAAACCTTTAGAATTATCATTAAGGTTCACTGATAACCCATCCACATTGGTCTCCTCATCCATACTAGTAGCTTTTGCATTAGCAGTCACCTCTAATGCTTTTTCTGCAACAACATCTTCAACAATTACTTATTTTCCACCATCAACTGCAACCTTTCATGCCTGAGCTTTGGAAGTAAAGATGAACGTAATATATTTATCTTAGCTATTAATGCCTGATTAAAACCTTTGTTTTTCTATTCTAATTGAGCCCATTTTTGAATGACAAGAAATGTAGGTCTTTTTTCCTAGAAAAAACTTATAAGGGAGTTCTCCCAATACTTAACTCCTTCCTACAGGATTTCCATATCAGGGGAGACAATAACACAAGCAAATTCTATCTTGGGAGGGTAGAAATGAAGAGAGAGATATATGGAGCCCCCTACCACTTGCTTCCATGTTCTCCTCACAAGTAAGGTAGTAAAAGAAGAAGAAGGTAAGGTTTGGGTTAAGGCAGTAGTAAACTAAAAGGATGATGTAGCTGAAGATTATGGTGCATTAGAGGATTGAAATGGTTGAGGTAAAGGAGGGATAGAATTATGTGCTACAACAGAGGGTGAGGGTAAGGGTAGAGGAGGAAAATCCTCCCTAGGATTGTTTTATTTTGAAGTGAATTGTGAAATCTGCAAAGTTTGCATGTTAAAGTAACCTTTGTTAGGGAGCTAAGGTGGAAAAGGGTAGGAACTAAAAGAGGAAAAAGGAAAGGGGGGAAGGGGGGAAGGAAAGAAAGAAGACCTTATAACCCTTGCAACAAGACAAGGGAAATATCTAGATTTAAAAAAATATTAGGGGGACAATGAAGAAGAGTTTCAAAGAATGAAGAGAAGGAAGAGTAAAGAATGGTGATAAGAGGAGAACAACAAGAAGCTTAGGGAGTAATGAAGAAGATTTGCAGGAGTGAAGGATAGACGTTAGAGAGATGACAAAGAACTTCTCTCTAACCCATTAGAGCTAGTGGTTCAAGGCAATCTTTTTGCACATTGATGTGTTGGCCAACTTGATGGCTTTCTTTTCTATTAAACCTTTAATTTCATCAATCCTCAATGATTGATCTGATTTATAAATATAGCCAAATACACTTCAGATAGACAAATGATCATGCTTTAAATTAACCACAGAAAATTCTTTCTATTCCAAGATTGGCTTCATGTTTGTTCTTCAAAATATTCACCAGTGAAAATTTTACCATGTGAGTTATGGGAGATCATTATTCTGACACTGTACATTGTGTTATTCATATGTTCTCTATGAAGATATATGTTGTGATATCTTTTAAATTAATTTTAGACATTATTTGAAATTGGACTTAGTTGGACATAATTGGAAATTTATATTCTACCTTAAATGGGATTCTTTGAGGATAAAGTTTAGGATTCTTTGAGGATAAAGTTTATATAGGATAAAATCCTAGTCAAGATAAGATTTAATTGGAATAAAATCACCATAGCTTGATTAAGATAATATACAAATTTTTGTTGATTTTTGGACTCTTCTTGACAACATATTTTGCTAGTTTTTATTTATCTAAGACAATTGATTTTTTAGTACCGTCATCAATATTGGACAACTATTTTCTACGCCTATTGCGTGAAGTTTTTGGGCTAAATTGCGTGGGAAAAGTGACTAGAACATAGTGACTTGGAAACTATAATTTTGGGTATCATGAACTATTTTTGGTGACTGATATTGTTATGATTCTGTCCAGATTATAAGTGGCATTCTTTTCCGAGGGTTGTGTGATTTTCTTAGTTGTCTATTATTGTGTTTTGTGTGAAAATCTCCAGGAGTTTTTGGTTTGGTTGCAACTATTTATTATGACATTTCGGTGATAAAACATTCATTGATTTGAGGTGTTTTGTGTGCATGGGATATCTTAGTGACATTATCAAGGGTTCACAACAATTTCTTGGTGGACAACTTCATATTCTTTTGTTGAAGAAGCTACAATGTTAAGGAAGTTGTTTTCTATCTCAAATGTCTTTTTTAATGTACTTATTGTTTAACTTACTTGAGTTGTTTAATTCTTCTCTTTATTATCGAACATTTTTTAGTAAATCCTCTATTGAGGTTAACATGATGTAGTCGTATTATTGGGTGTGATTTACTTTCATGAGTTGTGATGACGAAGGATATTGTCAAAGGTAGGGTGAGTTGACTCTATAATGCCTTGAGTAAAGCTATTGTTGTTCTTTAGTGAAAATGGTTAAGCTGAGTGAGGGCCCCATAGACGTAAGCAAGATGTGACAAAATGAATTACTAAATCTCAGGTGTTAATTTGTTTATTTTGCTATTAATTTTTTTGTTTGTGTTAAAAATTTACAATTCCTGACATAATTACTTTATATCAAGCAATCATAAATATAGTTCAAAGCAACTGCGGCTGAACAATAATTTTTGCAAAACCATATCCTTTTGGATGTTTAATTTGTAATACTTCGTATTAGGGGTTAGAAAATTAAGGAATTTCATTGCACTATATGCTTTGCATAATTGACTATTCGCTAATAAGTGCATATGTATTTTTGACACATACAAATAATTGTACATGTATGCATTGACAATTTTAGATATAATTGGTTTTAAAACTTAATTTAATATGAGATTTGTGGTTTCTAGGTGTCAAAAAAGTATCTGGAGAATGTTATTATCATTTCGGTATTTTTGGAAATTTTAGAAATTTTTCTGAAAATTTTGGTATATTAAGAAAATTAGAAAAATGGCATATTGACATGTAGCACTTCTATTTGGGTGACAAGTGGCTCAAATGCAATGGAGCCATGTCAATAGATTAAAAAGACATGTAAGCATGTGTTTGAAAGGTAAACATTTCTATAGCTTTTGGGTGGTACTTCGGTTTGGCTTTGTTCTTTATCAATACCGAAAACTCTCAACTAAAGTCTTCATCACAAAATAGCTTGTTGAATTGGTTGCATGTGATTTTGAAGAGCTAGAGTTTAAACTAGTAAGTACCATATGGTTGTTATGATTTGTGTACTGAATTATTCATCACGCAGTTAATAATTCGGTGGATATACATTGAAGACACTTAATAGCTAAACATGAATGATAATTTTAGGTAGATTGCATGTGTTGCTTCTGTATATGTGATGATTGGTCTATTATAAGATTGAATTGAAGTAGTTTTTAAGTTTGGAAAATCATTGAAATTGTGATTAGAAAGAGTACAGAAAATGCATGAATATTGATTTATAAACATACTCTATTTTTTGTTGTTATCATATAAGAATCCATTGAGTGTATATAGAAATGAATTGAAATGAGTTTATGATAAGGAATGAGGATTAGATAATATTGGTATGCAGAAATGATTTAAATGAAGTGTAAAAAAAATTGATGAAGATGCAAGAGAAAGAAAGTGTAGAAAAGTTGGTAAATTGTGTGAATGAGATTCAGATCTTTAATGGTTGTGTGTAATCTGGAAATTTGAATTTGTTATGTGTTGTGGAGTTGAAATGGAAGTAGGAAGGACAATTAATGCATCAAATGTATTGTATTATAAGAAGTGAATTTGGGAAGATTATGAGTGAGAGTGATGTTAGAATAGATGTAGGAACCATTGGAGATGCTTTGGAGAGTGTAGTTAGTGATTTAGAACTTTTGGTGATGTAAGGAAGACCTTG
>JANSVA010000217.1:37304064-37330704 GCA_025504915.1 Erythroxylum reticulatum | reverse complement strand
GTTTTAGGGATTCAGATACATCAGGACCGCTCTCAAGGTATTCTTAGATTGTTACAAAAGAGCTATATCGAAAAGGTACTTAAAAGGTTTGGCATGCAGGATTGTAAACTAGGTAATACCCCTGTGTCTAAGGGAGATAAGTTCAGCTTAAGTCAATGCCCCAAGAATGACTTTGAAGCTAAGGAAATACAGAAGATTCCTTATGCTTCGGCTGTAGGAAGTCTAATATATGCTCAGGTTTGTACGCGTCCGAATATTGCATACATTGTTGGAATGCTAGGGAGATATTTAAGTAACCCAGGATTGGATCACTGGAAGGCAGCCAAATGGGTAATGCGGTACTTGCAGAGAACGAAAGATTATATTCTCACACACAAGAAATCGGATAAGCTGGAGATCATTGGTTATTCTGATTCCAATTTTGTTGGATGCCAAGATAGTAGGAGATCTACTTCGGGCTATATCTACCTGCTTGCTGGAGGAGCTATTTCCTAGAAAAGTGCTAAGCAGATACTTATAGCTTCTTCCACCATCACAACAGAGTTTATAGCGTGTTATGAGGCATCCAACCATAAGATATGGCTGCGAAACTTTGTCATTGGGCTGCGCATTATGGACTCTATTGAAAAACCACTTAAGTTATTTTGTGACTAACTCTGCAGTGCTATATTCCAATAACAATAGGAGCTCGACAAAGTCGAAGCACATCGACATCAAGTTCCTAATTGTTAAAGAGAGAATTCAGAGTGGACAGTTGTTTATACAGCATATTGGATCAAACTTCATGGTTACGGATCCGCTTACTAAAGGAGTGTCACCCAAGGTGTTTCATGAGCACACTGCTCATATGGGTGTTGCATCTTTTCAGGATATATAGTTTCAATGGGAGTTTGTATTGTAGATGCTTTTCGGATTAGACATTTTTTTCACTGTCATTTTGGATACAATTTTTTGTTAAGTTATTTGAGGTTATTTTCAGCTTTAAGATATTTGGTTTATTTTGTCTATGAACTTAAAATTGATCTCACTAAAGCATAAGGTTGGACCAGTTGGAAATAAGCATACTAAAATCACACTGCTTATAATTTCCGTGCTATACATCCATGCTTGATACATGTCGTTTGGTTATATCAGCATATGTGACCATTGATGGTTCTAGTTACGTTAATTGTAGCGAAAGACGCTTTGATCCTATGTTAGTATAATTGATGGACCGGATTGTCTAAGGATGCATACAGTAATGATAGCACAATTATGAGTACTCATAACGTTAATATACAATTTTAAGGTAACACATAGAGCCCAAGTGGGAGATTGTAAGGATTTTTAATCAAACATGTGGGCTTATATGTGTATAATTGTATATAAAGGCTATCATATAAAGTTTAGCCCAATTAATTAAAGTGGTCTAACATGTTTATGGTATTTTGGGCTTCATGCATCTATTTTAAGTGTAGGCTCTATATGTGTAGAGATCGGGTTTATAATTTCTAGTTTTATGATGGGTCAAACTAGACATTAGATTAGGGTTTTACCCTAATATAAATGGTTATGGTCCCCAAATTAAACGTAACATAAATTTTTATCTGAAATTTCATCATCGGAGAGAAAACAGAGAGTTACAAAAAACTCTAGAAAAAGGGGCTAAGTTCTAATTTGGAAGACAAAACCGTAAAACTCCAGTGTAGATTTCATAATGGATTCAGGGATGCTTCCGCTTTATTTTATTCTTGATGATTTGATATGAATAGATACTGAAATTTAAAAGGGAATAAAATCACTACAAGGCAATACCCTTATAGTCTGTCGTTGATATATTTGTGGAAGCACCTGATATATTACATAAAGAGCTTTGGAAGCAGAACAAGAATTCTAATCATTGCTAAATTTAGAGGATTGTCTCGTGACAAGCCTTGGGAATCTCTGGTTCAGATAGTATAAAAGGATAGAATATTGATTGAATAGATGGACTAGTCAAGCGTGGCAGAGGAAGTGGCTTAAGAGAACACCTGCTATTTTCATCGAGACAACAGTCGGTACACACAGCGATTATAATAACCAAAAAGCATTGCTACAACACAATATTATAGGTCTGATTGTTACTACTCGCAACTAGATTTCCAGACATCGATACACAAAAACAGAGGGCCAACCAATTGTGTATCTATATATATATATATATATGGTAAAAACAGAGACAACAAAACACAGACTATTAATAGCTGCCGAGAGAAGACAGAGATGAAAACTTCATGTGTTTCCTGTAACAACTCAGGATCCTGCTCAATGCAAGGGCTGTCTTTGTAAGCACAACTTAATTCCATACACGCTGACAAAAGGAAGTGTTTACCACTTATTTTTACGCTTCAACAAACACGGGTGAGGGTATAGGTTATAGAGAGTGAAATCTAGTAAGGCGTATTTACACACTGAATTTATAAACAAGTTGAGAGAAATCTTATACCATTGGTAAAACCACTAGATTTCAAGCTTTGGTGAACCTTTTGTGATATACAAAGAAATATAGTCATAATTCAAGCTAATCAAGCATGCATTTGGGAATTAATAATTAAGAATAATTTTGCTTACTTCAATAGGAGTAGGTAAACAGAATCTGAAGATGAGGGAGAAGGACAAACATAAACATCTCCCCAGACCTTAAACAAAAACATTTTAGAAATCTTAACATAATCCCACCCTACCATTTTTTTTTTCGTTTTGTTCTTTTCTTAGAGATAAATCCACTGGATAAACGCAATTACAGCATCATAATTAAGCAATAACAGGCAAGCACGATACAAAAAAAAAAAAAACAACGATCACAGAGCAAATTAGCTTCATTTGGAGATTTGCGCGGAAGCAATATCTTGGGTTTTCCTGAACAGCTTGTGTTGAATGTGCTGAGAGAAAGTACGAGGAGGGAATAACGCTGGCTCCGACTCCGAGACAACCTCCGGCAACGGCTTGAGAATGATTTTCTCCTTCGGTGGCTCGCAGAAGACTGCCCATGAGATTCTCACCTTCTCTTTGTTCACAAGTCCCCTGTGTAGAATGCTCTTGTACTTACCATTGCTCAGTATCTCAATGGTGTCTCCTACGTGCATGATGATGGAGTTTGGGACGCATTTTGCTGTCACCCACTTACCTTCCTTAAATAGCTGGAGTCCTGGAACCATGTTATGGAGTATGAAAGTGAGTGCACTCACATCGGTATGAGCTTCCACACCTAAGGCCAGTTCTGGTTGTGGACACTTTGGGTAATAGTTGATCTTCATTTGAAGTAAGAGTTCTTCGAGTCCACCAACCTCTTTTTCTAGCCTTTCTTCTTCCAATCCCAATCCCAGTGATAGTACCGAGAGAATTTTTGTTGCTAGACCTCTGAGTAGCCTTGCATATTCGCAAGTCACCTCTCTGTTATGGATATTAATCAGATTGCAATGATTTTCCAGAATCATGATTTGGTCAAGAAAATTATCATTCTTGTTTGAAGTTAAAAAAAAAGTATAGTCGTGAGACAAAGATAGTGTTACAAGTGGCTAACTTTTTATTATGAGCCTTTATACTACCTTTAGTATTTGTTTACAAGAATTGTCTTCATATGTTTGTGGACAAGGGCAAGTGGTAACCAAAATAAAATCTGATAAGAATGCCGACAAAGATTTTGACCTACTAATATATACACCAAGTAAGGTAACGGTTAACTTTCCTTTGGTATTTAGCAAACTCACAATTTAGGGAAGATTAAACCGGATCATAAAGTATTCATTAGATATAATGATTACCAATTTTTCTCAAGTTATTATTAATAGCAAATAAAATCAGTAAGAAAATATGTTCCCTAAATTCATAAGAACTTTCTTTATCTATATATATGTATGTATGTATCTATATGAGGGGAGACAGATTGAAATGTTATATATATATATTTATATTTACATTTATAATTATATTTATATTTATATTTATACAAACACTTTTGAATTTATGCGATCATATATAAATACGATCGCATAAATTCAAAGGTGTTTGTGGAATAAGTTGCTTCAAACTTACATGTAATCACTTGGTGTCTTAGGCCAAATGGATAAATCTCGCTTGTCCTCAGGGAAAATAAGATGGAAGAAATAGTCCTCCCACTCCAGTTGGCCACTAGCATTATTGGCTAGTTTGCTTCCATAACCTTGAATCTTGCCGGATGCCTGATCATTTGCATAGCTTTCTTTTTCTTCCACCGAAAGGTTGAAGAAAGCCTCTCCAGCTTTCTTAACACGATCGATGAGATCATCGGAAATGCCATGGTTTACAAGGTGCATCACACCCCATTCTTTGGCTGCTCTTATTAGCTCTTCCCTGCATTTCTCGCGAGCCTCATTATCCCCACAGTCTATTTCCTTCAAGTCGATTGTTGGCACCTGAGCCCCTTCATTTTTCTTCTCCTCCTCGAAGATGTTTCCGATGCTTGTCAGCTCCTCTTTTGGGCGAACATACTCTTTTGGGATTGACTTGATTCCACTGCTTGAGAGAATCTCAACTCTTGGAGCCACTGAAGTTAACATCGCCATGGCTTACAAAGTTCTGTGCAGGTACGTAACGAAGTGCCCACGCTAGCTCCCAGCCCTCACCCTTAGCGACTGTTATGTCCACACCAAAGGTTTCATGGGCTTTTATAGAATCCATACGTACGTAAAAATGACAAACTTGTGGTTGATAATTTAAGTGGAGGTAAAGAGATATTAATTAAGTGGACTGGGAGGGAAGGCTAGGATGGTCAGTTGTGCACGTGACAATAGGTTAAAGTCACCAGACTCACCAAGCGATTCGCTACATGGTAGGAGTTGACTGGTCGTTCAGGCACGAGGTAAGAGAGCCATACCAAGCATAAACCCTAATTTACATGTTCAATCGAGGCCCACATTCGAGCCAACGAATTAATGAAAAATAATTAAGCTGATAAAATTGAAAACTTTTTCTCTACAACGGCGGTTGCTCTCGTAGAGTTCCAGTAGAGCTTGCTAGAACTGTGGACCATGTCAGATTCCAACCTACCTGGGTTGCGAATAAGTGCGAACAATGATATTTAATATCAGATGAAGGTTATGTTTATTCAATTTTTATATATTTTAACTAAATTGTTTCATGAACAATAAAAAAATATTAGAATGACTTGTACTAAAGGATATATTAATTATTAGTAAAACATGTTAAATCATCAATAATAAATTATTGAAGTTTTAGCAATAATAACATTATTCTTCCCTATTGTCTCCAATTATTTACCAGTGAAATAAACTTAATCACTTAAGAAATTACTTGCAATACAAAAAAAGTAAGAATTAGCGACGAAAAATTACTATCAGAAAATAAATCATTGCAAATTAGCGATAGAAACTTCCGTCGCTAAAATCGCCAGGAAAAATTTCGTTTAGCGACGGTTTCGTCGCTAAACATGAAGGGAAACCGTTTTGGTAAAATTTGCAACAAAATTTAGAAACGGTAAAAGTTCTTGTCGATAATAATATTGAAATTGACAATAGAAGTTTACAGACGGATTTGTTACTTCTATCGGTAAAGTTGTAAAATTAGCAACGGACTTATTACTGTCGGTAAATATTGCAGGAAGTAAAAGCTGAATAATAAATTTTGAAAATGCCGACGGATATTAGCGACGGAATATTTCATCGCTAAACTGTAAAACGTTATTTACTTAAACAAAACAACGTCGTTTGATTTAAAGTTAAACGATGTCGTTTTCTTCTTGAGTTTTAAGATGCCCAGAGCATCCCCCCTCCCCCACCTCTAGTTCATCTTCTTCACGTTTCTTCTTCGATCTTTAGTCTTCGGTCTTCTTCCTTCTTTGGCGACTTCCTCTCCCGTCCGGCATCTGTCGTCGGCCTTCCGTCGTCGTTGCTGCGTGGGTTGTTATCTTCTCCCACCATTAAATCATTTTCGTGGAGGTAATGGTTGTTTATGAATTTTTGTTGTTTTTTTGTCTTTGATTTTTTTGTATGCATGTTGATTTTTGTGAATCGATAGAAGATTTAAAGTAGAAATATTAGTGTTAGAAGGTTTAGTTTTGAATTTTGGTTATGACATTGAGATGCAAAATTCATGCACATAAGGTGTTTGACAAAATGTTAACATATGAAAAAATGAGTTTTTGTAATTGTTTTGGAAAGATTTGATGGACATTAAGTAAAGTAGATGTTAACATAAGGTGTTTGACAAAATGTTAACAAATGGAAAAATGAGTCAGTGGTTGGCTATTAAGTATATTGAAATAAGTCAAATTGTGAAGTGGTACTTGGATTTGAAATAAGAATGTTGTAATAAGGTTTAGGATGAGATAAGATGGCATGGTCAAGATCATCACTAGTAAGAGTTTTGACTCAATCAAGATTTTTATTTATCAAATTTGAAGATATTTAGAGAAGGTGGAAGTTAGATATTTAGGTTTGAAGAGGACTTATTTTGGTATGAAAATTTTTTCTCAAAGAAAACAACATATTTAGAGATAAAAATGTGATTTTAGATAATATCATAACAAATGGAGGAGTAATGTGGCAAGGAGAAACCTAGATGTACACATGATTGAGAAACCAATCTAGTGTGAATGTAGTAATAGAAGAGTTCAAACAAGAGAAACCAATATGTCATTACCATTGTGACTATGATGCACTCGGTACCAACATTTCTTAATGCAGTGCCAAATTTTAAAGATTAGAAGAAATGTGATATGTGGTACCAGAATTAAGCACCCAATTGTTATAATGACTTGATCGTCCTTTCACCACATGTCCTTAATACTTGTAACTATATTGTTTGCCACTGATATTTTTTGGAGTTATAAGTGTTGTTAGGCTAATTTGATTTCCTCGATAGTGATTATGATTCTATTATCTAACACTTGTGTTATTCGAGCCTTGAGTTGAGTCATGCGGCTATAATTAGTACAATAGTCTCCACCTTATGTTTTTCAATAGACTTCAATAGTTATATTATAAAGTAGATGTTCACAAATATTTTCATTGAAGGAACTCATTGGTTGGCAGTATTTCTATTTTGAAGTTGATAAAAAAATATAGTATAAGCAAGTATTCAAATGATATTGATTTCGTTATAATTTTTACAATGTCAACAATGATTTTGCACATACTTAATCGAATTTATTTCAGTTTCTATATTTTTCATTCTAGATCCATCATTATCTTTTTTCATGTACTTTAGGAAGTTCCTTTTGTGTGTCGGTTAAGGTAAGTAATTTTATTTTTACTACGTTTTTGTAAACTTTGATGTGTATTCCGTATTTGTTTGCGGTTTCTACTTCTCATATGAGGTGTCCACATTGATGGAAAGTATGGCTTAGATAAGACATGAGTTGGAAGAGTTGAAGATAGGATTTTTAGAAAACTGTTTAGTTTCATTTACCAACGGAAAATAAAATTCCATCGACAAATTTCATTTTATTTGCTGACGGAAAACTAAAACCGTCGGTAATATTGCAAAACTCAGTTTACTAAACATCTGCTCACCGACATTCAATTGTTACTATCGGAAAAGATTGCGATGAAATATTTTTTTAGTCGGTAAATTTACCAACGAGCGAATCACCGACGGATTTTTCCATTGGTTTATTCCGTCGCTAATTTGTATTACCGATGGAATTTTACCATTTTGCCTTGGAATTTTCCATCGCTAATCGACCTTTTTCTTGTAGTGTTGTAAGGGTGATGTGATAGTAAGAGAGACTTAAATTAATTAGTAAAATGATTATTTTATAATTAAGATATTATAATAGTGTTATAAAATAATCTTATCACATTTAATAAATTCATTGATAAAATCAAACTTATAATAAGATCATTGAAATAATCGTAAGATTGTATGTCTATATTTTATCCAGTTTTAAAATTAAAGGTAAATTAATTATAATTCATATTGAAAAACTAATTAAGATTTTATACATTTTGAAAATAATTTGGAAATGATTTAATATGATTAAATAAAAATTAATAATTATGTACATAATTCTAAAAATATACTAGATCGTAGTAGTTAATATATTATAATAAACATGCAAGTCCATAGTCACAAATATAAACAATTCATTATCTGATCTCTTTGATTGTATACTATAACTTGCATTTGTAACTTATAAAATTATAAAGCATAGTCATCAACATTAGTCTAGTCTCACATTATACCTCAATCTCAAAACGAGACTTATGATTCCTAAAAAAGACCAATCTCATGTAGAGATTAACCACTAAAAGTATTTTTCTTCAAAGAGTCATTGACCATAAAGATGAATGATGAAAATATCTTATCCGCTTTTATAAAGAAGTCATAATCATATTTCAAGATAAAAGAATCACATATGCACATATTTAAAAAAAATTGCATGCATGTATTTCAAACATCATAATAGAATAAATAAGTGTAAAATCTACAACTTTATTAATCTTAATTGTTGTAATAAATGTAAAATAATAGTCACAAATTCTTATTAAATCAAAACATTATAAGATCATATTGCCTACATATCTATGACAATCAATAGGCTTAAACCCTTTAGTGATTTAATTAGTTAACATATTTATAGTGGCAATATATTCATAAACTAAATCATCATTATCAACCCATCTTTGTTGCTTAAATACTTGAGTTCAACAAACTGGGCACCATTAGTGTTTTTGTGTACTGGCAAAGAATTCAATATATAAGTTGTAATAATGAACCGTAATGAGCCTAGAAAAAGCATTAACAATCCTAAACCCTCTAATGAAATTGTTTAGTCAATTGGCATGTGTTTCTGTTACAAAATAAGTTATAATATCAACTTTCATAATTAAGTTGCCACAATTGATTGTTTAGAGCTCTTCCAAGAGATAACTCCTTCAACAAATATGAAAATATAACATGTTATTGACTTTTTGTCACCAAAATATCCACCAAGATCAGAATTAGCATAGCTCTGATTTTTAGAACATCAATAAGTTTATAAATAAGCATAAAATCCCCAATCTTACATTTATAGTGCAATACTTTCTTTGCTACAACCCAATGCATACAACTATTATTGTTCAAACACTTGCAAAGAATATTAACTATAAAAGTACTTAATAACATCAAAATCCTAGCTAAACTACTATAAGGAATAAATTTCATCCTTGCTTTCTCCAAATCATTTCAGCGTATCACCTTTGATTATAAAGTGATATATCTAGCTTGTAGTCGTGATTATAAAACCTCTATGTCACTTTATCAATAAAGGCCTTATGAGCTGGATCTAAACTATTTTTAATATGTCCTTACAGGTCTCCATCCATGCCTCCCTAAAATTGTTCGTGTCAAAGTACTTTGATAGTATTTTCTTCATAATTTATAACATAATCCAAATCATTACTAGCAAACAAAATATCATCTACATGTAAGATTAGAAACGTAAACTTGCTCCCAAAAGACCTAGATTATACACAAGAGTCAATTGTATTCACTTTAAAATTCAAATATGTGGCAATCTTATAGAATTAGTACATTGTCATGATGCTTGCTTCAAATTATAAATCATCTTCCTTAATTTAAAAACCTATCATGCATTTCTTTTAACTTTTAAAAATATGAAATGTTGCATGTACAGCTCATCTACTATATCATTGTTTAAGAAAGTTGTCTTGACATGTATCTAGTGAAGGTTAAGATTAAAATAAGATATTAAAGCCATTATGATCTAAAATGAGTCTTTAATAAAGAATGGCAAGAAATTCTCAATGTACTCCACTACCTCTTAGTGTAACCCTTATCATTAGTTTAAGCCTCTCAACCTTGGCTTTAGCATCTCTTTTAGTTTTGAACATTCATTTGTTGTAAATACATTTAAATTCGTATCGAATATCTACCAACTCTTAAACACTATTGCATTTCGTAGACTACCTCTTCTCCTTTATAGTCATCATCCATAAGTCAAAATGAGGAGTCTTACATTTTTTTCATTATAGGTAAGAGGATCTATAATCTCTAAAAAATCATAGTTAGATTTACCCAAATAAACAACATAATCATCAAAGATTATAGAAATCTTTTCTTTTTCGTAAACCTCTTAGTGGGGTTGAAGAATCATGTTAAACATCCATCATAACCCGTCTAATAATATTTACGCCACCTCTAACATTAGGAGCTAAAACTATATCCAAGTTATGCTCATAAATTTATAGAAATACCTCAATAACTCTCTTATAAATAATAAGAATGTATATTGCTACCAGATCTAACTCCTCAAATGCTTAAACTCTTAATGAAATATATTCTATATCATTCTCTAAAAAAAATTATAGTCAATTTATTATTATAATTAAGATATTAAAAGTTGTATTTTTTGAACCTTTAAGATAGTCAATGAAGAACCCATGAGTTATCTTAGGATTCAACATCTTCTTTTACAGATTATAAATTTTTATCTCAGCTAGAAAATTACAAACCATCAAATGGTTCAAACTAGGCTCTATTTATCCATAGTTTAAAAAGAGTCTTGGGAAATATATTTTTAGGAATATATTTCATGATTTAAGGTGATGTCTTCAGTGCCTTGCCACTATAGATATTAAAAAACTTTAATCTCCCTATTATATTCTGCACTATGATCTTAGGCATATGATTGCGCCTATTTACTACTCGATTTTATTCAAGTTTATTAAGCATGGTATATTGTTTAACTATGTTAACTTAACAAAAGGTCCCTTCTCATAACTTAACAAAAGGTCCCTTCTCATAACCTAAAATTCTATATCTACTATAATACTCTCCATTCTGGCTTGATCTAATAACCTTAATAGGTATATTGATCGAGTTGCTTCTTAGCCTCTTCTTTGAAGACTTTAAACTTTTTTAGGGCCTCATACTATTACTAATGAGATACGTATAACTATATCAAGAGTAACGATTAATAAATGTCAAACAACTTTTTTCATCAATAGTGAGGTTCAAAGGTCCACTATTTTATGTATAAGTTACCTTTAAAACCTCATTAGTTTTAGTGCTACCATTCTTCTTACTTTTAATGAATTTATTCTAATACAATTTACACGAGCATCATCAACATCATCATAAACCAAATTAGGAAGGATTTCAATCTTGAGCAATCTATAAACTCTTATGTCACAAATTGAATAGTTTATCCTTGGTTAAACTCCTTTTAATTCCTTATTTTCAATCCTCATAACCAATTTACCAAGGTTCTTTAAATTCAAATGATATATCTCATTATTTAATAAACAATCACCAATTACAACAAAATTTGGGGACAATGTAACTCTTTTATTACTAAAAACTAATAAATATCTAACATTATTATTAAGTATAAAACCTAAAACTAAAGTATGTCTCTTATATAGGACATATGCTACTTTATTTAACATTATACTGCTACTTAAGCTCGATCACATCTTCACATCTCTAGTATACTTTGCTCTGATTTCGGTTCCATCTATAATGAATATATTCACCTCTCCTTCATTTGGCCTTCTTTTTATTCCTTAGTGATTACCATTATCGGAAATATAAATTAAGGAACCACTATCTAGCCATAATCTATTTAGTACCATATCTATTAAAGATGACTTAAAGCAAACTAAAACCTCAAGTTTATGTTATTTGTTTTTCTTTTCTTTAAGAAACCTTTTACTTGTAATGGTCCCTTTTCAGATGTTCTACCTTCTCATAAAACCAATAGTTAACATTCTTCTTAACCCCTCTAAAAGGCTTATTAGGTTTATTTCAACCCTTTTTGAAGCCCCTATCCATCTTAAACTTTTTGTTATAAATCTCATAGTCCCTTTTAGGTTAGAAGACTCACCCAGTAATAGTTTCACCTTTTCCATGCTTTATCTTTTCCTCTTCTTGAATATAAATAAAGATAAACTCATTCATTATCTATACTTTCTTTTCAGCATTATAGACAATCTTCAAGAACCAAAGTCAGAGGGTAGCGGATTTAGTACCTACCTTGAATAAATGAAATTAGGACCTAAAGGTCATTTAATTAGTTGACAATGTCCTACATCTTCATGATGTAAGCCATATCCCTAAATTCTCTATCATATCTTAAAGAAGTCAATATATGCATAAGTTGACTAGCTTCAACTTTTCCACATTATATGATTCTTTTCCTTCAAAATTATCATGAATCTTTTGGCATTATTCTCAGCAAGTAATCTACTCTTAAAGGATGATAAAATCAAATCCTTCAAGATCATGATGCTTAATCTATTTGCCTTTTCCTAATTCTAAAAATGAATCTTTTACCTTTTGTGCATTATTGAGTTATAAACATATGCTTATCCTCAAGAAGTGTCATATCCAGGTTCGCTAACCTAATGCCAACTTAACATCTTTTTTTTGAAATATTAAAATCATTTTCAACCAAAGTCTCTGTTGCACAAATTTGATTGATAAATGCTACTTAACTCTTTAGATTAGAAACCAAGGCAAACTTTATAATAAGCTAAAACAAAACTCAAAATTGACATTATAAATTTTTATTTGATTAAAAATATTGTAAATAAGAGTCATAATAGACAAAGTAGAAATAAAAATGCAAAATATTATCCCTTTTGAGCAAACAATAATTCATAAATCAAATTATGACCTTTACTAATCATTGTACCATCTTATGTTATATTATTGAGCTAGTAAAAATATGAAATTGTAAAATAGAGATGCCTTTGTTCAGTCGATCGAATGACTGATTGAAAAAAAAAACTCTATAAATCAATTCCTACAATGTTATCTTTATAACCTTTAAGTTCACCAGACCAAAGATTTGATCTAAGCTTTGGGTGTCTTCCAAAATATAAAAATACATAAAATATAAGTAGAGTGATAAAGCATAAAAAGCACATGTAAAACAAATAAAACATTTGAACTAATAAAAATCAAGTTATAAAATTGAATTACAATTTACTTTGGTGTTTTTAAACCAATCTTATGACTTATATATAAGAAACAATAAACTATTACAGGATTTCATGCAAATATAAGTTAAGAATTTTCTAAAAGCCTAAAATCTTCCATCTAAGTTTTCTAATAAAAAAATTGAACTTATTTTACCAATTAAGGCCTATTGAACTTGTTGTAAGTAGCTTTATAATCGCATATATGAATCTAACATCAAATGGGAGCATCTAAGATCATTCAATAGTATTATATACATCTTAATTGAACTTATTTTATAAATAACAAAATGATATTATAAGTATATGGAATAAAATAAATAATTTTTATTCTATAATAGATATATGAATTTTTAGAGATGATAACGTAACTCTTCTTTTGCCTCTCCTATTTCTTAAAGTCAAGTTATAAATGGAAAATCCTAATTAATGGGAATCAACCATTTACTACTTAAATGCTAAAAGATATTAGGAATCCATTAAAGAACATTGGAGGACAGATGACACTTAGTAGACTAAGGAAGGTCAAAGAAGTTCCCAATGACTTAATAGTGGATCTCTATATAAAGAGTAAAGCTTTATTACTTAAGAGGCTAAGGATAGACATATAATATTGATCAATGTGAATGAGCAAGCTAAAGATTGTGGTTATAGAATGTAACTAGAGTCGAACACATTTGATAGCTAACATGGATCTTTCACTAACCTTTGAATGGTTGAGAAACATAATGTAACTGGCATTAGAGTCATTTTAGTATTAGACACCAGTCTTTTAACTAGGTTTACAAATTGGAGGAATAGAAGCAAATTGGCATTGGCATTACTTATGTATTTAACATTGCACCCATCTTTTTTACCCGCACTAAAAGTTCTAGAATAAAATTGGAGCTAGTGTGCTCTAGGACATACATCAAACACATGTTTTAGTTAGTTAGAGTTTTGTTATTTTAAGATGTTATTTCCTTTTAGAACTCAAGTTATAGAGTCTTATTCATTGATATAGATTAATCAAAAAACTTTGGAGAGATTCTTTTTCAATCTTTTAAAGTAATACTCACTTTGAGTTCTCGATAAACTTACTATCTTATTTAGTTTGCTAATGACAATCAAGTCCTAGAATCTTATCATTCACAATTCCTTCTTCTCTATAATTGTAGTAATTCATATCATTCTCTTATATTTTATTTTCAATTTCTTAGGTTAAACCCATTTCTAATAGAACAATCCTTGGTCCAGTCATATTAATATCGAATCTCACTAGTCCTACTAGTGAGGGTCATATTACTAATCCTTTAAAATGTTACTTAAGAGAGTAATAAGAGAGACTTAGACTTATTAGAAAATATACTAGACACTATCATTAAGTTGTCCTAATAGTCTAACATAATAATCATATCACATTTAATAAACATATTGAGAAGACTAGGTCTATAACAAGAAACTAATATATCCACGAGCCTCCCAGTCACTGTTAGCCTAACTTTGAAATAAAAGACTAGTCTATATAGACAATTTTTAATATGCACACACTTTTTTTCTTGCATATAAGGTTTATATCATCTTATCGTTGGTTTTCACTTTTCAAATATATTTTTTATTGAAAGTGAAATTTAAATTTTATACTTTAATAAATGATGATAGAGTGCATTAAACCAATAAAACATATATGGAATTAGAGAGTTCTTGAAAGATCCCTTCTAGATTAATTTCTTATTGGATTTTAAATATTTCTAGCCAAAAGTCAATTTACCATATAAAATGCTCATAAATTATTAATTTTTAATGCATTGTTTGTTACATTCTTCACAAAATGTAATATAAGTAAGGTAAGAATAAGAGAAAAATAAGCATAGTTTACCTATAACGTACATCTTAGATCTACATACCGTATTTACTTGTGATTTAAAATTAATTAATCTTTAGTCATTACATTGAACTTAATTATTTATAAAGAGTAAAATTAAATAAGGTTGCTTTTGACGCTCTCTATATTGGAAAGAATTATTGAAATTGAATTGTCAATTTAATTTTATAAATTGAGATAAAATTAGAACTTCAATTCTTTTCCCAATTCCAATGAACTTATAAATAATTAGTTTTCCAATAATTGAAAATTTTTAATTTGAAATAAATATTTTGAATTTTTAAAAACTTAATCTTCACTAAATTATTACACATGGTGCACTTCCACTTAAGTTAAGATGGAATTTCAATTCAAATTCTAGTTAAAATTTCAATAAAAATGAAGCACGATATATCATAACCTTGGAAGAAATCTATATAATTTCATATTAAAATTGATTTTGTTTTGTAGTTTCAATTTTAAAATTAGAATTGGAATTGGAATTTTCAATTTTATTCTTTATTTATTGCATGATATCCAAATTATAATAAAATATAGGTATAATGCTTCAGTAAGATTTATGTTGAATAAACTCGAACAACTCAGTTTTATTTTGTATACGTTCACTTAATCTTTTTTTTTTTTTCTCTATCTAAGCAGTACAAAGCACTCAATTATATTACGAAAGAGAACTAAAAGACTGCTTCTAAACAACAACAATAACTACAACACAATGACATCTAGACGCTCTTCTTAATTATCATACCACCATCCTCAACGCCTTGCTTAGATTAAAGATCAAACCAATAATTCCAAATTGTATGCAATAACCTCTGTATTTTGGTACTTTGTAAGCATTAATTGAAAGTCACACTGACACTATAAAGAGATAAGAAAAAATAGGGATAGGAGCATAGAGCAAAAGTGAGCTCCGTTTATAAAACGAGGGCATTATCTATTCGATTAACTGATCACCAAGGAAAGGAATAAGTTTTATAAAATCAAAGGAATTTCAGCTATCATCCACTCACATTAACGAAAAAAAGAAAGAAAGAAAGCAGGTTATCATTACAAGATAATTATTGAAAAGCATGCAGTTTGGTTTGTGGAATTAATTGACTCCAACTTGAAACCTCTCAATCATACACCAGCTTGTTCTTGTAATTCCAGATAAACTATAACACAAACCATCTTTAGATAAAGTATGAGTACATAAGTTATAACTGAATCTTTCCTTTTACCAGCATCTGAATTTTATAATATATGCATATATATTTATATGTAATCTGGAAGAAATTAAGGGTTTTTGAAGGAGAAGATTACACTATACTTAAAATTTTGATATAGCATTTAATTATATTAAACTATTTAATTATAATTAGGGTTAATTAAAAAAACCTAAACTTTCATCAATTTTTTAATCATAGTCTAAACTTTAAAAAGTAGCAATAAAATGTCCAAACTTTCAATTCTTTTCAATTATGGCCTAAACTTCAAAAAGTGACAATAAAATACTAAAACTTTCAATTTTTTTCAATTCTAACCCAAAGTTATTTGTTGTTCTCCCGATGCCCTCAGCTCTTTATTTTCTGTTTATTTTTCTAACGTCTCAAACTATTATCACATTACAGCATATTACACCAATAAACTCTTCGTTTTTGGTTCGTTCTCCTGATGTCCTTAGTGTAAGAGCGTCAGGTCTACGTAATATGAAAATTAGAGGGTAAGGGCGTCGAGAAAACAAACTAAAAGCGAAAGGAAAAATTAAAATCAAAGCATAAGGTCGTCAGAGCTGTGTAATTTAATTTAGGTTATTTTAAAAAAAACGTAATTTTAATTATGTGATTAAATGACATCGTTTCACTAATCTTCATTTGTTGTGTTAATTTTGGTTGATGTGTATTAATAGTTAAAAAATTTGAAACATGTAATAAGTCACGTCAGTAAACTTAACAGAAACACTAACGTCTGGCTAAAATTGAAAAAAGAAGAAGAAAGTTTGGACATTTGTTACTACTTTTTAGCTATAATTAAAAATTTAATGATAAGTTGAGCTTTTTTTATAATTAACCCTTATAATTATGAAAAAACAAAAATGTTTGGCATAATGATCTAAAGAATCAAGAAAATAAATCACAAAGTGAGGAGTCTTGTATACTGAGTTATTGTTGTTATATTTTAACTTTGACACTATCCATTCATTGTCTTCTCTAACTTATTGATTATAAAGTATTAATTGTTATTAACTTTTGGATATGTTATCTCTTGTAATCCTTAAGGCTCAAACAAATAATGGAAATAAAATTTATATGAAAAATTACAAGTAAAATTTCTCATCATTTCTACAAGAGATAAGTTTTTGATTTCTACTTTTTTGCAAGAGTTTGTAATATTTTTAACAGTGTTTAATTTATCAAAATATAAGAATTAAAGTGACATTTACTTCATTATAATCCTATCTGGCATATGATAGGGAAAACAAGTCTTAGGTGCATATTCTATTAAAAATCATTTTTTATTAACTTTAGTATGTATGTATTTATCAAATATATATATATAGGTAAATTCTCCAGTATTATCATTCCATTTTCAATTCTATCACGAATGATTTTCCAATTTCTATCATAAGATTTAAAGGAAGACAATTTGAATTGATAATTTAATTTCATCAAATCTATCGTACCGTTATTTGAGAATTTGTTATTTTGAAGTTGAGTGTAAAATTTTAAGTTCAAGCTTTGGTAGTAATAATGTGAGAATTTATCCAATGTAATAATTTCTTGTATACATTAAACAATAAATTATCTTTTTGATAAATTAAGTGAGATTAAATCGTAATTTAACTCCTCCCAATTTTATCCTAAGTTAAGGTATAATAGCGCCTATAACGGTCAATTCCAGGTTTTAATTGCAAGAATTCTTTTACCATTGAACAGATCATGGTTTTCTCTGTTCCCCGTACTGCTATTGATTTACTTTCTGAGACCTGAAAACAGCTGCAAACATCATGTCAAGTCCCTCATGATTATTGTCGTACGATTACGTTGACTTGCTCACGCATTTCATTGGTTAAGAGTCACGTTTTTTCGCATTCTTTTGTTGATGTCAACTACCATATATGAAAATGTTATCTGGAATTACCTGTCAAGCTTTGCCTTTCACGTTTCACCTAACCC
This sequence comes from Erythroxylum reticulatum, assembly GCA_025504915.1. Lineage (NCBI taxonomy): Eukaryota > Viridiplantae > Streptophyta > Magnoliopsida > Malpighiales > Erythroxylaceae > Erythroxylum > Erythroxylum reticulatum. The sequence continues at coordinate 37,312,741 of JANSVA010000217.1, read as the reverse complement.
TTGTAGTGTATGGATGGTTTTGTCCCTTGTCTAATCAGAACTTACTTTTGGAAGAACAATAACATATGCGCTTTTTTCCGCTGGCAGTTAGAACATAAGCCACTTGCGATTATGGTAGTGTCAACTATGTGACTTTAAACTTCCAACGCACTTGTAATTTGATAATGACCTCTATTATTATCATACCTTTAAAATGTATGGGAGTTACTGCGATAATTTACACAATACGTTTTCATTGCTAGCAAATAGATTTGGTACAAAATGCTATTGAAAAATTAGATTACTTTTTGATTGATAAAATAAACAAATACAATAGCTATTTATTTAAATATAATAAAAAAATTTGCGGATATCATATTAGAATCATATCAATATGATCTAGTATTAATATTGTGTCAATATCAAATATTATTTTAAATAATTTTAAAAATTTAAAATAATATTTCAAATTTATAGAATTATAATTTAGTCTTTATTATAAAATTTTCCTTCATTTACACACAACCTTTCGTTTTCAGCACAACCCTCAGTAGACTACACGCGTATCCTTTTCCTAAAGCTGCATTTGTCTTGGAGATGCGAGAACGAAAGATTGTGCTAAGAATGAAGGATGCTAAGAATGAAGGACTACCTCTTTTATTTAGGGATTTCATTCCCAAAAATAATGTAGTTTTAGTTATGTTATTAAACAACATAGTTTTGATAATTTTCATTATTTATGTTTATTTAGTCTGACGTGTAAAATTTTTTAGGGCTTCTGAAATAAATGGCAAATCACGTCAGTAAATTTAACGAAAAAACTAACGTAAGGTTATAATTGAAAAAAATTCAAAGTTTAATATTTAATTGTCACTTTTAATGTTCGAGATATAATTGCAAAATTCAGCAAAGTTTGACATTTTTTGTAATTAACTCATTTATAATTATAACTCCATTCTTCAAGTTCAATAATTAGAACTTTAAGGGAAAATTTTTGGTCTTATTAGGATTGGACAAAAAATTATATTTCAATACTCTCTCTCACCTTCAAGTCTTCATATGGACATTTTTCCTCTCTAGGCTCTACTCATACTAATAAACTCAAAACTAAATTTACTCCCTTTGTTTTTTAGGCTACTACTTCAAGTACAAAGGATACCATTGTTTTGATCCTCAAACCTATAAACTTTATAACTCTAGTCATGCGCATTTCCTTGAACATGAATTTTACCATTCCACCATTTCTTTTAATGCTTCCCCTTCCCCTTCCCCTTCCCCTTCTTTTGTTCTATTCTTACCTTTACCTTTGAACCATTCCTTTACTTACACTGCTTCTCCACCTTCACCTACTCCTCCACTATTATCAGCTCATCTTATGGTCACATACACACGTGATCATACCTGCATCCCTCTCTCTTTTCATGATTATATCACCTATTCCATGCCTGTTACCATTTTTGACCCACATGTTTCACTTAAGCCAATAAATTTTCATAATAGCGTCAAGCTGTGATTAATGAGTTGACTACTCTCGATCACAATCATACTTAAACTCTTATTCTTCTTCTGCCAAATGCTAACATTGTTGGCTATAAAATGGGTATTTCGTACCAAGAGAAATCTTGATAGCTTCATTCAACATCATAAGGCTAAACTAGTGACTAAAGATTATCATCAAACTTCAAGCATTAAGACTACATAGATATCTTTGGTCCTGTTGTCAAACCCACTACCATTCACATTGTTCTCAATCTTGCTTTACGCCAACTTAATGTCAACATGGTCATCTCCAAGAACATGTCTTTATGTGTTAACCTTTTGAGGTTTACAAGTATCCACTATCCTTATTATATTCTACCTTATCTCATGTATCTTTAATTGTGTATATTAAGGTCTTCAAAACTTCTGTGAATAAATAGAAGCAGACAATACAATTTCCCTCTCTCTACTTATCAATTAGTCCAATTCCTATAAGTCAACATATTTTTGCAAGTTTTCAAAAGGAATAATATATTTTTGAACTAGTAAATTATGATACCAACCTCATAATATGTTATCGCATATAATTATATAAATATTATGGAGTACTAATTTAAGTTTTTCAGTGTTACAACAATTTGATGGTGCCTTTATATTACGACATTTGTCCTACTTTGTAATGACAATTTTAATTTCAATAATTGATCTTTTTTGCTTACATATTTATAATTAACAATAATTAGAAAATATATGATAATAAAAGTTTTTGAAAAGATGTTTTTTCACTTAAAATTTGACTTTTTATTTTTCAGTTGTTCACTATTTTTTGTTTAATTTTAATAAGATAAAATTAATTGCATTTATAAGATTGTTTTAATAATAAAAATTAATTAGTTAGATTTTAAAAATTCATATTTAAAGGTTAAGTCAGCCATGTTTAGACATATTATTTTTTAAATAATCAAATTTTCTAACTTTGTTGTACTAAATTTTAATATAGCATTAAAAAATTTTATTTTTTAATACGATTTTGAAAATTCAATTTAAAAATCTCCAATATTTAAATTAAAATTTTAAAATTTAAAATTTAAATTGCAACAGATCGTCTAAAGCCTTAATTTGATATTTAATACATTTATGATAGTGAAACTAGCCATATTTTAATTTATGTTTATTGAAGTAAAGTACGTTTGGGATTTTCCTCATAGAAAATAGCAATTTTCTCAAGCACCATTGATTAGGAAGTTTCGAAAAATAAGAATATTTGCATCCAGGATAAGACTATTTTGTAATTCTTAATTTAAGTGATTTTCCACCATTTATTTCAGAATTTGGAAATACGGTTGCTGCTTTACAAATCTTACACAAAAATTTATTTCCACTATAAAGTTGAATTAACGTAATTTAAAATTCTTTATTATTCAATTGTTGAGCAATCTAAGTAAATGAAAACTTGTGCCAAAAATTAAATTCATAATTAAGTAAAGCATCGCCCAGGAACATTGCTCTGGCTCATATTTACAATATATATAAATTGTCATAAAATAATTACAATATTGCTTTGAAGCCATGGCATGAGGATTGAATTTACTATCTATAACGACCTCAACATTAATATTAAAAGAGTATGATTCACTACCTTGTTTCTTCTCTTAAATTATTGATTACCGGAAATTTAGGAAGCTAATGACGACTGAAGATTAAAAAAGCTAAAGGAATATATAAACATCTTTTAATTGCGTGCAGTATTACGTGTACTCGACGACATAAAACTTCATTTTCAGTACATGCTTCTAGTCCATAGCGTGACTGTGTATGCGTTTATGTGTGCTTCTGCTTTTATTGCTGAAGGTCATACCTCAATTCGTCAACATCCAATAAGAACGCTATAAAGTGTTGGTGGCATGGACAATTAATGTCATCTTTTTCGGCTAATTACGTTTTATGTGTGAAATCAACACATAAAAATAATTAAAAAGGAGAAGGCATTGTACCAATGAATAAAGTTCACTTGTGATCATCTGTTCTGTTATTTAATTCTAAACCTGTGCCTATCTCTCTCGTCCACAAGTTTCACAATAAACAGTTCTATTTATTTATTGTAAAACTTGTGGAACTAAATAAGGTAAAAGAGATTTCTCTTCCCCTTGCAAGAGTACAGAAGCATAACAAGGACCCTGGCTACCTATAATAACCAAACAAGTCAACCTTTTCTCTTCAAAAAAGAAAAAAGACTCTGATGGTTGCTTGTGTTTATCAGCCAGCTGCCAGGTCACATCCGCGATCAACGGCAACAGATTAATTTTATGTATTACAGATAAAGTTTGTTTGTTTTAATTAATTTTAGATTGTTAATGTATACACATTAAAAATGTTACTCTTACACATCCATCCATGTCAATTCGTATATTAAAATTCATTCGTACCGTTGAAATGGGGATAATCTTGACATTCTTTCTGTTTCTGGGCCTATGGCTACAACTCCACTATTTTATTGAGGTCAGATGATTATCCATTAACTTACGCTCTTAAGCGATCGAGTAAATCAAATGAAGCCAAGTTGAGTTGATTCGAAATAATAAAGAACCATTCCGACCAGACCTGCTCTTTTGGGTCCACGGATAACTGTTATGCACTGAAGCCGAACTGGTGGTGGTGGGAAATAAAATACACGAAGAAAATGCAAACACAAAACAAAAGCCGTAGGCGTGGGATTCTTTGGAGAACGGTAGTTGAGGCGTGCCACATGGTCATAGGGTGGTAAAAAAGTTGGAAATAAACTTAAGAATAGCGCTTAGATTTTATTAATCACTCAACTAGTTTCTCTAAAAACATTGTTGGATTCTGAAAACTAAAATTTATTTGATTAGTAGAAACAATCTCTCCATTATAATATTATGTATTATTAAACTTTTTTTTTATCTTAACAGAATTTCCACTAGTTATTAAAATTTATAGCTAATTTTCACAGACTTAAGTCAAGTCGAATAAAATACGAAACAAGTTAAAAGTGAGGCTCTTAGAAATCTGTGGGCAATTCCTCGGGTTTGAGAGAAGTTCTATGGGCAATACCTTGGATTTGAAATCGTATGAGAACTTGTTTTCAACCTAACGTTACGGGAATCCTCAAGAAACGGAACTTGCTCAAGTTTTGTGGACTATAATATGCACGTGACTAAATACTAAATACCGCGGTCTAGACATGAATCCTTTGAGCACACATTTTGTTCACCTACATAAAGACACTTCGTAATCAACCGTTCGAGATGGATTCGTTTTACATAGTTTGTTTCGTCATTTTTAGCCATATGTCAACTGTCCGGTCCCTTTACCTCAAAGGAGGTTTAAAATTGTCTGTTCTCACTTAACAAAATACATTTTTTAGCTATAACAAATAAGAAATTTGAAGTCAATTGTACTTTCGCATTATAACCTATTTCCATGTTTTTTAAAAAAACATTCTTTTCATTCTATGTTGTATCTTTGTTTCAGTCTATTATTTTAGTCTTTTTTTTATTCTTAATTTCAAAGCTATATCATTTTTGTTAGTTATAAATATTTATATGTAGATTTATTCAGATGAAATATAGACCACATAGATATTTATATATGCTTTTATCTAATAACTTTATAATTATTTCATTTTCTTAAAATCATTTTAATTGATATTTTTTAGGCAATTTTGGTATTTGAATAATAATTAAGATGTTTTTCTAAAATAAATTGTAAAACATCTATTTCAAAGAAATAGTTAAAAATATCATTATTAAATATTCAGTTTGAAAAGAGGAAACTATTAAAATAAGATTTCCAAAATGTGGGAAAGAAGAAAACATTTCAAATTGAAGCAGATTAAGGAAATGCTTTATATTTTGAGCTACCAAGCAAACTTACCAAATTACCATTTACCCTTTATCAAAATAAAAATGAAATAGCTTTAATTTTTTCATAAGAAATACTATATTAGGCACTTAGAGTGAGTCTTGGAACAATTGGTAAAGTTGTTCCTTTGCAACCATAAGATCACTACAAGAAATTAGCTATTTACCGACGGAAAAAACCGTTTGTAAATCGAAGGCTTCTGTCGGTAATTTACTTTACCGAAGGAATCGAACGACGAACAAAATCTTCGGTAAAACGCCCGTAGTTAACCTAACTGACGAACTATATTCCATCAGTAAATATACCAACGGAATGTAAATAACACAACCGTTGGTGAAAGTTACTAACGACGATAGATTTTTATGACGGGTACTTAAAATTCGTCGTTAACTAGTCATCAACTTTAGTGACAAAACTATCATTTCCGTCGCTAAAGAAAATATTAAATTTTCAACGGTATTTTGTGTTCTGTCGGTAATAAGAAAATTTTGATATAGTTTCCAATTACATTATGTTGTGATAAATAGATAATTTTTAGAGTTATCAATTTTCTGTGCATAATAAATTAATTTGTGTATTTATATAATTTGTTAAATTCAGAAAATTAATTAATGATATAAAGTTAATATTGTTGTAATTGACAATAAAAACATTAAAGTGTACATAACTTATGTTTTTAATTTAAAAGACATGACTAGAAAAAGCTAATGTCGTGGTGATCGCGAGTGCTCTGAGCTGCTAAGCCTCCCTTTCAACTGTTCCATCTCTCTTCTTAGCTGAGCCATCTGCTTCATCTACTCTCTCATCTTAGCCATCTGCTCCCCCTGTTGCTCCATCTACTCTCTCATCTTAGCCATCTGCTCCCTCTGCTCCATCTGATGCTCCATTTGTTTATTCACATTAGCCATCTGCTTCTTTTTCATGTGAATTATCTGGTCTATCAATGTTTTCATTGTGGCTCGAAGCTCGATGACTTCATTATTGTCTGTTGGCCTAACAGACGTTTCTGTATTGGACATGGAAGATTGCAAATAACATTTGTTCGCATATGAGCCTAGCCCGAATATCCTTCTACGATGGTCCCTACCACCCACAGCAGCAAGATATGTCTGAGTGTCATCTACAGATTGTTCCTCTTGAGACTGTTGCTGAATAGTTTGTTGTATTTGGTCCTATTAGGAAGCAACGTTTACATTAGTGAGGGATTATTATTATTAAAAAATTATAATAATGCATTAATTTTACATACATTCAGTTCTCTACATCGGTTGTTGATGAATGTCACACCGTCATAGTTTTTCGTGTGAGTGTGCAAAAACAGCTGAATAGGTGTAGGCCTGATGCCCAATAACTTTTCCTACATGTATAACCTAAATTGCTAGATGTGAACTATAAATTCTTATAGAAATTTTGACAGAATTTCCTCTATTTTTATGATATTTACCCCTTATTGAACAAAGAAAATAATTCAACACAGCCATATATGGCACCAGACATTTATACCATTATCATTATCTATAATACAGCAAAGCAAATATTTACAAAATAATTGTCAAGTTGAGATACTTACAAGTCGTTGTGCATGCTCGTGGTGGGTTATTGATCCTCCCGTATGTACGGGAAGACTCTCTCCTCCCTGACCTCCACGTCTGTTTGCAGAGTTACGCCTTGAGATGAACATTGCCTCAGGTGATGCCCAATACTCCTGCCAACGATTCCAAATTTCCTTCGAAATATAACATGGTCGTTGACCAGCCTTGTGTATCACACCAATGAAGTCGCGATAACGTGTACGAACTCGTTTCTCTCATACTTTATAAATGCTGACGTCGAAATAAACCATTTGCATGTACAAATTTTCAGTTCCATCAACATAATTTCTTCTAAATCTAATCTCCTCTTCATACTCATTTAAGTTGACAGACGATTGTGGTTCATTACCCCTTGAGGTGTTAGAAATCAACGGTTCTTCATGTCGTGTCTACTTAAAATAATTTGGTACAAACTCTTTTTTCAGCAAATGCAAATTAACTTCATCAATAGTAAGGAAACATTTGTGTTTGCACTTTTTACATGGACATCTGATCTTTGACTCATCCATATATGTAGGTTGAGAACATGCATAATGAATAAACGCATCAACTCCCTCAACAAATTCAAGATTAATGAAACCATCAGGGGTTAATCGTCTATAAATCCAAGATCTATCCTGGAAACTCATATTTGGAAAACTGTTATTTTAAACCAGTGAATCTGAAGTTAGTCTGCTATGTTAGTCACATATAACAAAACATGTCAGATAATACTTATGATTAAACATTAGGTGTTCTCATTCTGAATCCTAAGCTCCTAGTATATTTAAACTGAATATTCAGCATATATGTTTGTAATCATATATGTCATAAGACAATTATTGATAACAATTTGATATTAAATGGTTATTAAATATCAAACAATTGTCTAATCAAATAAGTATTAATAAAAATATTAATATTTTTAATACTTATTTTAATCAATTCGTTGAACATATACAATTTCGTAAAAACATGCCTTACAAAAATGTGCACATAACAAGTAAAGAAAACCTCATCATTTAAAAGAGCATCAATCAAATAATGGATTCACATAATTAAGATAATTGGAGCAATAATATAAGTCAAACTCGTCATGTATAAATTAATGTATAACCGAAGTTTACTACAAACAAGTTTCACATCATGCAAGCCATATAAAAAAAATGCAGGAAGTTCAAATGGGAAGTTCATACCGCAAACAAATAAATCAAGAGCACAAAACTATAGTAAAAAAACATAATCACTAACCTCAACCAAAACGTAAAAGGATCTTCCTGAAGTACGTGAAGAAAGATGATGATGATGGAGCTAGAATGAAAAACCAACAACAAAATCGTTCACAGTTTAGAAAGTGGGATATATGAAAACAGTTGCCATGAAATATTATTCTCAATGTAGGTCATTAACTATACTCAAATAATTCAATTATCAGGTGTTATCCTCAATACTTTGCATAATTATAAGTCTCCTCCACAATAAGATCATAAGTTAAAACTAAGGAGGTCTTGTTTTAATTACAAAATCACATTTTATGAGGATCCTATTGAAAATTAGGCAGAATTTTTCCTATAAAATGGGCATTCCCTTTTTGAAATAAAGGTCCCACTGCAATAAAAATATTATTCTATATTAACCAGTAACCACAACGTAAATTAGGTCTCCATACTATATGTCTATTGGCAATTCAGTCAATTAATAGGGACGTTAATGTTGGGTTATTTTTGTAACAAATAAAAGTTCAGGAATTTAATCGCAACTTTAAT
>JANSVA010000217.1:37280189-37303964 GCA_025504915.1 Erythroxylum reticulatum | reverse complement strand
AAACTATAACTTATTCTCTTATAGTATTATTTGGCATTAACACCAAACAAAGATAGTGCACATAAATATATCTCATAGAATAAATTATCAAATTAATATATACAAAAAAGCACCATGATTTTTCTCATCTAAACATAAAAAAGTGTTTAACTACAAAACAAGTTCATAATAATAAAACTAAAAGACATAAATGGAGAAATTGTCTTTTGAAAAGATGGATGAAAAATATATAAGAAAATATTTCATTGAACACATGGTGTGCACAAAATTATCAATCCTAACTAAACACAAATTGATAATATTTTTCCATTATTTACATGGAAAAACCTAAAACAATAACAATCAAACCCAATTAATTCAACAACAAATCAACAACTCAGACCAAAACAATAAAATTTGAAAAAAAATGGTCGACGGCTTACCTTCGGAAAAATCACCGGAGAAGATGCCCTTACCTTACCACCGGAGAAGACGATAGGCAACGCCGGCCGGCGACGCTGCAGGTAGTCAGAGGAAGGACGATAGTTGACGTCGAAGGAGGAAGGAGGAGCTGCGTCCGAAGGAAGGAGGAAGAAGCTGCTCGCAAGGAAGAGTCAGGGAAGAGAAGAAGGGTTGCGTTTTAATAAATCCAAAACGACATTGTTTTGGTTTAATTAAAACCCAGGCCTTGCTCTGGACAAAATAACGTCGTTTTGATGTAAACCAAAATGACGTCATTTTGATTATAATTAAGACGCACTGCTGATGTTAACCAGAACGACGTCGTTTTGGTTTAAATTCAAACACAACTCTTGTAGCCAAAACTTCATATGGTTTCTATTCCGACGCTAAATTTCCGTCGCCGATCCGCAGTTTTCTTGTAGTGGATTATTGGTTCAAATCAAGGAAATAATCTTTTTATAAAAGTACAAAAAGAAGATTATGTACAAAATGACCATTCTCACAAAGCGGAGAGTCTTGTACATTGGATATTCAAAATAAAGAAGATATTTTTTAATAAATCTAAAGAAATGAAAATTTTATTAAATTAAGAAAAATATCTCTTAGAAAAGAAACAAATTTTATTTTTATTGTCAGGGTAGTTAATGTTAAAACAAGAGAAGAATTTTTTTTCTAAAATGAACTTATAAAAAATGTTTTAAAACCAAATAGATTTTTCATTTTCATTGTTATTTTCTATTTTCTATTTTCTATCAAAAATAAAAATAAAAATATTTTATAATACCCAACACTACATTAATGCTTTTTAATCTAACTTTGCATTTTTTTTTCCATCACTACAATTTTGATCCGAATAACTTAGTTATATTTATGCATTATGAAGCACTTCCAGTTTATAACAAAAGGAACATAAGGAAACAAAGGGCAGAAACTTGATAGGTATAGGTAAAAGAGTTATCTTGTGCTTACATATGTATAAATAGTGGTAGTAAGTTGTTTTCTTGTTTGTTTTACTATAGGTTAATAAGCGGTCTTTACCTGACCATCTGACATATATATGTTCTAAACTTAAATTCAAGTGGCAATCTCATCAAAGCAATAATATATCTCAAGTTATGGTGAAATCTACTTCTGAATAATTTAATATGCAGAAGTTCACTATCATCTAGCATTTATTCCGACGGAAATTTTCTGAACGAAAGATTTGTGTTACCTATACATGTTATACATACGGTAATATGTCGAAGTAGTACTATACTTCCTGTTTTGTCTTTTGTTACATTTGGTATGTGACTAAGCTAGTGTTACCAAAGAGACTTGATGTGTTATTGTGGTCATGCTGAAAATGAAGGCTCAGAATCAGCTCACGGTCCATCTCTATACGTCACTCCATTGTCCAGTCTAAAACCTTCACCTGCAATTTACCATCGCATTTGGTGGGATACATGAATTATTGCTCCTTTTCTTTTCGGAGATTAACGGTAAATAAGAGTCATCTCTGCCCATATGCTACATACGCAGTTGGTGGGATGCATGAATGTGACTGGCAGGATTTAAAAGCAGGGAAACCCTCAATAGCCTGAGGTTTGTGGAGAAAATAACAAGTAAATAGCTGAGGTCACTATTGACAAATGCGCTCGCGAAAGGTCCAGTAATGCTCTTTATTATTCTAGATTGGATGGGAGGATGATAATCTAGAGTCTAGAGTCTAGAGTCTAGAGTCTCGAGTCTAGACACCACATATTTCCTTTTCTTTTTTTACAACAGGATTCTAGAGATTGTATTTGTATTGTTTAAACTATACTCACTTTAAAACGGAGTTTGAGAAGAAGGAAGGTAATCTTAGTTTATAATTAAAAATTAATCTAACATATGCCTATAAAAAAATGTAGATCTTTGGTAAATGATTAGATGATATTAATCAGGTCGTTTTTTTCCATCTGCTTGAAGACCTATTTCCACTCTTATCTCTAATTTTGAGTATATCAAAGATTCATTTATTCTAGGATGATTACAAAGGATGGGCTGGTTTTCATGTTTTAAATCATATAATAGTTGCGGTCATTTTGAAACCAAGATTGGCATCATGAAAAACTTCTACACTTAACTAAATCGTGGTTGGTCGAAGCACGTTCTACATCATGGCTACCAAACCTAATCGGGGTCGTGTTTGGAATGAAACATAAGTTTCACAAGCATAACTGCAATACCAAATTCATCTCTAGCATCTTATTGTCAATAGAAAGTTTATACTGTTGACCAGTTAACTGGATTTTATGCATACATGCTTATCAATAATTATTAAAAAAACTATAAATTGTTAGTTATAAAGGAAATGAGATTGGACTAACAAAATATTCGCCAACTACCTTTGAAGTTTTGTTCGAACGGAGAGTCATGACGCAATGTAAATATTTTATTGAAGACAACAAGGTCCCATTATAGATTTATATGAATAGCATCGTCATGTTATTACTTAAGCTGCCATAAAAAAAACAAAGTCCCATTATCCAACCCATAGAATAGGAATTCAAAATCCAAAATCCAAAATCCCTATTATAGAGGTGAACGGTAGGTGTAGAAGAAGTACATTGAAATGATAGAGGAAGAGATTTCGTTAACTTGGAATAGAATTTAGAAGATAAATTCATTATTATTAACATAAAATTTAAGTTTAAATTAGGAGGGCTCAAAATTAAATTCTCTCTTTATACTTATCTGTACAAATAAGCGAGATTTAAGTGTAGTCTAAACTCAAACATAGAATAAGCAGAAAGAATATTAATAATATATTTAATTTCCAAATGAAATATCATAATGGTGTTTTTTTTCTACCCAATGTTCAAAATTTGAAGCGAAAGGCAAATCCCATAGAAAAATCAAATAATAGGTGTTAGGGATGGAGAAAACCAAACTAGTAAAACTTCTAATCTGGAATCAAGTTATTGCTTTTAGGAGTGCTGAACCAGACGTCGAAAAGATGAGTTCTAACTGCGTGAGCCAAAATTAAAATAATTTAGGATAATTAGCTTAAAAATAAGGAAAAAAAAAAGAAAGAAATTGAACAAACAAAATCACTAAAGTTGAGATGGAGTTTACAAATTTGGGCTTGGGTGGTAGGCGGAAAACGACAAAGTTTTAGCCGTATTAATGTTGTCTAACTACCAATTATTGACAAGTGGTCCTTGGGTTACCAATCACATTCGCAGCCACGTGACGACCCGTGCGCACCGTCGAGGTCACCGTTGAGAATCCACGTTACGTTTCGGCCAATAAGTCCAATCGATAATATTAAGACAACCACCGTCTTTTTATTTTCTTTATTTATTTTTAAATTTAGTAAAACTTTTATTTGTTTAAATTAAACTATTAAATTATTTTTATATAAAATATATTTAAAATAGATAATTTTAACTAAAGTTAGTTTTAATAATTGAGAAATATATGGACAAATAATTTTAGTTTATAAATAAAATTTTACTTACTTATTTTTATCAATATTTTATAAAATTATATACTTAATTAATACAATTAATTAATCTATTATTTAGTTATTTTTAATAATAAAACTTAAAATATCATCTATTTAATTTAGAAATAAAAATAAAAGTAAAATCAAACAATCATTTATTTTTCAAAAATTATGTAAAAATTTATAATTGTTAAAATTTTAACTTGTTTCAATAAATTAGGAAATATATTAAAATTTAGGTAAGTAATGCAACCTTAATATCTCAATATATTTGGTTTTCTTCAAAATAATACATATTTTTTATCTCAGTTTAAATGAAAATTAATCTTAATTTAATATATTTTTCATTTTATTTATAAAAATTTAGGTTTAATAATATGTTTATATTTAAAAAGAAAAACTTTCAATTAAAAATTTTCTTTATTCTTCTCAATTTTTCCTACCTTTTATTTCAATACAAAATTAAAAAATTTCCTTATTTCTAGCTTGAAATTCAAATTATTATTTATATATTAAATTTTTCAATTATCTTATTCCAAAAGTTAAGATAAATTTTGTTAACTTTTTAAATCTAAATAAAGACTAATTTTCACTGTAAATTTTTATTTTCCTACTTTAAAATTATAACTATAATATATTCTTTTTTTGTCTACTTTGCTTCATAAAAAATTAAAAAGTATTTTTAGAATATTGCATTTAATTCCTAAAACAAATATTATTCAAATTTGAGGGAGATAAAAGTTTAGTTAATTTTTTAGACTACTCTAGAAGTTCTTTTAAACCAGTAAGAAATTAGTAAATTAAAATAAAATCCATTAAAAAGGAATGGAAAGAAAGAAGAAACTCAGATATATTTGTCTTTGACCCAAAAAAAGGCCCAGTCCTCTATTTGTTGGTGCTGGATTATAGAATTAACAAATACAAAGGCCTTAATGGAGCCTAGTACTATGGGCTGTCGGTTTGAAGTCAACAGGCCGAATTCAAATTCAGCTTGAGGCTCGGTAATCTTAATTAAAATGATATTATTTTATTAAAAAGAATATTATGTTTTTAAAAAATTTGGCCAGATTAAATTGGGTGAAGAACTATTGACATTCTTAATTTCGTGTAATGGTTCATTTTATTAAATGAGCCGCTTTACTCTTCAAACAAAAAGAAAAAATTATAATTCAGAAAAAAAAAAGAAAGAAAGAAAAAAAAGAAGCGACTAATTTGTTCACAATTTTATATTTACCGTGAAAAAGCAAGAAGAAACTAAGGTAACGCGGGAAAAAATGGAGTAATGGAGAGGGTAAAAAACTTCTACCTGTTATTTGGAGGCTACTATCTATTTACTTATAACTCGACTTTTACATTGTTTAACCTTATTATTTGACAAATTTAATAGTAAAGACATAAAACTCCAAGTACAACATCATAAACAAGTATATGATTGATGATAGTACGATTAAATTAATCATGCAATAGCTATCTTTAATTTTCAACTTTATTTTACTTAAGGTTATATAAAAAAAACTTAAATTTTTGTTCCTAATCTAATATTTATAAGTAATTAAACAGTTTTCTTAACATATAATTATTATTCATCAAAACATGAATTATATTTATTTATCTCAATTTTTATGTAATATAATTTTTATTTTGTTAGTTTAATAAATTATTTATATTTTGTATAGTTATTAGAATTAAATTTTTGAGTTGAGTATGAATTTAAACTTTTAGAAATTTTAAGGTGGACCGGAGGAAAATAATTTTCAACACTAAAACACCTTGTTTCTTTAGATGCATTCTTCAACTTATAATTTCAAGCATTTTCACATCTATTTTGTCGCTTAAGGGGAGTCCTCTAGTACCTATTTTTACAATGTACAAAATCAGAATCAAAATATGCAACAAATTAACCACCTAAAACTTTGTAATAAACTGCATGATGATAAATATATTGACCCAGAAAGAGGCATTAAATAAAAACAACCCTTTGCATGATCTTTTTTAAAATCTTGGTTACGTTTCCCTCCACACGTTTCCATATGACCTTATCCCTTGAGTTTGAGGTTCCACTGTTTCTGTTTCGGTCTCCGTATTTGCTTCACTCTGTCTCCTTCCCTTTTCTCTTGACAAAACACACAATACCTAAATATCCATCATAAGTGTAAATGCAACCATTCAACATAATTTCCTTCCCACACTTACGTCCACCTGAAAACTCCGCATCATAAACAAAGCTCCTCGTTTCTTCCTTATCATTCATCAATGGCTGACAAATTATCCTTCGCTTTCCCATCTCCTCGTTTCTTCGTTGCTCCTGTCTCCAGACCATTCGTCTCTCCATCATCATCATCTTCTTGTTCTTCCAGAGTTCACTCTGTTCAGTTCAATGGCAAACAGTTTTGTCTTCGACGCCGAATGTTTATGCTTCCCGTCAAGGCAACTGCTGATCAACAAGGTTTGGATCATGCTTTTATGACCCATATTTTGGAATGATCATTTGGAAGTGTTTGGTTTTTCATTTCTATTAATCTCTTTTAGTCTTGTCTGTTTGTTACGAACTTACGATAAAGAGTAGCTCTTTGATCTTCCCGCTGAATTATGAGAGTTGGGACAAGTAGGAGGATATTGAATAAATGACTTTTGTGTGAAAACAGTATATCTATTGCGCTATTACTCTCAGTTTTTAGTTTCTCAGCAAGGATGTATCAATTAATAAGTACATACGAGTTCATACTATTTGACTGTTCAAAAGGAGCGTTGTTCTGGTTGATTCTAGGTTGAAACATTGATGCTAATCAAATCGTTTGTCGCCTGAGATTGTACTTGCGTGAATGATCACAACGTTGCTTTCTTTAAAGAATTGATGCGAGGGATTTCATGTAAGCCAATTCAACGTTAATATAAAATATATCAATGTGCTCGCATCAAGCACATTGGCACTTTACCACAAAATCAAGAAATTATTATTACTGAAAGTTGGACCATTTATGGATATTAAAACTAGCCAGAATATGGAAAATATCTCATATTTCACATGCATGGCACATCTCTTTACTAGTGTGCTTCTTAGACATTGCTATGGTCAGGATTCTTTACTAGTGTTAATCTAATGAAATATAAATAAAATCCATCGAGAAGAGCAGCTATTTTTTTTACTAGGGAAGACAATGAAATGCATGAGCCAATCTTTTATTTCTCTTAGAATCACTACTTTTGCGTCGTTGTTTCCTATACTTTCAGCTTCATTTCTTTCTTTCAGTTCATGGCGCATCTCTTTACCATAATTTTCAGGCCAGGTTCAAGAAGATGAGGTTGTTGATGGTAAAATCCTGCAATACTGTAGCATAGACAAGAAAGAAAAGAAGTCTTTGGGTGAAATGGAGCAAGAGTTTCTTCAAGCATTACAAGTAGGGTGAACCAATATCTTGATTTCCTACGCATTCATATCATATTGCTTCTACCAGGGAGAATGAACTTTGGCTTTGCTATTGTTTTGTGCATGATATTTGGACCTCTTGACTTCTACAGGCTTTCTATTATGAGGGAAAAGCTATAATGTCAAATGAAGAATTTGATAATCTCAAGGAAGAGCTAATGTGGGAAGGAAGCAGCGTTGTTATGCTAAGTATGGATTCAAATTGTTGACATATTTTTCTTTATGTTATTTGGACTTCCCGACGCCCAACTTCCCACTTGGCATTTCTGTTTTTTGACAGGTGCGGATGAACAGAGATTCCTGGAAGCCTCAATGGCTTATGTGGCCGGTAACCCAATTCTGAATGATCAGGAGTTCGATAAACTAAAGCAAAAATTGAAGGTTTGTTCTTGTCTTTCCATGTTTCCTTGGTATAGTTTTGAATGGTAGACTTTTATTTTATATAGAATGTATCAATTTACATAATCCCAAAGTTCAAACACAAAGGTTTTAGAATTCTCTTCTTTTGCTTTAGATGGAAGAGCAAATAATGGAGGAGTATAAGCACAATGCGCTATACTTTTATTAATTGGACTTGTTTCTTCTTCTAGATTCACTAAGTCTATTTTGTTAGCTAAATGAATGTGTACTAAGATGATGCCGCAACGCAAGGTTATTGTGTGTAGCTTAATTTACTACCACAATTTTCTTCCAGGCAGAAGGTAGTGACATTGTAGTAGAGGGTCCGCGATGCAGTCTCCGCAGTAGAAAGGTGTATTGTTTTTTCTCCACTCTTCTAATTGATAGCCCAGAGTGATTCTTAACTAAATGATACTCGGCTCAGGGCTTAACCTTACCTAATGCTCTTACTGCAGGTTTACAGTGATCTGTCTGTTGACTATCTTAAGATGTTGCTTTTGAACGTCCCTGCAACTGTGATCGCTTTAGGATTGTAAGCATATCTTCTTTCACTTCCAATGTGGATATATAATAAAACTGTTTGAAGCTCCAAACCCCTACAAGGCCATATCTCAGAGAGATTCACAGTTCTAAAAGAATGTTCTGTCAAGTGGTAGTGTTAATTTGTGCTACTTTGAAATGCGATTTTGACCACCATATCAATTTATTTTCTTGTTTAAGTTCCATATTCACTCGATTTCGTAGAAAAAGGATAAGAATATGGAAAAAAAGTTAAGGTTGGAAAGGAAACTCTTGATTGGAAACCCTTAAGTTTTCATCAGTGAATGAAGGGATTTCATGGAAAATGCACTTAGTTTTGCTGTCGCCATATGCTGTAATGTTCTGTTGTTGACCCTGACAGGTTTTTCTTCTTAGACGATATTACCGGATTTCAGATCACCTATCTCTTGGAGGTAAAATTGTTCTTATTCTGCTTTTGAATATGTTGAGTTGCAGGAAGTGTATCCATCTGCAAAGAACCGTACATAAACAAATTGGTTTAAGATCACAGTGCAAGTTATTTCTTGTCTGAGACTCAAGAACAAGCTCAAAGTTGAAGATGTGAGACAATTTGCTTGGATAGAAGAGAGAATTAATCCTTAATCGGTTAATCCTATTAAGAATGAACCGCTTGGAGCATCCTATTTCGTATCTGTTAGTTCTGTGCCCTCTTTTTCTGGTCTGAGTTTTCTAACTGTCTGTTGACTTGCAGCTACCAGAACCTTTCAGTTTCATTTTTACATGGTTTGCAGCTGTACCCTTCATAGTTTGGTTAGCGCAATTACTTACAAATGCAATTGTGAAAGACTTTTTGATCTTGAAGGTACTGTTTTGCACTGGTACCTTTTCTATGGCTAAAAGAGCTACAAAACCATGCAATATTGATAAATACCATTGGTTTCTAGGGCTCTTGTCCAAATTGCGGTACTGAGAACACTTCCTTCTTCGGAACCATATTGTCAATCTCTAGTGGTGGTTCCACCAACAATGTCAAATGCACAAAGTGAGCATCCAGTTATTTGCTAAACGCCTTCACCTAATATCTCATCCTCAATATTGTTAACATGGCGTCAATATTTTGCTTCAGTTGTGGAACCGAAATGATCTATGATTCAGGTACACGACTGATTACGCTGCCTGAAGGAAGTGAAGCTTAAACGGAGGTATGTATCTCGCTTACCTTACAGTTAGCTGATACTTACGGGGTGAATTTTCAGTCAATCACATGCATCAACGTTACCAAGCTGCTCGCATCTATCGACATGTACTTCCCCGTTAAACATAATAAATAGCTCGGAAACCTTTTAAACAAGCAGTTTCTAATTGACTGTTGTCATTACCAGTCCCATAATCGTAGCTCTTGCTCGTTGCATGAATCAAATGGTAATCAACTTGCCATTCTCTTCCTTAAGAAGATTACCTGCTAAAATAGTGACAAGGATGGCTACTGGACGCAGGAATCAGGATCAGCTTGCCTTACGATAAACGCAGGAGAGTGAAGCTGACTCTTCAAGTTGGAGTCTAAGGAATGTAACCTTGTGTATAACTAAAGTATGACGAGGAAGTTTCAGATGTTCGTACGAGATTGTGTATTGATATTGTAATCACAATTTCTCTCGCATGCATGTATGTAAAAGCTTTATACATCTGTAGCAGGCTTTCACAGGTAGATGAGAGTAGGATTACATACCTGATATCACGCTCTAACTCGGCAGTTAAATTCGTTAAATATGTGATTTTAGTTGGAATAGAAAATTTAACATATGTGATTATAATTTAGATAAAATATTAAAAAAATTTCAATTGACATGTGTGTATATATAGAAGAGGAAACAATTTTTTTTAATGAAAAAGGAAGTGAGTATTAGAAAAAAAGTAGGATGACTATGTAGCGATTCATATTTGGCTAATTTTGGTTAACCATTTGCTACTTTAGCAAATTTTATTGTATTATAATAGAAGGAGGTAGGACTATAATTGTAATGATGAAAATGTTTCTAATTCTTCTTATTCTACTTTTTGCTCATTCTTGTCTTTCATCTTGCTCTTTTTTTTTTTTCAAGTTTCTTCTTCTCATTTTGAAAAAGGAACAAAAATTTTAAAACTTATTTGTACTAATACAATTACTATTTTGACCTAAGGTTTGAAAGAATCAAGAATTTCGTATTCTTGGTAGTTCAGACAATTGGATTCTAACATCTTTTGATCAGATTTAATTTATTTACATTTTTATTTATATTGATATTAAAGGGACACCGTTGTTCTTGTTGGATGATAACGTAGCGTATGATTATTGTCTCTGTTGGTGGAGACAGATAGCAAAACAAAATTTTTTTATGCCTCGTAGTATTTAGTTGTTGACCCAACTTATTTTTGTTCTGACTCCGAATGACAAAAATATAAAGTTTTTGATCCTTCCAAAATCGAAGAATAAAATTTCTTGTCTCTGTCTTCGAAACAAAACACATAAGCAACTTCCAGAAATACCCCTTCTCCAACAAAATCACTCTTCTTCTTCTTCTTCTTCTTCTTCTTATTCTTATTATTATTAATTTTATTGTACGAAATTAATTATCTTATTATTATTATTAATTATTGTTATTATTAATAATAATTAGTATTACAAAATTAATTATCTTACTATTATTATGATGATGATGATTATTTATTATTATTATTACTATTAATTTTATTATATGAAATTAATTATCTTATTATTATTATTATTATTATCATTATTATTATTATTAATTTATTATCATCATCATCATCATCATCATCATCATCATCATTATTAATTATTATTATTATTATTAATTATTGTTATAAATTTTGTACTTATTATTCCTATTATTAATTATTGTTATTATTAATAATGATTATTGTTATAAATTTTCTACTTATCATTAATATTATTAATATTATTATTTTTATTAATTTTATTATACGAAATTAATTATCTTATTATCATTATCATTATCATTATTAATTATTGGTATTATTATTAATTATTAATTTTAGGAACCACCACCACCACCACCATCACCACCATCACCACTTAAAATGAAAATATCACCACTTTGATTTTAAGTAGTTAACATATCTCAATTAAAACTATATTAGAGCTTAATATATCCAATACCACACTTTTGTTTAAAAATAAGTACTATTGACAGCAGATAAGTTACATGTTTACTTTTAAGTGAGAATATTGTCTCAATACGAAGGATATCATACCTTAGTTAAAACTATATCAGACCTTCATATGCCAATCCTATGATTACATTAAAAAGCTACTATTACCTATTATAAATAAGTAACATATTTACCTTAAAATGAGAATGTCATCACTTTAATATTAAGTTATCATTCCTCAATTAAAACTATAATAGAGCTTTATATATTCAATACCATGTTTATGTTTAAAAAAATCACCATTGATAATAGATAAGTCACACCTTCTTCTTTAAATGAGAATACCATCGCCTAGTATAAGGAATACCATGGCTTAATTAAAACTATACCAAAATTTCATATATTCAATACTATGCTTATATTTAAAAAAAACCATCACCCATAATAGATAAGTTACACGTTCACCTTAAAATGAGAATACCATTACTTTGATACTAAGATTTAGTTTAAACTACAACAAAACTTCATACGTTCAATACCATCTATATATTAAAATCCACCATTAGTAACAGATAGGTCACACGTTCACCTTTAAATGAAAATATAAGTATTCTTAATATGAAGAATACTATATCTCTATTAAAACTTTACCAAGACTTCACACATCCAATACTAATGTTAAAAAAATATCACTACCCATTACAAATAAGTGACACATTCATTTTAAAATGAGAATAACATCACTTTGATATTAAGTAACCATGCTTCAATTAAAATTATATCAGAATATCATATGTCCAATATCACACTTATGTTTAAAAAAATTACCACCAACCTCAGATAAGACACAAATTCACCATTAAATGGGAACGTCATCATTCAGTATAAAGAATATCATGGCTCAGTTGAAACTATGCAAGATTTTCATATATTCAATGCCATATTTATGTTCAAAATATACCACCACCTATAATAGCTAAGTCACAGTTAACCTAAAATGAGAATACCATTGCTTTGATATTAAGATCCCATGTCTCGTTTAAAAATATAACAAAGTTTTATACACCCAATATCACACGTATGTTTAAAAAGAACTACCACCGATAATAAATAAGTCATATGTTTACCTTTAAATGGGAATGTTATCACTTAGTATGAAGAATTCCATGTTTTAGTTAAAATTATACTCAAACCTTAGCACATCCAATGCTACACTTATGTTCAAAAAATACTACCACCCATTATAAATAAATGACATGTTCATGCTAAAATGAGAATACCATCACTTTGATATTAAGTTACCAAGACTCATTTATAACTATACCAGAGCATCATATATTTAATACCATACTTATGTTTAAAAATAACCACCACCAATAGCATATAAGTCAAACGTTCACCTTTAAATAAGAATAATATCATTTAGCACAAAGAACACCATACCTTATAAAAGCATATTAGACCTTTACACACCAACACTACAATTATGTTCAAAATATACTACCACCCATTATAGATAAGTGACACATTTACCTTAAAATGAGAATTCCATCACTTTGATATTAAGTTACTACGCCAATGTTAAAACTATGTCAGAGCTTCATACATCCAATACCATGCTTATGTTTAGAAAAAATCACCACCAATAATAGATAAATCATACACTCATCTTTAAAAGGGAATATTATCACTTATTATGAAAAATATCATGTCTCAGTTAAAACTATAATAGATATTCACATATTTAATACCACACTTATGTTTAAAGAATACCATCACCCATAGTAGATAAGTCAAATATTTACCTTAAAATGTGAATGTCATCACTTTGATATTAAGGTGCCATGCCTTAGTTAAAACTATAATAGAGCTTCATATGTTCGATGACATATTTATGTTTTAAAAAAACCAACATTAACATCATATAAGTCATATGTTCACCTTTAAATGAGAATACCATACATAATATAGAGAATACCATACATAATATAGAGAATAACATACCTTAATTAAACCTATACTAAACCTTCACATATCCAATATTATGTTTACATTTTAAAAAAATACCACCATTCATTATAGATAAGTGACATGTTCACCTTACAATAAGAATACATTAAGTTAATATCTCTCAATTAAAATTATAGCAGAATTTAATGTATATCAAATACCATGATTAGGTTTAAACAAACAACTACAGAAAATAGATAATACATTCACCTTTAAATGGCAATATCATCACTCAATAAGAAGAATACGATGACTCAGTTAAAATTATACCATATTTTCATATATTCAATAGCATGATTATGTTCAAAAAATACCACCACCCATAATAGATAGGTTAAATGTTTACCTTAAAATGAAAGCACCATGACTTTCATATTAAGATATAATAGAGCTTTATTTGCCCAATACTACATGTATGATTATAAAAAAACAACCATTAATAACATATAAGTCATATGTTCACCTCTAAATGGGAATACCATCACTCAGTAAGAAGAATAGTATGCCTAAATTAAAAATATACTAGATCTTTATACATCTAATACTGTGCTTATGTTCAAAAAGTATCACCACCTATTTCAAAATAAGTGACACGTTCACCTTAAAATAAGAATACCATCATTTGAATATTAAGTTAATATACCTCAATTAAAACTTTACCAAAGAGTCATATATCAAATACCATGTTTTAAAAAAAACCACCATTGACAATAGATAAGTCTCATGTTCATGTTTAAATAGGAATACCATATCTTAGTATAAAAAATACCATGCCTCATTTAAAACTATAGTGGGCCTTCAAACATCCAATGCTACGCTTGTGTTTAAAAAATACCACCATACATTATAGATCAATGACACATTCACCTTAAAATGAGATTACCATAACTTTGATGTTAAGTTACCATGCCTCAGTTAAAACTATGCCAAACCTTCATATATCTAATACCACAATTATGGTAAAAAAACTACCACTAATAGCATATAAGTCACACATTTACCTTTAAATGAGACTACCATCACTCCTTGAAAAAATTACCATGCCTTAATTAAAACTATACTAGGCTTTCACACATCTAATACTAGGCTTATATTTAAAAAATACCACCACCTATTATAGATAAGTGACATATTCACCTTAAAATGAGAATACTATCACTTTTATATTGAGTTACCATGCCTATGTTAAAACTATAACATCACTTCATATATTTAGTGCCACACTTATGTTTAAAAAATTCTACCACCAATAACATATTTGTAACATTTTCACCTTTAAATGGAACACCATCAATTAGTACGAAGAATACCATGGAGTAGTTCTATACTAGATCTTCATATATTCAATACCACGCTTATGCTCAAAAAATTCTACCATATATAACATATAAGTCCCATGTAAAACTTGTATTTAGAGCAATATTAATTTGATATTAAGATACCATGCCTTAATTAAAAAAAAATAAAAGAGCTTCATAAATCCAATATTGTACTTATGTTTTACAAAAACTACCAATTATAATATGTAAGCCACATATTCACGTTAAAATGAGAATAACATTACTTAGTACGAAGAATACCATGTCTTATTAAAAATGTACCAGACCTTCATACATCCAATACTATGCTTGTATTTAAAAAATACCATTAACTATAACAAATAAGTCACATATTCATCATAAAATGGGAATATCATCACTTAGTACAAAAAATACCATGGTTTAGTTAAAAGTACACAATTATTTTATATATCCAATACCACAGTTATATAGAAAAAATACAATCACCAATAATAGGTAATTCATATGTCTACCTTTAAATGGAAATACCATCACTCAGTACAAAGAATATTATGCCTAAGTTAAAACTAGGCCAAACCTTCATACATCCAATACCACAAGTATGTTATAAAAAAAACTATCACCAATAACAAATAAGTCACACATTTACCTTTAGATGGGAATGTTATCACTTAGTAGGAGAATATCTTGCTTTAGTTAAAATTTACACATCTAATACTACACTTATGTTAAAAAAGTGACCACTTATTACAAATAAGTGACATATTCACATTAAAATGAGAATACCATCACTTTGATATTAAGTTAGTATGCCTCATTTAAAAGCTATACAAGAGTTTCATATATCCAATACAATGATTATGCTTAAAAATAACCACCACCAATAACATGTAAGTCAAACGTTCAACTTTAAATAAGAATATCATCACTTAGGATGAAGAACACCATGCCTTAGTTAAAATTATATAAGACCTTCACATAACTTTAAATAAGAATATCATCACTTAGGATGAAGAACACCATGCCTTAGTTAAAATTATATAAGACCTTCACAAAATAATACTACGATTATGTTCAAAATATAATACCACCCATTACAAATAAGTGAAATAGTCACCTAAAAATGAGAATCCCATCATTTTGATATTATGTTACCATGCCTCAATAAAAGCTAGGCCAAAGCTTCATATATCCAATACCATGCTTATATTTAGAAAAAATCATCACTAATAGTAGATAACTCATAAATTCATCTTTAAATGGGAACACCATCACTTAGTATGAAGAATACCATGTCACAATTGAAACTATAACATATCTTCATATATTTAATACCAAACTTGTGAATGATCTGAGTAGATAGGAGGAACAAAGTGTGTAAAGGAGTTATGCCATATACCTGTGTAAACTTGATTGACCAACAACCTATCAAGCTTTCTCCTGGTGAAGTTCCTACCTAACTGCTTGTTATTCCAAGTAAAGTGATATCCATTAGATCTTAAATCAAATATTTCTAGCAAATCTAATATGGACTCTAACTCTTTGCCTATGACTTTATGCTTTACTTTATCTCCTCGAGCTTCTAAGGGATAAAGGACACAATTAAAGTCACCTATAACAATCCAAGTCTTAAACATATATGATTTAATAGTACTAAGATCCTCCCATAATTTTGCTCTTTGGAAAGCAAAGTTAAAAGCATAAATGATTGTCAATTCAAAGGAAATCGAGGAATCCAATCTCTTACACCCTAAATGAATGAACTGACTAAAGTAGTTAAGTTTTGTAACCTGTACCTTATCCTTATCATAGGCAAACACAATTCTATTATTGTAGTGATGCTGATGTTTAGATGAAAAGATCCATTTATGCTCTAAAAACTTCATAAGTTCTTGAAATTTATGAGCTTTAATTATAACCTCAAGAAATCGCAAGATAGAAGACTTTTTATCCAAAAGTTCTTTTATTTCTTGTCTCTTAAGAGGTTCATTCATCCCTCTAATATTCTAAAAAATCATGATTGAGTTGGATTAAAGAACTTACTAGCCCCCTTTGGACCTTTTCTTCTTTGTAGTAGATTTTAAGGGGGCCTTTTTCTTATTTCTAGTAGATTTTCTGTTTGAAGTAGGAGTGAAATTCTCCCACGACTTCTCCTTTTATATATGAGTTTCTTGAATTGCTTCTTTCTCCTCTTCTGGTTCTTTGTCTTTAGAAATCTTATGTAAATTCTGATAGCCTTCACCTGTTTTAGCTTCTTATAGAATTTTTTCACCAACACTGTAATCTTGGACCTTCATTATTTTTGTTGATTAAGAGTTTTAAGTGGTTTCAACATTAGGAATGGTTTTAGAAGGAGTATCCAAGTTCTGAATAATAGTGTTCATTCTCCTTTTCTCCATTGTATCCTTAATTCCTACAAGTTCTTAATAGTCTCTTGTTTTGAACAATTTGTCTTCTTTTCCCCAAACTTTTTTACTATACTAGGGTTTCCAATTATAGGAAATACTGATTTCAGTTCTAACAAGTTCATCCACTTCATTAAGCTTCATTACTGGGAGGGATTTTCACTTATCTTAACCTCATTACATATTCTAGCAAAAAAAATCCTTTCTAGATTGGCAGTGGGAGAATCAAAAGCTAATGTTTTGCTTACTAAACTATCAAGGAAGCTTAAACCATCCAATGTACAATACTTAAGAGGGACATTAAGGAAATTGATCCATATGGGAAAGAACTTTATTCCATTTTTATCTAATTCCATAACTAGAATCCACTTTTGGACAAACATAAGTTGTCCCCAAATATACTAAGGTTCTAGTTTCCATAAACAAGGAGAGAATATGCTCATCTCAGAATTTGAAAATGAAAGACTCCTATTCATTCAATAACACTTTTTCCATCCCCTTACTACCCTATCTAGAATGTGCCCAAGATTGAACTTGAGGGAAGGAAGGTCTTTTGTTTAAAAATGGCCCAACCATGCTGTAAGACCAGGATCTAGCTTTAGGTTACTTAAGCTCCAATGATGGTGAAACAAACCCATTCACGAGGGTTGAGTGGAAGAGCTTAGGATTCTATGCATAATAAGATGAGGAAGAATTGCATTAGATTTATAATTAATTTTAATTAAATACCATTTGGCCCGAATTAGGATCTAATATCTCATATTAGTTCTTATATATTAAATATCTCGTAGTTAATTCTAAAGTTTTATAAACTTTACAAGCGTGCCCAAATTCATTAGAAAACCTTATCCTCTCTTCAATTGTTCTATATATATATATATATTACTCACTATATTCCTAAATATGTTGGCAATGTGTATAGATTATATCTCTAATTCGTATCTCATATTAGATAAATTAAACTCTATATATCAAGATTTGATTGTATCTATATAACATGACCATTTAAATATTAAGAATGAAAAATTAGTAGTCACTATCCTTCCTGCTTATCATTTTTTAATATAATGCAATCCTTTCATCACATAATTTTTTAATTAAACATAGAGCATTGAATTAATGTCTACTATATTTAAGTACGATCATGTAAGTTCTCTACAACGATTTCAGGCTATGTTATAGAACTCCAGATGCCACCCTTTCCTTTTCTTCTATGCTCTGTTTATCTACTTATCTTTATTGTAACTTCAACATAGCCTTTTAAACTTATCGTTTTTCCATAATTTTTTAGAGCTATTGATGGAAGGTGAAACAATAGCATTCCTAACTTAAGTAACTTAACAATACGGGCATGTACCTTACCACTTTACTAAACCATGTTCGGATAAACTTTCAATATATATGTTAGTTAAATGGATGATCATGTACCCATCACTATACCTCTAATTTTCTATACAAAATTTATAACATACTTAACCATCTAATAGTATCGTTAACCCTGCTACAGAAAACCTTTAATGTATGAGCTTTAGTAGACGGGCATATACTAAACTATATACTTCACATTGAGCCTTCTATTAATTTTTAGTTAATCATTGGATTCCCATAGATTGGTATACTGGTATGGTACTATAATGTGGGTGAGGCTATGGTTAGTACTAATACATGAGTGTTCTTATTTTTCACTTAAATTGTTAATTTAATTATGTTATGGTAATTTTTGCAAATACCTTTAGTATTGAATCTATTAAGTCTTGCTACATTTTATATTAACCCATGGTATTCCATCTACTTGCTTATTACATTCCCTTTTATATATGTAAAAGTTACTTATTTGTAAAACATTTATGAATTCTACCATTATTATAATAATCATCTTCCTCATCTTATCATGATACACAACATAAAAATTGTAATCCTCATCATTGTGTACACATTTTAAGGATAAAAATAAAAAATTATAAAAATCTACAACTTTGTGATTGTCCTAACAACATCCAAAGGCAAAATAAAATCAAATATACCCTAAAATTTTATTTTTCTATATTGTGCTAAGAAAAGTTCTATCATTCCATGCCCCATTTGTTTAGGATTCACATTCGAAATTGAAATTAATAATTTCCCTTTTACAATAAATAACATCTTATACAATTCGCTAAGGAGCATACCCCTTTGTAGGAAGCATGGAGCCTTTAACTATAAGAGTTTAATCACAATGTCATAGAAGGTTGATTGATGAGTAATCAAATTTTTTCCAAGTTGCATATAAAAATCACGTAACTATTCAAATTGGTTGATCATGCGTTGTTATCGTTTAAGCCCAAATCATGCACCTAAATCAAACCCTTTTATTTTCCAACCATTTTCTGTTTTCCAATTGAATATATGAAATAAAAATAATATCTAATATAAAAAACTATATCAAATTTGAAGAAAAAAAGATAAAAAAAGCAAACATAATTTCAAAGTTCAGGGTAAGCAAAACATATGCTACAATGATACTTACACACTTTTTATGACTATTTCCATAAATCAATTAAAGAGATTAAATAACAAAGTTTATTATGTTCTAATTTATGAGATTTTGTAGAAAAATGAAAATCAAAGGTAAACAACAATTAAAAATAGTCATGCTACACATAACCGTGTGAATAACTCAAACATAATTATGGAATTTTGGTTCTCCTTACCACCAATTTCAGATCATTTTTTAGAATTCTCTAAATGATACCTTATCCTTTTCCTCTGCATTTTTTTTATATATGGTTATCTTTTTTCACCCCTCTAATACAACCTTTTATAATCCTTGACATGCCAATGTTTCTCAAAACTATTGGTGGAAGGTGAAATAATGACATTCATAATGTCAGTCAATTGACAAAATGGGTTCGTATTTTACCCCATAAATGTGCACAAACTTCCCATATCACATTCACTACGGATAGCACTTTACAGTTAAAACCAACAATGATTAATATGTTAATTTTTACTATTAATTCAATTTTACGCCTATGATTTTAATTTATCTTTTATTAATGTATCACAATGAATGTTCGATTACTATTAACAATTTTAAACTACTTTAGAATAAGGCAATAACAATTAATCCCCTGAGACAAATTTAGGCCTTTTTATTTCAACCAATCAATATCAATACATTATAATAATTATCTATACAACCTCACATAATGAACCTTTCATATAAAGCTTTATGTGCTTTTTCTCATAATTGTGGTTTCTGATAATGAACATTGATAGCTTAAGGTTTATAATTAACAATTTTAATGATAACTATATAATATTTCAAAATTCAAATTGGATTTATTTCATTGTATAGGTATCGATATATATTTTTAAAAGGAAATAAAATTATAAGATAAATGCTTCCTTTCTAGTAGGAACCTTCTTTTATGAACTTACCTTATTTAGTTTACAATATTTGAAAGGATCATGCTAATCCTATATTTTTGGACATTCAATTCCAAGGCATTGCCATTTTTTAATCTTTAAGATTGAATATTGAAGATTCCATCAAAAATGAAATCGAAGATACAAAGTCAAACTAGAATAGAAATGATGTAATGACTAGTTAAAGGACATGTGTTGGACCCTGAAAATTTTCTTTAAGATAAGCATAATTTAAAACAAAATTTGAGGTTTTGATAGATTATGTTGGAGTTATTATTATGTCAAAGTTAGTAGGATTTATTGCATGGGTTAATGGAATTAAAGTACTAAGGTAATAAGGGTGTTCAAGGGTATTTTTGAAAGATCACTTAAGGTTAAAAGAGCATAAGCATATAAGGAAGGCTAAAATGGACTTTATGGGCTCATTAAGGGTAGGAATGGAAGAAGACATGTTGTCTTGATCTTTTAAGAAGGAAAAAACGTGATTTGAGGGAGAGAAAGAAGAGAAATACGAAAACAAAGAGAAGAGAAGAGAGTTTCACTGGAGAAAAGAGAAAATGAGAGGAAATTAACTTGTTAGAGGTAAGTTTTCACCTTTCTTCTTGCTAGGTTTAAAAAGGGCTTAAATAGAGACTAAGGTTTGTGTTGAGAATGAAGGAAGAAAGAAGAGGAAGAAGAAACCATTTTGATTTTGGATTTCTAAGCTAAGGTTTTGGTTTTCTAACTTAGATGGACTATGGGTAGGTTAGGTTTGGGCTTAATTTGTGTTTATTGCAATTTTTGTGATTGTTGAAGTTTATGAATTCTATTGGAATGTTGTTTTGAGTGGAACCTTGGTTGTTTTAGGAAACCAAGAGAATCCTACTCAAGAGAAAGGGTAAAGACAAGCTTGACTTGGATTTTCACAAGCCAATTAGGTGGGTAATATATTTATGGTTATAGTGTAATTGGGCAAATTCTTGCCTATGTGTATATGTTGGATTGATTGGAATTGATTTGTTTCAAATCGGCTTGTTTGTAAATGTTGAAAATGCGTTATGAAATATGACTATGTTATACCTCAAAAGAGGTCAT
This sequence comes from Erythroxylum reticulatum, assembly GCA_025504915.1. NCBI lineage: Eukaryota > Viridiplantae > Streptophyta > Magnoliopsida > Malpighiales > Erythroxylaceae > Erythroxylum > Erythroxylum reticulatum. Next base: position 37,282,352 of record JANSVA010000217.1, on the reverse strand, counting down.
GACATTTTGTATTAAATGAAAAGAAGACAAAGTATGAAAGCATGAGCATATGAGAAAATGAATATGTGCTTTTGTTTGGCTAAGAGTGGAACCATTCTATTCTTCACGTACATGTTGACAAGAGCCTTCTCCCGGCTGCCCGCTTGTGGCATATGAGCTCTGAAATTGGACTCATTCTGTTCTTGAGGTAAATTTTGGTTTTTGTATTCTATTTCTATGGAACCCTCGAGCCATTTGTTTGTGCGTTGCATCTTTAAATTGTCAAGTATGACGTATTTGAGTGTTATGTGTTATGAGTTTTAACCTAAATTGATTAATGCTTGAATTATCTATACATACACACACATATATACATATGCTAGAATTATGGTCAATTGCCAATGGCTATAAATATATTAGCCACTGAGCCGTGTAGCTCAACCCAATATTTTTCCACTCCTCAGGTGTAGAACAAGAAGGTTAGCAATCCATGCAAGGAATCGGGACAAACTCTAAGATAGTTAGAGATTTTTGTAACTAACTTAATGACTAGATTTGTAGATAACTTTATAAGCATATGAAACATTTAGCATCCAATGTATTTTGTATTTTGTGTTAGGCCTTTGATTATAATGTTGATATGTAATTAAAGCTATGTATGAACTTCATTTGATTTAGAAATGGATTGAGAAGTTTCCAAATTTTCCAATGTGTATGTGCATATTTCTCTTGCAGTTGTACATTTCATATTTTAAGTCTTCCATAGGGATAAAATTCATGTTCTGACTTCAGGGGAAAATTTGGATTAATATAGGTTGAATTAGACAAAGTTATCTTCTCGAACGTTATAACTTATCTTTCTAGCTTTCCAACGATATATAGTATGAAATTTTTGAACATCTCAGTCAAAAGTTATGATCTTTATAAGTGGAGTTGCTCTGGAGAGTGTAGTTAGTGATTTAGAACTTTTGGTGATGTGAGGAAGACCCTATAAAAACCTTCCTTTTTATACACTGTAGACTGGATCATCTTTTTATGCACTGTAGACTGGATCCTCTTCTTATGAACTGTAGACTAGATCATCTTCTTATGCACTATAGACTAGATCATCTTTTAATGTACTGTAGACTGCACTATCTTCTTATGCACTGTAGACTGAATCATCTTCTTATGCACTGTAGACTGAATCATCTTTTTACCCACTGTAGACTGAATCATCTTCTTATCCATTGTCGACTGAATCATCTGGCCTATCGTCTGGTCCAGTTCTAACCCTTTAGATGACAAAATCTCGATTCAATGTCTTCAAAAAAGTTGTAGATCTAGAAATCCTCTTTAAAACCATTCTAATATGACCTTAATTTGAAATCTATAGAGAAAGTTATGCCTCTTGTCCCGAAACAGGTTCAATATGATTGAGGACAAAACCTTATTTTATTCTTTCAGCCATAACTGCATCATCTAACCTCCAAATGAGATTATTCTTATATCTAAATAAACTAGAGACATAGAGCTACAAATGATCTGAAGGAATAGAATTCTAATTCAGTCCCTAAGACTTTCAAATTCTGGATGGAAGTTGGGTATAGTGTACTATTCCAGTTTAATAACAGTATGAAAAGGTTTGGGCCCTAACTCTTAGAATCCTAAACTAAATTAAATGATTTTGGTGTCATTAGAAAATTAAGACAATGGGGAACAAATGTTTCGAAGAAGTCAAATTGTAATTCCAGTTTGAGGTTTCCCAAAATCTGTCCTGAATTGCAAGAAATTTGTTTGCCCACGTTTTATAACTCCGAATGTTAGGCTTCGAATGCAGGGTCCAGCATTGTTTAGTATCAGAGCTAAGGTTTTTCCTAGGCTTAGAATGCATAGTAAAATGAATTGTTATGCTATGTGATTACTTGTTGCAAGTCATGGTGGCAAGACTGTAATCTGCAAGTTTCGATGTCAAAATGACAAATCGTTACCAACTAGGGATTGTTTACACTGATTTTCTCAAGTCCGACTATGACCGTATATGGTCGCGCCAAGTGCCACGGCCCCGACCTGGTCTCCCGACGTTGCCGGTCATGGGAGAAACACTATAATCAGCAAGTTTTTGATGACAAACTGCCAATTTGTGAACAACTTGGCCTTATTTGCCTTGATTTTTCCACGACCGAGTATGACCCGACCTGGTCT
>JANSVA010000217.1:37259653-37271406 GCA_025504915.1 Erythroxylum reticulatum | reverse complement strand
GGAAGTATGAACATGACAGCTATGGTGAATGATGAGAATTTGTGGCATGTGATGAATCATTGAGTTGATATTTGGGATTTTTCATGAAATCATTTCGGTAATTGGATGTTTAAGAAGTGATATTATATTAGAATAAGTGGATTTGGGAAGATTATGAGTAAGTATGATGTTAGAATGGATGTAGGAATCATTGGAGGGGTTTGGGAAACCCCCATGTCTATTTAACGGACCTTCTTGGGTCAAAAATGACCCCTAGCTTCGCCTATGTCCGTTTAACAGACCTTCTCGGGTGAAAAAGAGCTCCCAGGCCTGACAATGTCCGTTAAATGGGCATACACGGGACAACGTCAGTAAATCGCAATTTTTGACCCTTTTAGAGGTAAAATCTCACTTTTTGGCCTTCATAAGAGTTGTATATTTAGAAGTCTTCCTTTTAACCGTCAAAAACGAACTCAATCTGACATCTATCTTGAAAGTTATGGTAATCGCGCCAAGATAGGTACAAATTGATTGAGGGTATAAACATGTTCTATTCTTTCAGGCATAACTTCCTCATCCGACCTCTAAATGAAGTGATTTTTAAAGAAATGGATTCCTAACACCTTTCCCTATCCCTCCATAAGAATTGGTATCTTTTGGAGTTGATTTGAACAAGCTTGATGGAGAGAAAGCGAGGGGTTGGTTGGGAGAACATGATTGGGGTATGAGCACACTTTAGCTTTTTAAGCATATCTTGAGCCGTAAAGCTCCGATTAAGATAGTTATTACTTCAAATTAAAATAGAGACTAAAAGCTATCATTTTTGTGAAGATGTAAATTTGTGATTTTGAGGATTGTATGGTGTGGGCACACCACCCTTGTAAGATGATGGGTAATACGGGTTCATGGAAATAACCCTTCAAGGTAACACGTTCACACCGTACGGTGACTCCGAAAGTTAGGCTCCAAAATCGGGGTGCAATATTTTGAGAGTGATCAAGAAATAAAAAAGGAAGAGGAAGATTAGAGCTTCCATTAAAGTCAAGAAACTCATTGTTTGGTGAAGGTTCAAGGTAAGTTTATCTTTAATCTTTTGGATTTTTGGAAGGGTTTTAGTTAAAGAGCTTAGGAAAAGCATGAGTTTAAATATTCTAGGATCAATTTCATGCATAGGTTTCTTTGGGTTGTCTAATTTGAATTCCTATTGAATGGGGATTTTTGTCAATGTTGAAGGGGGGCAAGAGAGGCAAGAGGAGCAAGAGGAGAGGCATCATTGAGCAAGTTTTCAAGCAAGGAAATTAAGGTGAGTTACATTTTTATAATTAAGTTAATAATCCATTAAAGTTTCTTTTAAATAAATGGAATTAAATGATTTCCAACTACCTTATAAATGTGCATTTGTTATTCTTAAAATGCTTTGAGAATGTACCACATGTTTTTGTATGTGAATTTTTTATGAATGAATTATAAATTGATATGAGAATGATTTCAAATTGCTTTATAATTGTTGCATTTGTTGCTTTTGAATGATTTGAGAAATGGCTATATGCTTGGTATAGGAATTTGGTTGATTAATTGTGAAATGATGATGGAAATGCATATGAAATATTTTGTGCTCATGAAAAACAAGTTTTTGAAATGTGCCATTTGGGCAATTGGTTTTCAAGTCATGAATAAAATGTTATGTGGGTTTGTGGTGGTCTGTTCTATCTGTCAAGTGCACTTTGACTAAAAGCTTCTCCTGCCTGCCCATTAGTGACATGAAGCTCCTTCATAGACTCCCCTAATTTCACAGTTACGTAAGACCATTAAGTGGAATTGCGATAGTACATTTTGTTTACGACTACACTACCCTTATGGGGAATGTGTCAGTATGTTCTGTTACGGAACCACCCAAACCATTATGATGTGTTTAATTGATTATAATGTATTGGCAATTTTGATGGGTGTATCACTTATGTGAGTGGTGAATTGGTTTGATAAGTTGAGAATTTTTGTGTTTTATGATTCAATGAGAATTTGCTATGATCATGAAGATTTTAAACGGTTTTTGTTTGTTACTGATTATAAAACTGTTACCTACGAGTTTTAAGCTCACCCTCTATTCCTTCCTATCTTCAGACGATAAGCAAGATATCGAGTAATCAAGTTGAAAGTTAAGGCATCACTTCAATCTGCATATTTTGTTTTTGAAGTTAGATTATGTAAAATAAGGCTTTAGTCACATTTTGAGCAGTTATTGTTTTTGTAAAGTTTGTATTTTTTTGGTTTATGATGTATTGTGGATTAAAATTCCCATTAAAGCCTTGTAAAACTCTTATTTCATGATGTTAATGAAATATTTATACATTATGTTTGATCATGACTTTTCAAGTCTTTGTATCGTCGTTTTTTCAAGTTTTACATAGGGATAGGATTGTGTTCTGAATTAAAGGGAAAACTTGTATTAATTTATGCTGAATTAGACAAAGTTGTCTTCTTAGAAGTTGTAGTTTTTCTTTCTAGCTTTCCAACGCTATATAGTACGAAAATTTTGGATATTGGAGTTGAGAGATATGATCATTATAAGTTGGTAATACTGCATAAGGTGTAATTCAGGACAACTATAGAAAATGATGAGATGTAATTGAATGTGATGAATCAAATGAGTTAATATTTGAGAGTTTTATGAGATCAATGTGGTGATTGAATTGTTAGGAAGTAATATTGCACTAGAAAAGGTGAATTTAAGAAAATTATGAGTGAAAGTGATGTTAGAATGGATGTAGGAACCATTGGAGAGGTTTTGGAGGGAGTTTTGTATCACCTATGTACGTTAGATGGACTTTAGGTCCGTTAAACGGACCTTCTCGAGTCTGTGAAGACCCCTAGCCTCGCCCATGTCCATTTAACGGACATCAAGTCCCCAGCCTCGTATATGTCTGTTAGGCGGACGTGTATGTCTGTTTAATAGACATATACTATACACTTTCGGAAATATGCATTTTTGACCCTATAAATGGAAAAATATCAGTTCATAATCTGTATGAAAATTGTAGATCTAGAAGTCCTCTTTCAAACCATATAAGAATGACCTTAATCCAATATTTCTAGTGAAAGTTATGTCAATGTTCCCAAAATAGGTTCAGTATGATTGAGGACAAAATCATGTTTGATTCTTTTGGACATAACTTCACCCTTCGACCTCCAAATAAAGTGATTCTTAAACCAATAGATTCCTAACAAAATTTGATAGCTCTTTATAAAAATTGGTAGCTTTTGGTTTTGATATGAAAAATATTGATGGAGAGATTGTGAGGGGTCGGTTGAGAGAGCATGACTGGGGTATGATCATACTTTGGCTTCTTAAGCATAACTTCATCTATAGAGCTCCGATTGAGATGGTTCTTACTTCAAAATAAACTAGAGACTTGGAGCTACAATTATTTTGAAGAAGTCAAATTATGATTTAGGTGATTGACTAATGTGGGCATACTACCTTTATGGGATGGTGGCTAATGAGGTTTCATTGAAATAATCGTACACGTTATTATGCTCACGTGTGATGACTCTGAACGTTAGGCTCTGAAAACGGGATCCAACACTTGTGGTATTAGAGTGAATAGGTTTAGGAGTATCCTAGGTATTAAGTTGGGTAGTTTCCAATTATGAAATGAACATGCATTATTTTAAATGAACAACCTGCATTGTTTTGAATTGTTTTACATGATTTGAAACTGTTTTGCACAAACTAAAGATTTTCAATGGTTTTAAATTGAAGGAGTGATTATGTCGCCTCAAAAAAGAACTCGAGGAGCTTTGAAATGATCTGACTCTCGCCAAGGGAGTACGGATGAATCCTATGTCCCACAAGATGTGGGGACACATTTTGCTCCTAATTCTGAGGCACCTAGTGTGCAACATAAAGTGCCACCGCTTCCTCCTCCTATGCCTACCATGGATTTGCAATTTTTTTAAGCCTTTGCCCAGGCTTTTACTTACGCCATGAGCTAAGGGTTACAAGTGTTGATACAAGCTCTAGTGGAAAGGAGTGGGCAGTACGATAAGCTCTGCAAGTGTGGAGCTGTGGATTTCAATAGGATTACCAACCCTGAAGAAACCAAAGCATGGTTGAAGAGGACCAAGAGAGTACTGATTCAGATGAAGTGCTCTGACGAAGAGAAGTTAGACTATGCAGTCAGTTTACTACAGGGGCTACGTTTCATTGGTAGGATTCAGTGCCCCACAGTCAGGACATACTGCTGGTATTGGTATGGAGGGACTTTTTGGAAGCTTTTAGAAGGAAATACTTCTCGAGGATTTATATCTAAGAGAAGACTTGAAAATTTCTGAATCTCACATAGCTGGACATGAGTGTGAGTGAGTATGAGTTGAAGTTCACCTAGCTGTCACAGTACGCAGCTAACATTGTGGCAAATGAGGAGGACAAATGCCACAAGTTTGAGGGGGGACTTCATCTGGGGATCAAGGAGAAGGTACTGATCCATAATTTCTATGACTACCAGTTATTGATAGACGCGACCCTCTAGGCAGAGAAACTGAAGAACATAAATTATGAAGTCAATAAGAAGAGGAAGAGTGGGGAACAGTTTGCTAAGAAGGGAATGAATGCTCCAATGCCAGAGAGGAGTGAGGAGCTTCTGCTCCCAGAGTGAATTGGAGGGTAGTGGCTCTGCAAGAATAAGTAAGTGAAGGTCATTTCAGTGCAAGTCTCAACTGCAGGGGGCAATAGTAGGGTGGAGAGGAGTAGGAACATGAACCCCCAACGTGAGCACTGTGGGAAGCTTCATAGGGGAGAGTGCTTCAAGTTACTTGGAGCATGCTTCCGATGTGGAGAGAAGGGACACATGATCAAGGATTGTCCCTAAGTAATAAGGCAAGAGAGGTCGCAGTTGCAAGCCCCAAGGAGAGCAGAAACAGTGGGAACCAGACTAGTCGCTGAGGTGGGTAGTTCTGGAGTTGCAAGGAAGGCTATTCCTCCAGGAAGGCCTAGGGGTCAGGCTCTGTCAAGGGTGTTTGCTATGACCAGAGAAGAAGCTGCAACCGCACCTGAAGTTATCACGGGTATGACTCAGTTATTCAATTCTCCAATATATGCGTTGATTGATTATGGCTCCACGCATTCATTTGTTTCTGTAAGCATGATTTTACATGATGAGAATTTGGTGTCAATGGATAGTCCCTTGATCGTTAGCACTCCTTTAGGGAGGAAGGTGATAATAAGTCAAGTATATAGAGATTGTGAACTAGTTATTGAGGGTGCTAGACTAATAGTGGACTTATTGCCTTTAGAGCTGAAGGGTCTAGACATTATATTGGGTATTGATGCCATGGAGAAATATTGTACAAAGTTAGATTGTAGTCTCAAGGATGTAGAGTTTGACTTTGGTAATGGTGAGAAGGTAATTTCAGAGGAGATAAGAGAACACCATCACCAAGAATTGTTTCGGCTTTCGTCCCCAATCAGATGATGAGAAAAAGGTGTGAAGCCTTTTTGGCACACGTCATGGACACTGATGTAAATGAAGGAAAGTTAGAAGATTTTTCGATTGTGAAGGAGTTTCCAGAGGACTTATGTGGTTTGCCATAAGTGAGGGAAATCGAGTTTGCCATTAACTTGATTCTCAGAAGCGCACCAATTTTTATACTACCGTATAGAATGGCTCCAGCAAAGCTGAAGGAGCTCAAGGAACAGTTGGAGTAACTGTTAAAGAAGGGACATATACAACTGAGTTCTTCACCATAGGGAGCGCCTGTTCTGTTTGATAAGAAGAAGGATGGAACATGGCGAATATGTATTGATTATCAGAGACTCAACAAGGTGGCTATTAAGAATCTACCCCAAATTGATGATCTGTTTGACCAGTTGAAAGGAGCAAGGGTCTTTTCCAAAATTGATCTCAGGTCAGGGTATCATTAACTTAGAATCAGGGAGTCTGATGTGAACAAGATAACCTTCAGGACACATTATGGGTATTATGAGTTTCTAGTCATGCCCTTTAGATTAACCAATGCTCCGGCTGCATTCATGGATCTTATGAATAGGGTCTTTAAGGAGTATCTGGATCGATTTATCATAGTGTTTATAGATGATTTTGGTCTATTCCAAGAGTAAAGAGGAATATGAGGAACATCTCAGGATAGTGTTACAGACACTAAGGGATAAGGAACTTTATGCCAAATTCAGCAAGTGTGATTTTTGGCTTTATAGGGTGGTATTCCTTGGACATGTGATTTCGGAAGATGGAGTACATATTGATCCGAGAAAAGTTGAAGCAGTGATAAACTAGCATTCAACCAAGACAATGACAGAAGTGAGGAGTTTTCTGAGAGTAACAAGCTATTATAGGAGATTTATGGAAGGATTCTCTATGATAGTGGCTCCGATGACCAAGTTATAGAGGAAGAATCAGAAGTTTATCTGGAGTGATGAATGTCAGAAGAGCTTTGAGGAACTTAAGCACAAATTGACCAGTGCACCAATTCTGACTTTTCCCACAGGAGATGAGGGTTATACAGTTTACAGTGATGCTTTAAGAAAGGGTTTGGATTGTGTGTTGATGCAAGGAGACAGGGTGATAGCTTATGCTTTACAGCAACTAAAGCCTTATAAGTTGAATTACCTGAACCATGATCTGGAATTGGCAGCAGTAATTTTTGCCCTGAAGATTTGGAGACATTATTTGTATGGAGTTTAAACAAAGATTTTTACAAATCATAAAAGTCTTAAGTATTTATTGAGTCAGAAAGAGTTGGATTTAAGACAAAGAAGGTGGTTAGAGTTGGTCAAGGATTATGACGTGTTAATTGAATACCATCCAGGAAAGGCAAATGTATGGTGGACATCTTGAGTAGGAAATCCTCTATAGCTCATGTTCGAATAGTTTATCTGCCATTATTGGAAGAGATGGCTAAGTTTAGGATAAGCTTGAAACAAGAGGAGCCAAATTATATTCTTACTAATTTTAGAGTGAGACTGATACTTAGAGACAAGGTTAGGGAGTTACAAGCATAGGATGTAGAATTAAGCAAGCTCCGAGAAGAAATTTCGAATGGCAAGAAATCTGAAGTGGTGGTGAGGGATGATGGACTTATGGTTGTAGGACGAAGACTTTGTATTCTAAATGTCAAGGAGGTGAAGGATAAGATACTGGATGAGGCACACAATGCGCCTTATGCCATGCACCCAGGTAGCACTAAGATGTATAAAGATTTGAGAGAGCATTTTTGGTGGAAAGGAATGAAGAGGGATGTAGCAGAATATGCTAGCAAGTGTTTAGTATGTCAGCAAGTCAAGGCTGAACAACAAACACCTTAGGCAAGTTGAGCCCATTGTCCATCCCTAAATAGAAGTGACAAAGGGTAACCATGGATTTTCTTATGGGTTTGCCCAAGACCAGTAAGAAGCATGATGCCATATGGGTTATTATTGGTCGTTTGATGAAGTCAGCTCATTTTTTAGTAATCAAATAGACTAATTCTCTGCATGTGCTAGCAAAGGAGTATATTGATGAGATAGTAAGACTATATGGGATTCCTGACTCTATAGTTTCTGACAGGGATCCTCGATTTACTTCCAGATTCTGGGGAAGCTTATAAGAGGCTTTGGGAACCAAGTCAAATTTTAACATAACTTTTCATCCCTAGATAGATGGTCAATCTGAAAGGACCATTTGGACTATTGAGGGAATGCTCAGGGCATGTGTGATGGACTTCAAAGGAGCTTGGGATGAGCATTTTCCATTGGTCGAATTTACTTACAATAATTCCTACCATTTGAGCATTCAGATGGCTCCTTATGAAGCACTATATGGAAGGAGATGTAGAACTCCAATATGCTGGGATGAAGAAGGAGAAAGGAAACTAATAGGGTCGGAGTTACTTCATATGACAGTGGACGAGGTCAATTTAGTTAAGCAATGGCTTAAGGCAGCTCAGGATAGAATAAAGAGTTATACTGATGCACACCGGAAGGAGATGGAGTACGAAGTCAGTGAGAAAGTCTTTCATAAGATGTCTCCTTGGAAAGGAGCCATGAGGTTTGGTAAGAAGGGCAAGTTGAGACCGAGATATGTAGGTCCCTATGAGATTGTTGAGAGGATTGGGCCACTAGCCTATAGGTTGGCGTTGCCTCCGAAATTGTCACAGATACATGACGTCTTTCATGTGTCCATATTGAGGAGTTATATATTGGATCCCTCCCACATCATTTAGACCATTAAGGTTCAACTGAGAGATGATTTGAGTTATAAGGAGATTCCAGTGAAGATCTTGGACACCAAGGAAAAGGTCCTCCGGAATAAGACAATTCAACTGGTCAAAGTCCTGTGAAGAAACCATTATGTGGAAGAGGCCACATGGGAGCCCTTGGAGGCCATGAGGGAAAAGTATCAACACCTCTTCAATGATTCAGGTAAGAATTTCGAGGATGAAATTCTTTTAAGAGGGGGAGAAATGTTGGCCCTCGAAAATTTTTCTTGATGAATAAGCATGATTTAAATTAATGTTGAGTTCTTGATAGATTAATTGTTTTTAGAGTGATTAATTATGTTAATGTGAGTAAGATTATATGATATAGGTTAATTAAATTAAAGTGTTAAGGTGGTAAGTTGCACGAGGGGCATTTTTGGAAGATCACTTAAGTTTAAAAAGACATAAGCTTAAAAGGAGGGGTAAAATGTGTTAAGTCAAGAGGACTTCACGATTATTAATTTTGGTGACAATCAAATAATAATAATATTATAAATAAATGAACTATTTTGATAAGTATGTTAAGTTTGTAGAAAACACAAAAGAAGCGGAAAACACAGAAGAAGTGCAAAACATAGAAGAAGTGAAAAACACAGAAGAAGCGAAAAACATAGAAGAAGTGCAAAACACAGAAGAAGCAGAAAACACAGAAGAAGCGGAAAACACAGAAGAAGTGCAAAACACAGAAGAAGTGGAGAACACAAAAGAAGTACAAAACACAGAAGAAGTGAAAAATACAGAAGAAGATGAGAACACAGACGATACAAAGATGAAGATACTCTAGTACGTTGGACAGTTAGTCAGTTGGAGTTAGTTACAAAACTCAACTGAATAACGGGTTCTACAAGAAGCAAGAAACAGTTATCAAGAATCAAAAAGTAGTTGGAGACCTAGGCTATAAATACTAGTCGTAGTCGAAGACTGAACAGTCTTTTTTAGCTTTCAAGTGTTTACTTACAAAGAAAAATTATGTATTCAAAAGTGCGATACAAAAGAGCAAACTCTACTGTAACAAAAAGCTCACAATATCTTTCTAGTGAGAGAAAGAAAAGGCTGAGAGCCTGGAGAGGCTAAGATAGCAGAAAGAATACTTTGTGTAAGAGACTTGAAGAGACTCTGGAAGAGAAGAAAGAATACTTGTAAAATTATTGAAGTATAGTGAAATCTCAGACGAACTCTTAGGACTGGATGTAGCCCATGGCTTGGGGTGAACCAATATAAAAATCGTTGTGTCTATCTTTTAACCTTTCATTTCATTTATTTTGTTTTTAGACAAGTATATAGAAGTTATTTGCGATTTAACTATGCAACTATTTTTGTATAACTTTTGTGGTATTCTTTTAATAGTTGGAAAAGTTCTTAACAAGATATATTAAAGTTTTTGTATTCACAAAAAGAATACACAATTCAACCTCCCTTTTTATGTATCTCATATATTGTACGTGAATTTTATATTAACATGTGATATACTTCAATTGGTATCAGAGCTCGGTTTTTAAGAACCACCTTTACAAAGTGAGGACGAAGATCTATGGCTGAATCATATGTTTTTACAGCTGAAGGTGCCTCTGTCACAAGATCTCCTGCATTCAATGATAAGGATTATCATTATTGGAAGGACAAGATGCAGCTCTTCATAGAATCCACACACATTAATCTTTGGGATATCATCAAGAATGGACCATACGTACCAATAGATGATGAAGGAAATACCATTCCTTGTAACAGATGGTCAGCTGATCACAAAGCTAGATTTCAACTAAATTCAAAGGCCAAGTTTTTTTTTAAGTTTTGCTTTAAGCAGAAGTAAATATGATAAAGTTCATGGATGCGAAACTGCGAAGGAGATGTGGGACACTCTATCCATCACACATGAAGGCACAAACCAGGTGAAAGAGTCCAAGATTAGTATTCTTGTACATCTGTATGAGCTATTTAAAATGAAAGAAGATGAGTCTATTGATCAGATGTTTGGACGATTTCAAACTATCATTAATGGACTTAAAGCTCTTGGGAGAATCTATGATAATCAAGACCATGTCAGGAAGATTCTTAGAAGTTTGCCGAAAAGATGGAGACCCAAAGTCACTGTAGTACAAGAAGCCAATGACTTTAGCAAATTAAAGCTAGAAAAATTGCTTGGTTCTTTGAAGATACATGAAATAGAGCTTAATGCTGAAGATAAACCTAGAAGAGACAAATCTATAGCATTAAGGGCTGGTCAAAAAAATCACAAGACTCAGAGAAATAGAAGTTCATCGTCAAAAGCATTAAAGATCGAAGAAGTCAAGAATGATGATACCAGTGAATCTAATCACGATTCAAGTGAAGATGATGATGAATTATCTTTCATTTCAAGAAAGATCAGAAGGATGTGGAAAAAGAAAGCAAAAGGAAGTAAAAAAATTTCTTTTAAGAAAAATAGCAAAGAAGAAGTCAAGAACGAGAAGACCTCTATCATTTGCTATGAGTGTAATAAACCAGGGCACTGTAAGTCTGAATGTCCATTGCTTAGAAGAAAATCGAAGAAGAATTAAGAAAGTATGATGGCAACTTAGGAAGATTTGGATTCATCCGAATCTAATTCTGATTTAGAAGCATTAGTACAAGCAAATAGATCCTTGGTAGCCGAAAAAAAGTTGACGAGGAGGTAACTTCTAACTTTAATGAACTTCAAGATGCACATTTAGAATTGTTAGAATATTCACATGTTATACTAAAGTAGTATAGATCCTTAAAAAGAAAGTTTGTCGAAAACTTGAAGAACACGGAGGCGTTATAAAAAGAAAACGTCAGCCTTAAGAAACAAGTAGACGATATGAAGAAAAAAGTATCTATTAATAGATCTGAGGAAATTAGTCAGTTCAAACAAAGGATTAATTCTCTCTCAGCAGACTTATCAGCCTTTACTGAAAGTATGAAGAAAATGAATGACATGATTGGAAATTATAGGCACCCCAATGATAAGAGTGGTTTAGGGTTTACTAAAAGCAATACTCATTACAAAAAGAATTTTGTTCCTTATAGAAAGAAATTTCACTAGTCTTCTTTTTATCATTATATGAATAATTATAAGACTAATCCCAAAGGACCCAAGAAAATTTGGGTACTTAAAAAGAACATAATATCTACTGCAGATCTCCTTCTTTGGAAAAAGTAGCCAGCACTAATGGTATTTGGACAGTGGATGCTCGCGATACATGACGGGAAGAAGGTCTATGTTCCTAGATCTTCAAAATAAGATGGGAGGATTAGTAACTTTTGGAGACAACCAGCAGGGCAAAATAGTTAGAATCGGCAAAATCGGTAAAGATTCCTTTGCATCTATTGATAATGTTCTGCTAGTTGAAGGTTTAAAACATAATTTTATTAGTGTAATTCAATTATGTGATTCTAGTTTTGAAGTATCCTTTAATCAAAACTCTTGTGTAGTAAAAAACAAGGACGGTTCCATATTCTTTTATGCCAAAAGACGAAACAATCTTTATAAGATTAATTTAGAAGATTTGCAAAGTCAAAATATT
>JANSVA010000217.1:37212683-37236746 GCA_025504915.1 Erythroxylum reticulatum | reverse complement strand
ACCACTCATCAAGATTGTGGTCCATAATAAGCAAATGCTAAAATGTATGTTTTAAGACTAAAGTAACAACCTACTTTTTTTTCTTGAAAACATACTTGATTCTAGATTTATTTAATTATTCCATTATCGATAGTCGACTACTATCATGATATGAAACTCATCATTCCCTGGAAGTAAACTCCTTTACTTACATGGAGATAAATCGTAACACTACAGTCTAAACTATAATCAAACGACCAACTTGATTATTCAACTATGAATCAATTAATTTAGATTCTAATAATATATATGTTTCCCATATATCTTCATGTATATGTATATTATTAACAAAAGAACCTTGGTTCCTTGTGACTAGTTATATTATGCTTATACAAATAAAACCAAACTCCTTTTGTTTTTACTAATAATAAATATTTTCATCACAAAATTGTAACTGGAAGAAGATTAAGTTACATGTAAATACACTTGCTTTCCAGGGCACTATATTTACATAACTCCAACATAAAATTCTATTGTAGTTTTTATTGAGGTGAGGTATTCTTTGAATTTGTTAATGGTATTCACATTCTAAGGTGAACATGTAACTAATTTGTTATATATGGTGTTATTTTTTCACCCAAATGTAGCATTAGATGTCTAAAGTTTCTGGTATAGTTTTAACTAAGGCATGATATTCTTTATATTAACTAATAACACTTTCCATTTTAAGGTGAACACATAACTTCTCTATTATGGACGGTGCTATTTTTAGCACATGACCATGGTAATGTATGTATGAAGACCTGGCATTGAAATATGATATCTTAATATTAAAGTGATTATATTCTAATTTTAAGCTGACTATATAACTTATATATTATAGGTGGTGGTATTTTTTGTACTTAGGTATGACATTTAATTTATAAATGCTTGACATAGTTTTAACCAAGACATGATATTATTCATACCTAGTAATGATATTCTCATTTTAAGGTGAACATATGAGTATTAGATATATGAAGTTCAAGAACAGTTTTAATTAATGCATAATTTTCTTTGTATAAAGTGATGGTACTTCTTATTTTAAGGTGAACGTTTCACTTATCTATTATGGCTAGTGGTGTTTTTTTTTTCAATATAAGTATGGTATTATATGTTAAAAATCTAGTATAGTAGGTGAACATATGACTTATTTGTAATGGGTGGTGGTATTTTCTTCAACATAAGTACATTATTGGATGTGTGGAGATTGAGTATAGTTTTAACATATGTACGTTCTTCATACTAAATGATGATCTTTCCATTTTAAAGTAAATATGTCACTTATCTATTACAGGTTGTCTGGAGTGCATGGACTTCTTCGTTATTTTTCTTTAAAACTTTGCTTCACTTTCCCAGGAAATTAATAAATAGGTAAAGATACAAACAAAACAAGTGGAGAAGGAAAAAGAATTACAACAATTTCTTTAATGGAGATGGAGGAAAGAATAAACAACAAAGATTGTCAAGATGAAGAACATGGAGGGAAACCCTTTGTTTCAGTATAATTTATATTTTTATCCTTGCTAATTATGACATTCTTTATTATTTTTTATCTTACTTGAAAGTAGTTGGCCAAATTTGATCACAAAGAATTTTTCAGAAAAAAATCAACTGAAATGATTTAACTTTAGAAGAGTCAATTTTTGAGAGAGGGTGTCTTAATGAAAGGTTGTACTAAAAGGTATAACTCTTAAATTGAAAAAGTATGAATCAAAGGCACAATTCTTATAAGGACTAAGAAGTTTTCATCATAATGAAATAGAAGTCCATTATAGAACTTAAACTATATATAGGTAGCACCATATATTGTTATGTTTTGAGAGTAGGGGACTATAAAGTTTATCACGATAGAAGTAGATTTATTTTGTCTAATATTCTCTAACTATTAGAAACAATTTCATTTCTATATCAATGTTATATAAGAAGGGATATAAAACTATATTTAAAAATAAATGTGTAATTATTAGGAGGGAAAATCATGTTCTTCTAAAGAAAAGATGATTGACACTATGTACAAATTATGCAATAACATTATAAATATTTCTCTTTATATTTGTATGTCCAATGATATTAATTCTTTTATTTGGAATTTAATACTTAGTCTCATTAACAATGCAAATAATGAGTAAGAAAACCAATTTCTCATTAACAATGCAAATACTGAGTAAGAAAACCAATTGTGCTTATAAACTTTGGGCTCAAAGAAAATTTGTTTAAATAATCATTTAATTGAAAAAGACAATAAAAGAACTTCTAGAAGTTTTTAAATTTTATTTATATAATCCAATGAAAATTAAAGCTTGCAAAGACACACATTTATTATTGGTTATTCTAGGTGATGAGTCTCTTATAAAAATAGAAATATAAAACGAACAAGAAAAAATTTCAATTAATAGGACAAAAAGAACTATATTGCATCTTCATTTTTCAAACATTATCATGCATTTTTAAGTATCATATGATATACATGAGCCTAATAAGTAAAGGAAAAAATATAATGAAATGAATAAAATTTTTTGATACTGTGTGTGAAGATTTGAATTTAATTAATAAAATAAAATTTTAAGAACTAATAGAATTACCCAAAGGAATATTTTCGTTAGATGTAAATGGGTTTATAATAAATAACTTTGATCATATGGAACCTCTAATAAATATATCACAAAGTTGGTTGCAAAAGGATACACATATAACTCGAAATAAATTATAAAGATATATCTAACCAAAGTGTGAAGTACGTGTCTATTCAAATCCTTATTGCCATTGTTACATTTTTATATCTTGAATTACTTTAGTTAAATGTAAATAATATTTTTATTTACAAATTAAAGGAGGATATTTATCTATAATAACCTGGTGGATTTGAGATCAAGGTAAAGGAACAAAAGTATATAAGTTATGTAAGTTTTTGTATAGACTTAAAACAATTATCCAGGCAATGATAATTGACATTTCATAATGCCATTTTTAAAATTTTGTATGAAAAGTACGCATTAGATAATTGTGTTTGTATATGGAAATATCAAGAAGTTATTTTAGTATTATTATCTTATGTAGATGATGTATTTCTAGAAGGAAAATATTTAGAAATGATTGGTAAAACAAAGTGATGTTTAAGTGAGAGATTTGACACGAAGGAAATGAATGTGATAGAAATTCAAATAACTCGGAGTTGTGAAAATAGGACCTTATATTTGGATCAAGAGAAGTATTTTATTGAGATACTCAAATAGTTGATCATTAGTGAATATAAACTAATACCAACTCATATATAAAAAGAGAGTTTACTTGAGTAAATCTTAAGATAAGGTAACTAATATGGACAACGTTCCTGTTGCTTGATGCTCAAGCAATATGGTGTTTATGTACACTGTGATGGGTATAAGGCGATATATTTCATGCTGTAGGATTGTAAAATAGATACTAAGACAATCCTAGAAAGTAATATTAGTAAGGTATGAAGAGAATTTTTTGGTATCTACAAGGAACTAAATATATGAAATTATGCTTTAGTTTAAGTAATTTAAATAATTTATTTATTTAGGTGCAAATTTTGATAGGGAACATATTGATAGATAATCTGGCAACATATTTGTGTTTGAAGGAGGAGAAATTTCATGGTCTAGCAAAAAATAAGGGTGTATAGTAAGACCTGCTATAAAAGCTGAATACATTACCTATCGTGTGGTAGCTACACAAGCCATTTAAGTAAAAGATACCAGAAAACATTTAGATATTACATTAGAAAAATGTCTAATCGATTAAAAATAGAATATATGTTCTAAGAGTAGGTACATAGATGTTAACTATCATTATGAGCGAGACTTGGCAGAAAAAGGAATTATAGAAGTTAAGTTCATTCCTATCAGATGTTTCTTAATTGGAATGTAACTCATCATTCTAATTAGACTTCTTTCTAAGAGTGATGTGTCTTTTAGATATCTTTTTATAAAATAGTGAAATTTTGTATTCTTTGGTATTCAAAAGATACAACTCTTGGATTGGAATGGTATGAGCGAAGAAATATAAATTTTAGAGAAAAACGACATAAATAATTTGGTGATTCACTCAAAGTTTTATATTTCACAAGCATTAGTTTTTCTCCATCATCTTTATATAATAATTCCTTTCTAAAGCTTCTTAAAAATTTGACTAATCTAAGGATAACTGATCTTTATCCAAATAATGTTATATTATTATTATGCAATAAAGATGCCAAAAAATGCCCTTATTTATCATTTTACAAATGCACATTAAAATCATTAAGAAGGAAGGCAAGAGGGATACGAAAATTTTAAAATAGAACCTTCCATTATTTCATCCCATGGAATATAGAACTTTGATATAATTTGTCCATAAACAAAGAAATGGTCACTATGTATATTAAATTACTTGATACTAATTTTGAAATAGGATCACAAAGACGTCAAAATCATCAAACATCCACCTAAATGCTTAAAATTTATGATTTCATCTCCTAACAGCTTAGGCAAGCTAAAGTAACTAATTTGCTAAGTGAATTGATTCATACATGCCACTTATTGATCCTAAATAAAAATTTAAGATAGATATATTGATTCTTATAAATTTTAAATATTTTCAAATATTCACTTTATAAACTTGAATAAAAATGTACTAATCCATATATGACATTATTAAAGTTGAGGAATGAATTTATCAATAACAAAACACTCTAAGTATCTTCAAGCAAATAACTTTGCAACCTCATGTTTTTAATTGATTTGTAATCCCGAAAAGAAGCGATGTGATATAGCAATATAATTGAAATATAAATTTATAATGGTTTAATTTTATAATGGTTTAACAAACAATTCACCATCTTCTTCTTCTTCTTAAGATGAAGAGAAACTTTATATGAATTCTTTGTTTACCTCATATAAAGGTGAATCCTTTATATCTTCTTCTTGAAGATGAAAAAGAACCTTCTACTAACTTGATGATATAATTTTGAGAACATGCCTCAATTGAATTACAACTCAATTTTTTCTCAATTGATCATTTTAAGTCTATAGGATTTAATTTCAATTAACTTGAACATTCAAATGCTCTAAATGTTTGAAAACTCTCTTAAATATAACTATAAGACTTATCAAAATATCATAAAGATGATTAATAATAATAAAACTCAAGTATTTATAGCAACAACATCCTTATTAAACACAAAAGTAGGTTTTACAATGGCTCTTTTCCAAATAGATGGATTAACCTAACTGCAATGTATTTCAACTTGTATGATGCATAAATTAATCAATGTAGTGATTTACATATCCCTAGAAAATGCTACAAACTCTTTAGACATTTGACCAAAAGAACATCAATCAATCAACATGACATATAACTTGATCTATATATAAGTTACGTAAGCACTTTGGTTAGCTGATATACTAAATAGGTGGACCTAACTAACCTTTACAATATAATTTTGGTATAAATGATCCAAATCTAAAATAGGTCAATCTACTTATGTGAACACAATATTTACAAAGTATTTAAAGTATCAAATACATCTCTTTCATAACAAATTTACTTTAACAACTCTTAAAAGTTTCTCAAATATTATTTAAAGCTAATCCATTTTGATTTTAAAAAGGATAAAGGTATATACAAAAAATTAAAAAGCAAAAGGGGTATTCAACCTTAAATATTTTTACAAAAATTTAACATAGACCCTAATGTATAGTAGTGTTTAAGAAGAATCTTACATTGAAAAAATATTTTGTTTAAATCCTAGATTGATGGAACCTTAGAGTCTTATCTTAGTTTCATCAAAAAGATGTGATGAAATGTTTTATTATTTCATTGGATGCTATATTACCAACTTGGCATCCTGGTTTGCAATATAAGTCTTACTCTTTTTTCCTAATTTGACTCCAACTATCCTATCCTCTCCATCCTTTTTGTTTTTTGTTTTTATAGTTGTTCTCTGTCGAAAGAGGAGGGATAAATCATGATACTTGCAATTTGATAAAAATGGAACTTTTTGAAAAAGGAGCTTGTTAATGGTTAATAAACCACACTTTAAAGCAAAAAAGATTAATATTTTCAAATTTTTGTTAAAGGAGAAATACCTCGAGCAATAAAAGAAAAGATTGAATGCTACAAGAGCTACATCTAAGAATGATGGCCAATATGAATATGGAGATTGATTCCACTCATTTTGACATTTTCAATTATAAATATTTTGATGTTGTTAAACTGGGTAATAATATTGTATTTAATCTTGAACAAAACCAAAAAGAAAGCTAAAACCTCACAAGTTCATCATAGTATAAGACCTTTCAAAAATGACTCCTTAAGTTGACATATATACATCTAGAAAGAAATAATTTAAAGGAAGATCTATGCCTTTGATGGGCCTCAAGTACCCAGAATTGGAGATAAAAATGTTGTGTTTGCATGCAACAAGTAATCATCGATTAGTAGAGAACTCCAAACTAGCATTCTCAAATTATTTTAATAGAAATATTCTATAGAGAAAAACGTTATATATTTAAGTAAATAGAAATAATACTTTTGAGGGTGTGAAGATTCTTCTTGCAGAAGATATTTCAGTTCTCCAAAGGGTTGCAACAATTATATTAGGAAAAATGGGGACCGTAATTGAAATTCATCACGTAATATCATTCTTTACCATCATGCAATTAAAATCTACCTTGCATACTAAACATGGTTACATTTTAAATACATGTACATCAAACATGTCCTCGTCACAATATTGCATATAAATCCAAATTTCAAACTTAACTCGTGAACCTAAGCCCTAAGTGTAAGGGCTTTCACTTATGAAAATCTAATCCCAACTTGAAATATTGAATGGCATTTTAACTATGGAAAATTTTTATACGCATAAATTAATGAAGCTTATGGAACTATATTCTATTTCACCAAAAAAAATTTAGGCGATAAGCATATTGTCACATTTCATATACATATTAAGACCATGTTTCATAAAATATCACAATGACCAAAGTAAGAGTGTAAGGAAGTTACGTTCCATAGGTAAAAATGAAATTGGCTTGATTCTTCCTTAATCTTGATTCAACTGATTCGTTCTTTAATTTGATTATCTTGATGATCATTAACAAATTTGGTTTCCTTATTGTTCTTACATAAATTACTTGACATTCCTTATCTTCATTTGCTCTATTATCTTTATAAAAAAATTTAAAGATAATTTTCACATTGCTATATTTTGATAATTTCCAATGAATTATTAATAAACTTATATTTATTATCATAAAAATATAGGCTTAAATATTCCTTAATTTAACATTACTAAATTTTTGTGATTTTTGAAAGAGGAGTGATTCAATTTTGTATATTGGAATTCGACTTTTGATACCACAATAAATTTTTGAATTCTTGTTTTAGTGGAGTAGTTGTATATAACGTGGATGCATCACAATTTAAATACTTAGCTCTTACACTTTAACCAATTATTTACATTTTCTACACATATTTCTTTTGTTCTTGTACATATGACTTTTCTACTATATTGGAAATGTTTCTTAAGAACTTGAATCCTAGTGAAAAAAGAGCTTTGCAAAGTCCAACAATCTTGTATATACGAGTCAGTACCAAAATTTAGTTTTAAGGATCGGAAAAGTACATAATTGAAATTTTATTATAGAGCTAAAGGATTTTAATTTGAGTTTTAGAGTAGGTGTTAATTAAAATTAGAAATAGTAGCTTAACTTAGTGATGATTTTACCCATATTAAATTTTAAACCATAAGATTTTGTGGAAAATTGTGATGGGTTGAATGTACTTTACGATAACCAACTATAAGGAAAACTAGCTACCCTCCTAATAAGTTTCAACTAATTATTTTATTCTTCTTCTCATCTTTATGATATGTAAGGAAAATAAAGGTATAGTAAAGAAAAGAGGTAATAATTAAACTTATCGAATGGTTGTACTGTAGTACAACCACTACTTTAAAAGTAAAATTTGGCACAACTACAGTGCAACCAATAATGCCATGTGTTCCCTTAATTCGAATCAATGACCAATACTTGCACAATGCCAAGCCTAAACTAAATCAAGTGGTAAGCGCATGTTTGTGCAAATTTGGTCTAGGTCCAACCTCTTACCAAAGTACTAGGGGATAAACTACTCAAACCTTGACAAACACTCTTCTCAAATATCCATCGATGTAGGATAAGAATAGAACATATGGGATGAAAATTGTTTTGGCTAAACAAGTACAAAGGGGGCTTAAATGACTATTTATCCAACAATCATCACTAAATGGCTCACTAACTCTAAATTTTACAGGAAAAGGAAGAGTTATATACTTAAGAATCAATAACTTTTGATTGAATTGATGCATAGTGATGTTAGGTAACAACTTAATTAATAAAGTGAATTGTAATATCCTAGTTCAATAACTGTACTGTGTAATGTGTTGTACATGTGTTTTATAAAGTATCTTCTATTTATGGTGCACTAGAGTAATTTAAGCATTTAAATGTATTATTGAGATTATAACAGAGATCACGGATAGACTAAAGATGGTTCTAAACTCAACAAAAATTTTCCAAAACTTCGAAAAGCTATAGAATGAGTTCAAACGAGCTTTAAAAGTTACGAAATGTGCTTTGGAGATTGAGGTGATACTTTTGAATGAAATTTGGACGATTTCGGTGACGTTTAATGATTTACAAATTCAATTCAAAAATTCTTCCAACAATTGAAAAAATACCAAATAATTTCAAAATATGATGAAAAGCTCCAGAATTAGGATTAGAGTCCATAGGAACTGAAATGGGTCAAAATGGAGATTGTTTGAATAGAATTTGGGTAATCCGAAATTATTGGACTAAAATGTCCTTTTTAGAAAATAATGGATATTGATGATTTTAAACCCATTCAAAAATTTTAAAAGCATTTAATCAATAATTATTGACCCTAATTAGAGTATTTCATGGTTAATTTGAAAATAAGATGGTTGGGGAATGTTTTCGGGATTTAATTCGATTAGTTGGTCAATTAAATGTATTAAAGGGCAATTTGGTCTTTTTGTACTAATTAAGGGCAATTTGGTCGTTTTGCATAATATTAGTCGATTTATGAGTCATTATAGATGAACAATGAGATGATGACTTGTGATTGATGAATCATTAGTGATGAAAAATAGGAAGGTGACATGGGTAATCCATTAAATGAGTATAGAAAGCAAAACTTAAGACATTTTGCTTCTTTCTTTCAACATAAACATGAGAGTGATGAGAGAGTAACATGGGAGACAAAAAAAGAAAGGGAAAAGAAGAGAAGCCAAGGGTGAACATCAGCAAAGGAGAGAGGAAGAAGAGTGTGGTCATTTTTTATGGAATTTGATGGTGATTTGGAGAAATCTTAAAGTATTCATCAAACACTCAAAAGATTGGAGGAAAAAAGTGGTGAGTTTCCTAGCTTAAATTTCTAATTTTTATGGGTTTTCTTAATTAATATGGATGTGTTTAAGATCAATGTTGTCTTGATATTACTTTTATGTTTCTTTGTATAGAATTAGTTGAATATGACAAGAGAGGAAAGTGTAGTGGGATTTTGTCTTAGGTTAACTTGAACTAGTCCCAATGTTTTGTCCATAACTCGGCCTATAAACCTACAAATTGGATTATTTGAATTGGAGCTGAGACCTAAGACATATTAATAAAATTCCATAGAAGAAATCTAGACCTACTTCAAGATGAATTATATTGAAATTTGAGATTTAAAATGGTAAGCTGATACTATCCTTGTGTTGAAATATCTTGTGATATTTGATACATTTTTCACGATTTATAAGTTGAAATGACATGATTTTTGATGATATAGAAACTAGAGACATAGGAAAACAAATGTCTAGAAGATCTCAAAACCTAATTTGAACGTTTTCTATATAAAAATTAAGGACCAAGTAGAGGTAGGAATTCTGAACATAGGTCATATATGTGACTCATCATGCATGATTGTGATATGGTGAATTAAATTGGATGAGTTTTTGTCCATGGCTAGGGTTGTTAATTTGATATGACCCAAAATCATATTTTGATGTTTTATGATGTTTATAGCATAATTTTAATGCTAATGAAGTAAAGAAATGCAAAAGAATTGGTTTAGAAATGGTTTTGGTTGAAATTTGGCCTAGAGTGCTTGATTTGTAAAAGATTTGATAATGAACTTTTATGGCTTAAATGTGTGCATTAAATGTCATGGAAGTGAATTTGGATTGGTTTTAAGTGTTAGAAATCAAATGGAATTGAATTGAAAATTTTTAATGTTAAATATGTTAAGTTTAGCCTTAAAGGCATTTTTAGCATAAAAGCATAATTATGATGTAATGAACATGTGAATGTGATTAAGAATGGTCATTAAGTGTATTAAGAATGGTCATTAAGTGTATTTGTGGTATTGGAATTATTAAAAGAAGTGTTATGTTATTAATTGGAGAAAAATTAGTATATGGAGCGTGTATATGGAAAGTAATGAAGTTGACATGGTTTATAGCATATTTGATTAGAAAATGTGTTAAGGAGTTGAATGTATTCATATTAGGTTTTCAAATCAAAAAATGAAACCAACAGAAGGATTTCAAAGTGGTGAACTATTTTATATGACTTAATTCTTTGTGAAATAATTGATGACATGTGAGTGTATTTTAATTGTTTTATATGACTTAATTCTTTGTAAAAGAATTGATGATATGTGAGGGTTCTTTAAAGTGATTTTATGGAAATGTTTTTCATTTGATCATGAAATGAATATTTATGCTGAGTTTTATGCAAATGATATTTTATAAGTGAATATTGCTAGCATAAGTGTATGCTTTGGCAATATATGAGTTTTAATTTGAGAGTTAAATTTTATATGATTGGGAGTTACATTGAAATAATTCACTTATGAATCCTCCTATACTTAATTTAGAAAATAATATGAGTCATAAATATAAGAGTTGCTTTTGTATATGGTGCACTGGTAGGCTTTATACATGTTATTATACCAGTATATTTGTGATAGTTGACCTATTACGGGTAAGCAAAGTAGAACCAGCTTTATGACTTATTATAGGTAAGCGATGGATAACGAGCTCCATAGCTACCAATCTATAGCAGTTAACCTGTAACGGGTAAGTGATGTAACACTAGCTCTGTAAATAGTGGTTAACCAGTTGCAAGTAAACAATGCAAAACTAACTTCGTGACTTTATGCCTAGTGTACCATATGGTAAAGAAACTTATGGTGGGCTATGTTAAGTAAGGAAAGTCATGAAAATAATAATGCCACTACTATTTATTTTAAAAGTGATTTGAGAGGTACCGTATGGTACCAATACTAATGGTTGACTCCTTTTTCAGTATTAAAGTTTTTAGAAATTCCACCACTGTTTATTGATTAAGGAAAATGGGAAATGTAAACTTTTATATGATGAGTTTAATTTCGAAAAACATTTTGAAATATTTTTTTAAAAATTGAAATTGTGCTTATTAGTAGATTTTATGATACACAAATAAATTGTTATGAAAATGTTTTATAATGAGTTTTATGATTGTATGGAATATTGCAGTTATATTGTTATAAAAAATCAATTTTCTTGTAAACTAATTACACTCATTTAGCTCATTTAGCTCTTTATAAAAGCTTTTAAATGAAATGCATGAATATGTTTTAGATTTTAAAAGTTTATTGTAGCGATTGTTGAGAATTATTTGTTTAGGTTGTTTGTGAGTGAACTTAAAGTCTAAAAATTTGTAGTTGAGATTTAAATGAAATGCATGAATATGTTTTAGATTTTAAAAGTTTATTGTAGTGACTATTGGGAATTATTTGTTTGGGTTGTTTGTGAGTGGACTTAAAGTCTAAAAATTTGTAGTTGAGAAATTGGTGTGAATATAAAAGTGTTTTCAAATTTTACAAGGCTTTTAAAAATTTTGGGAATATCAAAATGTAGTTACTATGCTGCCAAAATTTTCGATAAAATAATTAAAAAAATTCTCACTATTTTCTATGCTTTTAATTATTAAAGTATAAAAGATTTTAAATAGTTGAATGGCTTGGCTTTGCGGGAACCCTTTGGTTGATTTAGATATTGATTGGAGGGCTAACGTGGGGTCACCGGGAGGCCTCCACTCGAGTTCCAAAAAGGGAACTCCATGATGGATCCTTTCAGAATTTCTCTTAAATTTCATAAACTTAGGATGAGACCCTCACTACACAAATTATATTTTAATTTTGATGAATTTCGTGATAAAAGGAAAATAAATCATAATAAGCATTTTTTATGGTCATGTGCCCACCTTGGGTTTTTATGAGTGCTCTAAAAAGACAACTAAGTCTTTCATTAAATATATCATCCTATAGCCCATTAAGGATTATTAAACTATTATGGACCAATATGGGTCAATCTTTTCAAAATTGTATCCATAAACTCCATCACATTAGGACCAGCATAATGGGTTATAGATCTTATAAAAATCAGGTGGTGAATCCATCAAATCCATCTCTTTAGAACCACCTAAATAACTAGGCTATGGATTCATTAAGAGCTTGAGGCTCTACCTTACGTCAAGCAGAACTACAAGCCATAAGGATTAGAATGTTATGCATATTGAGAATTCATATGACTTCGTTTGACAATAATATGATATCTACTAGACCCCCTTAATTTGTGGGCTTAAGCCCTATCCCCCTTGATGATCCAAAAACTACTTTTCTTATTAATCCTTTAGTGAGAGGGTCTACCAAGCTCCTCTCGAATCTCACATATTATAAGAAAATTACTCCATTTTTTTAGTTCTTTGATTGTACTATGTCTAATATGTATGTTTCTTGTCTTTCCATTGTATATGTTTTTTTTTTCCCAATGGCTACTTATGAAATACATTGTAGAGAAATTGATGCACTTTGTTTCCCCTGAAATGACATATCTACCAATAAGATCCTCAACCATTCAACATATTGACCTACCAACTCAAGAGCAATGAATTTAGATTCACTATTAAGTGCACTATACATGTTTGTTTCATAGATTTCCATGATGTAACACCTCCACTCAAGTTAAAGATATAAGCACTAATAGAGCTAATTTCATCATTTTCATATGCCTGCATTGTATCAAAAAATCCTTCTAAAATAGTGGGAAATTTACTAAAATGCAAACACTAGATTATAGTTCCTTTAAGATATTTTAACAAGCAATAAAGTGTATTCCAATGCTAACTACTTGAGTTATGAGTATAATTACTTAATCTATAAATAGTATAAGCTATGTTAGGTTTAGTATAATTGATGAGGAACATCACACTTCTTATAATTTTAGCATACTTAGCTTTTGAAATACTAGAACCCTTTTTTTTATAGAGATATACTAGAATCATAGGGAGTTCTCATAGTCGCAACATCAAAGTAACTAAAAATTTTCAACATTTTTTGAATATGATGAGAATGACATAAGGAGAAGTCATTTTTTATTTTTTTCCATTTTAATACTGAGAATCACATCAGCTTCTCTTAAAATTTTCATATCAAATTGAGAAATATAAACATTTTGGTCTCATTAACCACATCCAAATTAGTATCAATAATAAGCCTATCATCAACATAAAGGCATATAATGACATAAGTTGATCTAATCATTTTTTAACAAACACAGGAATGAGATGCATTTGTAACATAGCCATTACTTACTAAGGTTTTGTCAAACTTCTCATGACACTATTTAGGAGCTTATTTAAGACCATACTTTCTAAGCTTAGACACCTTGTTCTTATGATTAGGAACCACATAACGCTCAAATTGTTCCATATATATTTCTTCCTCTAACTCACCAATAAGACATATGGTTTTCACATCCATTTGATGTACTACTAGTACATAAATGACATCAAGGGTGACTACAGTTCTAATAACATCAATTTTGGTCATAGGAGAGTAGGTCTCAAAATAGTTTATGCCTTTCTTTTAGTTGTAACCTATAGCTACCAATTTGGCTATATATTTCTCTATAGTTTCATCGGGCCTCATTTTCTTTCTAAAGATCCATTTGCATCTAATTATAGGCAATCAACTATGTTCCAAGTATGGTTTGTCATTATTAAATCAAGCTCAATTTTAATGGCTTCTTTCCAAAAGCTAGAATTTATGGATGTCATTGCCTCCTTATATGTTTTAGGATCTTCCTCAATTGAAAAGATAGAAACAATGCCCTTATTTATTCTATCAAAATCATAATTTTCAACTAAGAAGGTAGTAACAAAATCTAGTCCAAAACTACTTTCAATTATCTTCCTCTTATTTTTCCTAGGTTTATTTACATGTTCATTTGCAACAAAAGAAGAAGCAGACAAAGAAAGAGGCAAATAAACAATATTAAAAGGACTAGTAACATTATTAGCATCATTTTTCTTTAATGGAAAGACATGTTTAAAAAGTTCTAAATCTTTATATTCACAATATAATTATCACTCAAAGAAATGTATCTATATGCAATACTATTTTGAGCATAACCAACAAACACATAATTAGAAGTCTTAGGCCCAATATTGGTCTTTCTAAATTCTAATAAGCCAATTTGGATATACACCCATACACTTCCAAATAATTAAGGTTAGGAACAAAACCTTTCTATAACTTATAAGGGGTTTTGATTAAATTTTTGTGAGAATTTTATTAAGAATAAAGCACGAAAAAATTACTACTTCCCCTCACATATTGTCAAACATACTAGAACTCAATAACCTAAAATTCATCATTTCCTTACGTGTTCAATTTTTCCTGTCAGCTACACCATTTTGTTGGGGCATAAAGATGCTTCAAAGCATTAGTATCTAACACCCAGGTAGCTTTGTTCTCCACCAAGTTAGCCTCCACAATTATAGTAGCTATAATTTCATCATTTTTAGCAAGATTGGCTTGGGGAATAAATTGAGCATCATGCTTCTAATCTTGGTTTTGTTGGCCGTTACGATGATAGCATTGATATGCCTTATGACTTGGTTTGTCATAGACATAATAGGCTACCTTCTTCTCTGAATTCCTCCATCACCATTCTTAAACTGGTCTTGCCTTTTCTATTACCCATCCTTTTGATTCTTCTTATCATTACCTTTGAACTTGTCCTTAGAAGTACTAGTAAAAGACTTAATTAAGTTAGCTTTAATAGAAACAGAAAAAAAATTGAGCTTATCTTTAAGGCTATGAGCCTCCTTAGTTCTCATGTGACTGATCAGCTCATAGAGATCTATGTCTTTCTTCTTGTTCTTCAATTAATTTCTGTTATCACTTCAAATAGTAGAAACTTCTTTAATAACACATTTGCCTACTATATCTCACACATTTTCATGACCTCACTTAAAACATCAGCCAATAGGTTTTCATATTCATGACTTGCTCCATCATTGGCTTATCATCCACCATTTGAAATTCTAACCATTTTCCCACATCATATTTTCTCTTTCCAAGATCATCTACCTCCTACTGCTTCCCTATAGTGTCCCTAATGTCCTTAATAGATTTTTTATTCACAAAAAAATTAAATAGCTAGTTGGTCATATAGTTTAGCAAATATCCTCTGACTATTCTCTTATCTTTTTCATGCTTCATTCTAGCTTCTTTTTATGCATTTTTAACCTTGTCAGTGAGGGAAGTAGTAGTGGGATTAGTAGGAGTTTCGTAAGTTGTGGCTTCAATAGATGGAAGATCTATAACACATAATTTACTTCTTAGTTGTTCAAAGAAAATAAAATTATTTAAGACCAATAATTGTAATTGTTTCCGTCCAAGAATTTGAGTTTAAAGAGGTCCCTTCCTTGTCTATTTCTACTATAAAATTTTACTTCCAAATTATAAGGAAAATAAAGGTACAATAGAGAAAATAAGTGTTATTGAATGGTTATGTTATGGTATAACCACTGACTTGAAAGCAAAATTCGACATGACCACGGTGTAATCAATGATGTTATCTGCTCCCCAAAGATAACACAATTAGTCCTCAAACTCATGCACTCAACATTGAAGACTTGCAACTCTCAGAAATACAGTCATCTAGAGAAAATCTTATTAGGTTAGTAGAAATCTCTATATGTCTGAAAAGAATGACTAGCAAAATCAATATACAAAACCAAATCAAATGCTCGAGAAGAGTCTGTGGGTGAAGCTAAAAATCGTAGAGAAAAATCTAAAGAACATTTATAGCATTCGCTAAAAATTATAGAGATAAATTTGGAGGCATTGCAAATGTCCAGTCAAAGAATAACTGTCTAGTCTGGGCTAGATCTAGCCTTTTACCAAAATACTAAGGAACAAGCTATTCAAATCTTGGCAAACACTCATCTCGATATAAAGACTAAAAAAGTTTATACCCATTAAATTAGGACAAGAATACAACACATAGGATGGAAAATGCTTTAATTAAACAAATAAAGGAGGAAACTTAAACGACCATTTATCCAACAAGATGTACTTCCTAATGTATACATATTACACAAAAGATTAATTCTTTGTGATCATCTACCAAAGTATAAAAACTTCTTGTAGCAACAATTTTGAGTTTGTTGGGTTATATTTCTTACAACATAGCACTTTTGAGCGTTAATCTTTTCGTTCGTTTTTTCCTTCAAATATGAAGTTTTCTTTACTTCCTCTTACAAAATAAAACTGATTATGTCTGCCTTTCTCCTTAATAACTGCATTAACAAATTGTAAATTTATCTTGAGTAAGAATGTATAGAATTTTATTATTTTACGTTCTTTCATAATTAATTACAACCATGGACGGTTCGGCTTGACTATAATGTACAACTCTCTACAGCTTCAGTAAGACCTTATCATTTCAACCAAAGTAAATTAAAACATTTTAAATTCTTTTACTGATTTATTTTTGGAAGGTAATGCTAGCTTTATATTCTGTTTAAATAGTTTTGTTTCTGCGATGATATTTACTTAGAAATATTGAAACTTTTAACCTTGTAAGTACATGCTTAAAAGTAAGATCTTGGAACTGATCCCACAGCAACCCCCGATTTCCCCTTTTTGCATTTTGGAAGAGGAGACTTTACGCATATATATGATGTTAAGTTCAATCAGAAACTTTTTTCCAAATAACTTTTGCAAGGTTCCTTTTAATTCCATGAATATTTTGTTGCTAGAGGCACGAAATGGAAGAGAGGAAGAAAACCTGCTTGCACGTCAACAACTGTATGACCCTGACAGGAACCCTGGCATTATCTTCTAAATTAGCTCCAACTTTGACTTCGGGGAAGACATTCCCTTCGTGCCGTCACGAAGCCCAGCATCCTTAATTGCACTCTCAGCACATACCTCAGGTAGTGTGCACCATATAAAGGTGAGGAGTCCAGGGCAGTGGGGGCATGCGTTAAAATCAAGGAGTTGGAGAAAGTATTAGTGTTAGGATCATCAAACAAGAAACGACCATGGCTTCTTTTTATAGTCCATCGACACTTGCGTTCTTCTTTTTGGGATTAACAACAATGATCATCGGCAGGACAACCGGTGCCGGTTATTCTACGCCCGTTTTCCAGCCGAGTCAATGGGAACTCGCTCATGCAACGTTTTATGGCGATGAGACTGCCTCCGAGACCATGGGTATACAATATTGTAGTTTTGTGTCCATCATATCTGGCTTGAAAAATTTTATATTTTGGCTTCCTACGAAGAAAGGATTAATTGTGGGCTAATAAACTTATAGGAGGAGCTTGCGGGTACGGGAATTTGTTCCAAAACGGCTATGGAACAGATACAGCTGCATTGAGCACAGTATTGTTCAACAACGGTTATGCATGTGGAACTTGTTACGAAATTCAGTGTGTACAATCACCCCATTGCTTCAGCGGGGCATCATTTACAACTGTAACTGCTACCAATGTCTGTCCTCCTAATTGGTCCCAAGACCCTAACCATGGAGGCTGGTGTAACCCTCCTCGAGTTCACTTCGATATGTCCAAGCCTGCATTCATGAAAATTGCAGATTGGACGGCCGGCATTATCCCAGTAATGTACCGCAGGTATTTCTCCTAGTACCCTTTTTCAACCAACAACTGTAATTCTTCTTTTATACCTTGAAGGAACTAATATATAATCGGACGGTTTGAAGTTAATAACATGGAGAATAAAGAGAACAAAATTGTTCGCAAGAGATATAATTCAAGTCAAAGTTACCTGAGAAGTGATAGAATTTATAAGTTTGATGAAAATTATGATCCTTCCCAAATGATCTTCAAGATAGGGTTCTCACGTTGGTCTAACATAATCAAGATTTATTCTTGAAATTCTTTATATTAGGAAAGGAACATATCTAAGCATATACTCCTTAACTTATATTTAACGTTAAATTGATAAGGAATTGAAGTTTTTTTATAATTTAGAATAAAGAGAGAGAGGAAAATGACCCCTAAGCCTAAGTTTAAAGAAAAGCTTGAATGTTATTAACTGTATGTGATACAGAGTGCCATGTGCGAGACCAGATGGACTTAGGTTCACATTCCAAGGAAATGGGTACTGGTTGTTGGTGTATGTGATGAATGTAGGAGGAGGAGGTGACGTAGCTAGCATGTGGGTGAAGGGGAGCAAAACAGATTGGATAAGCATGAGCCATAACTGGGGAGCTTCATACCAGGCATTTGCTAGCCTTGGAGGCCAAGCTCTGTCTTTCAAGCTCATTTCTAAGACAACCAAGGAGACCATCTTTGCTTGGAATGTTGCTCCTTCCAACTGGAATGCAGGATTGACTTACAAGTCAGATGTGAACTTCCATTGATGTTTCAAAGTTCACATACGGCTCCTTATTCAATTTCACCCTTTTCACCTCTAAGGCCTTCCTTTACATGGCCCACGTTTCATTCATTGTTGCGACAATAGTTTCTTTGTGATGGTATGATCGCATTCTTTTATGTTAGTCAATACTTAGATTGACGGTATGCGATTTATTATAAATAGTAAGCCATAGATCTTTTACAAAGTTTTGCTTTTGACTTCTTTCAATCATGTTACTGCGGAGCCTAAAGCTTGCCACTTTCATGCCAAACTGTTTGTGGCTCTCCTAAAAGAAAGTTCTAACTTAAAGTTAGTGGTCGCGTGATGTAAATGACTACTTTACATGGGGTTTCGTTCCATTGTTTAAAAATATTTATCTTTTAATAAAATCAACCATTCAGATAAGATTAACACATTTAACTTCAAAATTATCACATCGAAAGACAAGAGATCTTTTTATGTAAAATACTGTTCCTAAGATTTGAAACTAATGAAAAGAAAAAGAATTAGAATTTATATTAGTAAACCTGTGAAGAATGTTTAATTGACAAAAGTCTTACCTAACATTCCACATATCTTCTTAAACAATAGGATTTTTGGGTTACGAAATCTCATTTAACAACAATATGATATTATATTTGAGTATTGATAAGATGATGAAATTCACTTTCTAAAGATTTGTTCAACACAATTTTTCCAAATTTTATCTCAATAAAAATAAGTTTTTGAATAAATATATGTGTTAAAGTAAAATGACAGTAATTAAAAGAACTATCTTATGTGGTAAACTAAGATATTAAAAACTTGAAAAGAGAAAGAAAAAGAAGAGCAAATCATATTCGAACCCCGTATGGGATTTGGATCCCATGGAAAGATGGAGAAAACAATTGGAAATGGGCGTGGTAAAGTAAGCGGAACGTGAGACCCACAAAGTTGTGAGGTGGGGGACAAGTCATCAATCACCGGTGGGCACCATTGCCCTCAAAACCAAAGCACGCTTGCATGGCTCAAAATGTGACATCAACCCCAGTCTCCAAATCATTCCTCCCACCTCACCTCAACCCCTTTATACCTCTTCTACCACAAACTTAAGCTTTTCTCTTGTGTTACTTCGTATCTAGCTCACTCCAGTGCAGGATTGGTAAGCTTAAAATAAGCTCTGTGTCCAATTTAATTGTAATTTCTTTTTTTGAAGTTTTGGACTTATTTAATCTAAAACTAAAAATGCTTTAAATTTTAAATTAAAATCTGATTTAAAATTTATTGGATTTGAATTCTCTTAGTTAATTTTAAAGTCAAAATGCTAATTATACACTGAACAAGGAAGTTCGCTCCCCTTCCTCTACTAAACTCTAGATTTCAAAGCCTTTTAACATGTAATGCAAAAGACAAGGTTACCCATGTAAATGATTTTATTTGCCATCATATCATTTGCTGTTGCTACAATAATTTTCCTTTTCCTCCACTAATTGTGGCATTGTTCACTCCGGAAATGATACGGCCCGTCTGTTCTTATCAATTAGCTAGTGAGACTCGTTCTCAAATTCTCCCTTAAAATTTTATTTTATTAAATCTTACTTATATATTTACATAATATTTATATAAATATATAAATGAGATTTAATAAAATATAATAAAAATATTATAATTAATTTGATCCTTCCCCTCCAGTCATCTCCTAATGGCTAGAGTTAGAAACAATTAAGAATCGTTTTCATACAAGCCATCCTTTCCTGAGTGCTCCATTTCCAGGTTAGGCGGAAAATGAGGACAGAAACTCAATCTCCATAATCCTCCCGACTGGAGTCTTTTCCTGTCAAAGCCACCCGACACAGGTTTTTCTTTTCAAATTTATACCTATCCATTCATTTTGAAATGAAATATTCAAAATATTCTTAAACGTTAATGATTGCATTTTACTATTTATTTCTATAGAGAATCTAGGTTCATAGAGCTCCTAATTAGTAATTAGAAAGAAGAATAAGGAGGTGCTTGATTTGTTAGTAAGGTAAAAAAATGAAAAAGAATGCTTGGTGATATATTATGATTGAATAAAGAGCATTTTATATCTTCTTTAGCCATTCACTACATTTATTATAAATCTTATTATCATTTTCTAAAGTGAACCAAGCACATTAATTATATTCAAACATTTTGTTTCAATTCTATTTTTTAATTTATTTAAGGAAAATCTTTGCCTAATATCAATTTTTAATATTTCAAATATTGAATTTTATTAAGGAAAGACATACATTGTGCATGTATATTATATACATATATATCTAAACATATAAAACGTCTCTCGCCAAATTTCGTATTCAAGCTTCAGTACTTTCAGAAATGATCTGTCTATATAAATATTTGCGAGTAACCCTCGATTAGTTGCTTTTAATCCTGTCTGAAGCATTCTCCTCATCATAAACGTTCCCACGCACGCCATCCAAAGCTTTCCCTCTTCGCATCTCCATTCGTTATTCATCCTGAAGTAGCTGACGATCTAGAAACTGTTTCCAAAGAAATCAAAATTCCTTTCCGAGTAACTAGCCACAGAAAATTGTAAACAACTCTACAACCGCATGGGCAATCTCTTCTATCATCATGTTTTAGTAGTACTTTTGTTCGCATCTGCGAGAATTGAAGCTCAGGGGATAAAATCTGCTCGTCTTCTTGATCTTCTCATCAGAAACTACACGTTCAAGTCCTATGACATACACATCAGAACTGGAAAGATACACGCTGTACGATTACCAGCAAACTTCTCGGGGATCGTAGTTGATACAGCGAGCTTTCGATGTGGAAGTCTACGACGGTATGGAGCTCAGGTAAAGGAATTCCATCTGGGCGTAGGTGTAATAGTGCAGCCATGTGTACAGAGAGTCGTTGTAATCAGACAAAAGTTAGGATACAATTGGTCTTCTATATACTATGGTAACTATGATTTACCAGGGTATCAGCTTGTGTCGCCAATTTTAGGCCTATTAGCTTACCATGTTGGTAATGGTGTGAATTTTAGCGACTCTTTGGAGCTTCGAATTCATGCTGGAGAAACACCAATAAGCATAGACTTCAGGAATACAAGTACTTCCAATATATCATCAGGAAATGACAGAATTCTCTGTGCCAATTTTGAAAATGATGGTAAGGTGACATTAAAAGACCTGGAATCACCAAACATTTGTGTGACTACAAGACATGGACATTATGGTCTGGTGATTAAGACGCCTCCTCCGCTGGAATCAACAAGAAAGGACATCAGCACGTGGAAATTGGTGGTTGGGACATCCATTGGTACCGTATTAGGTGTCTCTCTGTTGGGGTTGCTGCTGGTGGCCATGTTTGTCAAGGTGAAGAAGAAAGCAAGGATGGAGGAAATGGAGAGAAGGGCTTACGAAGAGGAAGCTTTGCAAGTGTCAATGGTTGGCCATATCAGGGCTCCTTCAGCTTCCGCAACCCGGACAATGCCTACTATTGAGCATACGTAATTTACCTTACCCTTCTAGATGATCATCAGTTGTTCTCTCCATTATGAACATTATTCTTTCTGTATTACTAGTTGACAAATAACAGGTGCTTGGTGTTCAGATTAAGCATACATTCAATCAAATTTTGCGAGTTTTAACTGACGCGACTCTTGTTTCCCCAGTTCTGTCTCATATGTCAAAAATATTTAGACAATCTTTGCTTAACTTTATGTAACATGCCCAAGTCATTTGATGCAAGTTAGACATCATCTACATATAGAAGTAGAAAAATGACCTCCCTATGAATTTCTAGTATACATACGTACACCTCTTAATTTTATTTTTCAAAGCCAAATGAGATCGTTACGTCATTAGTACTATCTTGTACTATATGATGAGTTCTTGGACATTTATTGGAAAGGCGTTAAGTATAAAATCTTCTAACCTTAGATAGAAGGGTGGTGTTGGATATGAAATCATAAAAGTATATAGCTTCTACAAAGATTGAGAAGGACTTAAATTATCAAATATATCATATTCTAAAATAAGCTAGTTGTGACTCTTCAATTCTAGATACTCCCTCTTTATAGTAAAATCTTTAACCTTAATAACCTACAAAATAAGAACTAGGAAAAATAGATAATTTATTTTATAAAGATGATATCGAGTACCTTATAAGGGAAGTCCTAAACTAAAAGATAGTGAGTTAGGATTCTAGTCTTTCTATAATTTAGGCACTGATTTGCTTTGTACCTTGTTTAAAATGTACAAAGAGTATTTATATCCTTACCTTAGAGGTAATATGGAAGATTATTCATATTATCCATACTCCTTATCATATCATTAATTATCCTTTGACATACTATTCTGTTCAGGACCAATTGTCGTAACAAATTGAGTTACTATTCTACAAGATTCTAATTATTTAACTAACAAACCTTTTCTCTTATTTGAATACCTCAGGTCTATCATAATACTCACCTCAATGATTATACTTGACAATATTAATAACTTTTACAATTGTTTCTCAACTTTAATATTAAAGATCATAAAATCGTTAAGAACAAAACTTTTTTCTTAATTAGGAATACATGTTATTTTTCTTTTTAGGCTTTATATTTCATGTAGTCATGTTTCTTATGACCTTCTTTTTACAATAAAGTATCTAATAGTCTTTATTAACATCAATAAGGCAACTCATAATACTCATCTGACTTGTGTTTTTAGATGGAGGATTTTTCAGAACTTTGCTTATCCTTTTTAAGAAAAGGGGCATTTTTGGCATAGAAATTACCCAAAAATTTAAATTAAACCCTAAAATTTAGTGAAGTTAAAAAAGGGCCCTAACATTATAAAAAACAATTATAGTCGAACTTTATATTAATGAAAATTTGAAGAACCATTTGGGTTTCGATTAAAAAATACAAGAGGCATTTTTTTTAATTTAAAAGAGGAGTGTACATCTCCAGACCTCAACTATCAACGTGGGCCCCACCACTTAGG
The DNA here is from genome assembly GCA_025504915.1 of Erythroxylum reticulatum. Classification (NCBI taxonomy): domain Eukaryota; kingdom Viridiplantae; phylum Streptophyta; class Magnoliopsida; order Malpighiales; family Erythroxylaceae; genus Erythroxylum; species Erythroxylum reticulatum. The sequence continues at coordinate 37,212,990 of JANSVA010000217.1, read as the reverse complement.
TATAATTTCTTTTAAAGTGATTTATGGATTATATTATGAAATTTCTAAGAACATCCCTCATAGTCTATTTGGTTTAAAGAATGAAATAGATAAGAAATATAATAGTTATTCTTAGGAATCGAAAAGATAAGTAATAAAATATAATGAGTATTATTTTGTTTGATTCAAAGAAATAGATAAAGAATTTCTATGTCAATGTTTAGTTTGAAAATATAAATTTGGAATAAAAAAGAAATACCAACAAAAAGATCATATTATTATTATTATTATTATTATTATTATTATCATCATTATTATTATTATTAAC
>JANSVA010000217.1:37180309-37212583 GCA_025504915.1 Erythroxylum reticulatum | reverse complement strand
ATTCCTTATTATTATTTAATTTTCTTCTTACCATATGACTTTATAACATTTTGTAATGGTTAATTTTTCCTTCATTTACTTCGTAAATTTGGTCTGACTCATGTCAGTTTTCATACGTAATTGCAATATAAAATAACAATGGAACGATATTGAAAATAAATATAACATAGGGCTTTAAATTACTAAAAAGTTGTTTAGTTGAACAAAAAAAGGTTCAGCCTTATTTTAAATAACTAGACAAAATATTTAAACTTCAACATAATTTTCAATGTGTGACAAAAAACTTCCTCACCTACCCAAGTCTTCGAGAAGGCACAAGACTAAAAAACATAAGCATTTGTGTAGGATGATTAGAAATTTTGCCTAAAGCGTTATCTTTTTCATCATCTGTGAGTTCCTCTATCCCATCCAACGTACTATCTAACTGTTCAACTTTTTGTTGAATATACATTTTAAGTCTTAATACTATTACACAATTTTTTCTAATCTTATTCATAGTATCACCCAACATCCTGACATCAATAATAATTGAATCTGGGCTTACTTCTCCCGTATCATTATTCCTTTTTCTCCTCTTTGCTGAAATATTTTCTGCTTGTCTTTCAAGATTTGATGTTTGAAGATGGGTAAAGGACTCATCTATATCGTGCAAGCTATGCTTATATTGATTTTCATCACCTTCATTTATCCCACCTACACCTTCTTGCCTTTCCATTTCTTTAAGAATATCCAAAACAGTTTGTGTATCATTTCCATTTACATGATCTTCTCCATAAATCTTAGTCAATTCATTATAGAAAGGAAAACTCTTCCTTTGAAATTGATCAGCATCTTTGTGACTCTAATAAGATGAAAAAAAATCAATAATTTATATAAATGACAAGAAAGTAGTTAAAGAAATTACTTCAAACAAGTTAAAAGTTCAATACTTACACTTAAGTAAGAATCCTATATATGATCTTCAGTAGTGACAATCTTACTTTCGGTATCCCATCCAAATCCACTAGTATCTTTCCTTACCATATCATAAATTATATTTCACTCTTTCTTTAAAGTCTTAATCCTAGACTCTATGTGATGTCTGGCTTTTAAGTTTGAATTTGGGAGCTTTGTTGCTACCATCTTTTTAATTCATTGAGATAGTCAGCTTTAAATCCAGTATAAACATTGTACGTTCCCACATTATACAAACCATACAAGAAACTGGCACAACATCCTCCTCATAGTTCCACTTTCTTTTTGTTCCTTTTGAAGTTTGAGAATCAACAGTTGACGGAGAATTCCTCGACATACTTATTTACCAAATTAAAGCAATATTGATAAATAAAAAATAATCATCATAATAAAGGAAAAATAAAAACATTCATAAAATTCTTCATTTTATTAACATTAAGCATCCTCAGCTTATAAGAACAATATAGTCTATGATAACATCTTATAACATAAATAATAAAAATTACAACAACTTACATAAACAATAATATAAAAATCTTAACACTTAAACATAATAGAAAATCTAAAAAATGTCAATTTTCATTTTGCCTAGATGTTCACCATTCATTAAACATTTTGCGCGCTAATTCAATTCTCCTATTTATCCAAGCATTAGTTGGGTCAATAGCAATTATACACTCCTCCTCAACAACTGGATCGGTGTGAAAATAATCCCCTAAATCACTCTCCATGGGATCAAAACTCATCTCATGCCTAATAAAATTATGAAGCAAACATCAAGCTATAATAATTCGATTGTTTGTCTTTATTGGATAAAATGATGGACTCCTAAGAATAGCCCACCTAATTTTTAGTAACCAAAAACATCTCTCAATTATATTGTGTGTAGTTGAATTTTTCATATTAAAAAATTACTCTAGAATTCTTGGCCGGTAACCTTTACACCAAATGGTACCTTTGACCCCTAAAAGGCGCAAGGAAGTCCTCACAATTTGTATAACCTACGTCGACTAGGTAATAGCAACCTATATGAAAAAAACACCACTAAGTTATTCAATTTACATTATCTCATATACAAAATTTCAAACAACCTTCCTCTATTATATAGGAAAGCTTACCATGAGGCACTTTTAGCCCATGTATTCTAGTAATTACATCACGAAGAACTCGACTATCAGCTACTGACCCTTCATAACTAGGAAGAACATAAACAAATTGTAATAGCCTGTTTTCTATAGTAACGATTAGAACCCTAGAATATTGCACATGGCCATATCATTGAGAATTCATTAATTTCATTGCATTCACATTCATATCAATAGCATACACACATGAATTATGATTTAGTTCACATTGCAAAGAATGTATATGCATTCAATTGACTTATTCTGGGGTATGAAATGGTTAAAATGATCATAATGTGAGTTATGTATTATTTATGGCTTGCATTTTGGTTTGATTGATTACAAGTGGTAAATTTGGAATTAATTTGGTACAATTGGAAAATTGTTGAATTAAAATGTACATTTGGTCTAGGGAAAATGCCAAATGGTAAGACAAATGGATACATGGAAGATTATGATGATTAAGCCTATGAATAAGTGACAATTGGCATAGATGAATGAGTAACATTTGGTATAAGTTATTAATTGACAAATGGAAGCAATGGTTGTGTGAAAAATGGACTAAGTAATTAAGTGATATATGGTAGCTTATATACTTGACAAATGGATACCATGCCTATGGACATATGCCAACTTAAGATGGTGACACCTAACACCTTAGTGTTGAGCTCCTACAGGTGTAATCCCAGCTATATTCATTCTTCACTTTTCTTCTTCTCACACACCACCGAAATCCTCTCAATCTTTATAGCCTTATGTTTTTCCATGTTTATGTCTAATTGCTACATTAATAATCCAAACTTTAACCCTTCATAAAATAGTTAAAGAATCAGATTATTATTGTCTTTTATCCTAGCCGAAAATCATCCTATTTTTATTTTAAACATGTGTTGAATCTTGCATGAATATAAGGGAAAGTTTTCCTAATGAATTGAGTTGGAATTGGAGCTAAATAAGTAAGTGAAAGATTGTTCTTTATGGCATGTTATAGTGGAAAGTTTATGTTGTTTGAATTGAGGATATATTGCATGTTATGTTAATGAAGAGGTTGTACTGGAATTTGATGGAAGAACTTGGATATGTTATGTTGTGTTCTTGATGTATGAACCGTATGCTATAGGTTGTTTATATAAGTGAATTCAATTGAAATTTGAAGTACAAGGAAGGGAAATTGATGCTAAAGAAAGTTGCTAATATAGTGATCTTGAAATAGGAAAGAACTAGGACTACATGGATGATCAAATGAATGACATTTTTTTTTGTTTTAATGCATGGAAGATTTGATTTGTAGGTTGTGTAATGAATGATTTTTGAATTGAATTTGGACATGAATTTGATAAGGTATTGAAGCTTGAATAAGATAGAATTGAAGTGAAATTGATGGACTTTGGTGAAGGTAAGTTGGAAGGAGCATGAAGGAGTAAAAATTGGAAGCAAAATGAAGGTTATGGGTGAGTGAACCAAGGTTCACTCATCCCATGATTTTGGGAATTATAAAGCACCTTCTCACGATTGTGGGAAGTACTTTGGAGGGAGAAAAGATTGCTTTTAGGCAATTTTTGGACTATATAAGGTTAAGACACTTTATAATGGTGTAATTGAACTTGATTGGGGTTGAAATGAATATAGAAAGTTGCTTGATTAAGTGATTAAGTGTTCGGTAAGTTTAAGTTGTTAATTGAGGTTATAAATTAAGGAATGAAATGATTGATATCAATGTATATGAATTTGAGAAGCTTGAGTTGTTAATGGTATAAAGATGTTCATGTGAATACAAATGTGATTCAAAGGATATAAGAAATGAATTGGGTATGATTGAATGAGAATTTGGAAATTGTGTGAATATTTAATGCTTAGAAAGAATTGATGAATGTATGATTGATGACTCTAGGTAATCAAACTTACCTAAAGCATAACCTAATGGTAAGCTAGTTATATACAAACTTTGATGAATGAATAAGCAAGATTTTTTGAATTAGGTTACATACCCGGGATAATCAATTGAGTATGCATTGAACATAATACATATACATGTGTATGATTGAGTACTTATTTGATTAAACAAGTTAGTAATGTGTACATGTGTGTATTGCTTGATTTAGAGGCACAAATCGACCAACACCATCCAGACATTACCTGTTCGCCGATGCAATAGCTAATTAGATTGTATTATGAGTAACCTAGATGTGTGACCTCGATTAGAAATGAGTTCTGTTCATATTGTTTTGATTAAACTTGATGTCTATATATTGAATCTATATTGATATAATTGTGACATTGATGATTCAGGATAATTGATTGCTAGAGGAGTTTGATATTCGGGACTATATTAGGAGTATTGTGATTTGAATGTGAATAAGGAAAGTGAATTCTCAACTATATGTTGAATGCTGGACATAGATTTGATGAATTGTGATAATTGAATGTGTTTTTTGACTAAAAAATGATTGATGATATGTTAAAATGTTGCATTTCATTACATGAATATGCATATTCACATAAAAGAGCTGTGACCGGGGTAGTCAACGTGAAAAGAGATTTAAGCTCAAATATGTGCACATAGAGCCTCAGGCTTAACATTTAATAAGCCCAGTATCTACAACAAATATGAGATTGATAACTGATAAATAGGCACTTGGTCACAATAAAGTAAAAATAGAAGTGAGTCGTATTTACATTTGCATTTGTATCTTTACATGTGTTTAAGAAAATGTTGCAAATGAATGTTGAATTATGAGATAACATTGTGAAATATTTTGAGATGATTATATGAAGATTTTTCATTCAGAAGGTGCTTCTGAAATGATTAAGTAAAGTGATTGTATTATTAAGGTGCTTATTGAAGCATGATGAATAATGTGATATATGAGGCATAAATTTGTATGATGTATTATATTGATTGAGTTGGGTTTTATTCATGCGATATATATGATATGTTTTAAGTGAACACATCGATGATGGTTCATTCATTGAGTTAGCAAAACTCATCAAAATTGCAACATTGATTTTCAGGTACTGAAAAGAGACTTGCTTGTAAAGCAATCGGTGTCTAATGTTGTTCACTCTGGGAACAAGAAATAGCTCAAAGGTTTGGTCAGCTATCATCTGAGGAATTTAGATAGAGTGCTTTTGTATAGTTTTTCATCTCGTGCAGTATGTTTTGTATAAACAATATGAACACAGATGGTTTTTGTATTGCAAATACGGATGGTTTGAAATGAAATGGCAATGTAAATTAAGTTTTGTTAATGAAATGAGATATGTTAACTTTTAAATACTTAAGTTCTTTATGATGCCCTATGAAGTGGATGTGATTGCTCTAACATACCATTCTTATAGCGTATGTTCTTGAACGTCCTCTGGATGTTTGGGTATATGCTCTATGATAGTGGGGTGTTACACAAATTGCATATCAGATATGTACACACCTAACATATTTGTTATAATGTCGCCCTTACGAGTTCAAAATCTAGGCTTATCTTTAATTGGCACATTAACCTTGATATATGTCCCATCTAGAGTACCTAAGCAATTCTACAATTCAAATGAAATAAAAAATAACGAGGAACCTTAATCACATTCACTATATTTTCTTATAAAAGTAATAGAGTGATTATCTACCTTAAACTACATCCATTAATGGTCCGAAGAGTTTATTGGTATGGGCTCAGGTTTTCTAAACAAAAGATCTTGCAAATGCATGACTACATTTAAAACATTATGAAAACACCAAACTAATTGTCTCGCATGACCTTTTAAAATTTTTCCTAATAACTCGATTTTTAACATGATGAGCAATAATATGTACGAAAATTGCTACTTGTTCATCAATAAGCATGTTTTTTGTTGACTTTAATCCTTCTATACTTTCTAGCATTTCACATAGTTTAAAAAAAGCTTGCCTATTCATCCTAACCATTGAAATACATGACTCATCATTGTCATGCACAATTTGCCTCACATAAAACTCGATTTACATAAAAATTTAGAAAATAACTTCTAACCCTTGGCCTAACTATATAAAGAAGCCTCCAATGCCAACAAATTAAACAGTGAACTAGCAACATTACACAACTGCAACCATAAAGTCAAGACAACCATAATCCTTTTTGTTCTCTCCGCATTTCTACGTACTCTCAAACTGAAATGAGCCATGACTTAAAAAAATAAAATTTCTAATGTATTTACATAAATTTGTTCAAACAATGTACAATGTAAGAGAACAACCATCAAATAATTCAAAATAGTTTGATGCATAAAGTAGAGTAAGAGAGAAAAGACAGGAAAATATTTCTAGAGTTAAAAAGAGGAGATTATAGAAACTCAATTTACCATTCCGTTTTTATAAACCATATTAGTTTATTTTAAACCTAAAAATGCATCCATTCCTAAGGCAACATCTAATCAAATGAAGCAAATTCAATATCCCACTCTGTTTTATTATATGACAAATCCTTCTTAACATTAGACCATTAAATGTTATCTATAAATATGGATGTTAAACATTCCTAAGGCCCAATTATGCTATTTTTTTCTAATCCAAAAGCATTAAAATCTGAACTACTTAAATAAGCCCTCATTACCTTCCAGTATCCAATTTCTGGACTTATCTCTTAATTGCATAATGATAAATCTTTGGAAAGATAAGCTAGTCTAAACTACTCTCATTTGGTAAAGATTTCAATGATGGAAAATGCCTCAATATAACATTATGTAATATCATGTTGGTAAATAGTTTTCTATCTAAGTAAGAACACATTTTCTTCTAGCCAAGTAAGTACACATTTTCCAATACACATGTATATTCACAATTTAATTTTCATTTCTGTAACAGTTAAACTATTTGTATCTATTATCTGTTATCCTAATAACATGACGCTTAAATAGCATATATGACCTTCCATTTTGATGCTAACAAATCTATGTTAGTATCTATTTAATTTGTTTCCAAACCGCGCTAAAATATCAAAATGATAAATAAAACTAGAAATTTAAGCCTCAACTTCCCTTTTGTTTTTTGGTATTCTCTCATTCTATGATCAATATTAAACGAAGAAAAACCAAAGAAACAAATAATTAGGTCAAGAAAGTCATCGACATGCAAAATCTTATAAACATTCTCTGTAAGAAACATTAAAAAAAACCTTCTTTGGAAAGTTCACCAGATCAAACAACTAATACCCAAGAATGACTCCTGCAAATTCTTAACTTCACTCTCAATCCAGAACAGAGTATAAGAGAATGTAGGGACTATAACTATCATTAATTAAGACAAAAGTGCCACATATGCAACCTCGCTAGTTGGGAAAGCAGAAAAATAACCCATTTAAGGCTTAAACTTTGTTTTCTAGTCCACACCAACCCTTTAAATCCATGCCAAACACAAAAGGCAAAGTCAAAAAAAGTAAACAAAACTAAGAGAGACGGAGATTTCTCAACACCCCAAAATGTACAATGAAACAATATAGGAATGTATAAACAAATCTAGAGGAACACTCAAGCATGGATTTTACTTTGAAAAAAAGCAAAACAAAACACAATTTAGACACCCTAACCAGTAAAATGAAGAGCAAGAATTTGCATGCAAAACCCAAAAATGGCCAAAATCAAAATTTAGACATCGAAGAAGGATAAGAAGTTTCTGAGAGGCTTAAACGTGAGAAGGATAAATTTGTCTTGAAGAAGAATAGTTATTTTTGGAATAGATAAAGATAGGTAGGGACTAGTTTTATCTATTACCCAAAGTTTAAGAATAGATGTTCCTAGTGATTACTTGTTCTATGTTTGTTTCTAACCAAGCACAGGTTTAATAATATACTAGGAATATGTTAGGAATAGAATTGCTATTCCACTGAACTAAACATCCCATTAATATCTCACTGACACAACTAAGGCAAACCCAATCTAAAACCACTTATAACTTAGCCTCTTCTTCTTTGATCAAATCCTCTCTTTCTTGTTCTTTAAATCTTAAACAAAACTAATCTCATTCTTCATATTAGTCATAACAAAAAAAATGGAAGAAAATAACTCATATGGTAATTTGTGTACTGATCAGTGGGTCGTTGATGACTTAATTTCTTATTGTTCATGACAATGATCAAGAATTTATTACTGTCCACTATGAAGTGCATGCAAAAGGATGTAGAAGGTTTAGGGAAGATCAAAGCAATTAATTACGTAAGCATCAAGAAGGCTAGAAAAGGTACTTTTATTGGGCTCTAGTGGATCAAAGACAACTAACACAAAATAACTTGGAAAAATTTATTCATATTAGTATAGTTAAAACCATCCCTCTATTTTGAGTGTCCTAATTCTGTAACTTTTCTTGGTATTATTCGTTTCCCTCCTTTGTTTATGATTTCTATTCATTTTTTTTCAAATTGTGGTTGTATATGATTATATAAATATGATGATGACTTTCTCTTATAATTTTTTATTTTTGTAATTCTAAAACTTCCATTTTATATATGTGAAAATAGTGATCTCTATATTTTATATGTCAATGGTAGCAAACTCCACCCTTTTCTTTTGTTGAACAGATAGATTGCTCAATTTACATTTTTGTTAAGAAAGAAAGAAGTTAATCACACATTTTACATAAAAGATGCCATTTTTATTTTTTGGATGGAAACCTAGAAGAAATTTTATAATTCCATCAACTTAAGCTTAAATAGAATAGATTTTACAATGTTAGGTTTCTTCTTAAACACAACTATATAGTAAGGTTTAAGTTAAAATTTTGTTCAATACTTAAGGCAAAAAAAAATTCCTTTTTACCTTTGTTTAATCGAGTTTGTGTTTAAGTGTGGTGGTAATAATCCACAATATTGATAGGTTATGCATATATCTCATAAGCACTGACACGTAAAAAGTATTATAAACATTGGATAATATAATTGGTAACACCAAACAATAAACCAATGTACTCATGCTCTTTAAGATCTTAAAATTGCCTACAAATTAAGGACTCATTTTTTCTTTGACTCTAAATGTTTGATTCCCTTTGGTAGTTAAAACATTTAGGAATAACTGATCTCCCACTTTCTCTAAAGTTTGGCTCCTCTAATCCATTTAGCTCTTCTATCCATTTTAGGCGACATCAATCTTATTTTCTATTAACTTGACCATCTCCTCCATCACCAAAACTATCTTAAATATTAAATGTCTTCTTTTATCCATATCATCCCAATGAATAAGGGACATGCATTAAATTCCATACAAAATCTCAAAATGTTTCATCTGAGTGATGGCTTGATAACTATTATCATATATAACCTCCATCAGTGTCAAATGCTCATCCTATGCCCCTTTGAAATCCATAACACAATCTATGAACATATCATCTAGGATATATATCATCCTCTTTAATAATCCACTTGTATAAGGATGAAAATTTGTATAAAACTTAGCCTAGTCTCTAAGTTATTGTGCAAATTTCTCCAGAACATGACTACAAACCTAGTATTGTGATTAGATGTAGTGGAAATAGAAACTCTGTAAAGTCTTATGAACTCTTATTATGTACAATATTGTCAATTTATCTAATGAGTAACCTATCTTAATAGATAATAAATGAGTTAATTTGGTTAATACTACAACAAAATTGTAAATTATAGATGAAAAATTCCCTACGATTTTTTTTGTAATAAATTAGCGATGTTAATTACTTTTTGTAGGTAAACTTGTTGAAAAAAATAGTTTTTTGTGACTGAAAAAAATCTGTCATTAAAAGAGGAGGGAATTTTTTGCCAAACTTTGCCAAATAAATTTAACGGCAGGATAGTGAAAGTCATTGTAAAAATAGGGGCCAATAGGTCCCATTAAAAATTGCGTACAAAATTTACTAAAGGAAAAAAAATTTCATAGGTAAATTTCTTACGAAAATATCATTATGTTCAGAATCGCATTTTCGTAGGTAGTTTCTCGACAGAAATATATTTCCTTAGGTAAATTATTACGACGTGATGTTTCTATGGGGAAATTACCTACGAGAACAACATTTCATAAGGAAATTACCTATAGAAACAACTTTCTGTAGGAAATTAATCTACAAAAATATCATTCCATATTACCTACAAAAATGTGATTTTGTCGGTAAATTTCCTATGGAAAAAACCATATTGTCGAGAATTTACCTATGGAATCACATTTCTGTAGGTAATTTACCTTTAAAAACCATTTCATCAGCAAATTCAATTAAAAACAACATATATATTTTAGTTAAGCTCTCTGTCTCTCTCTTGTTCTAAACTAAATTGCTCCTACTATTTCTTCCTCTCTTTTCTCCCTCTTTCGGATTTGCGATATGTTCCATTATAATAGATGCTGAATACATATTATCCTCTCTGGCAATAGTGGGTTGGACTCTTTCCCTCTCATCAATCTCTTTGATCTTCTCCAGAGATAGTGGGTTTGGTTGGCACATATCAAAAATTGCCATAGGCGAGAAATTTTCTCTGGATGCTTCTTTCCTTGCTCTAGCTACATTTAATCGATTATTTTATGTCATCTTAGGCTAAAATTAAGCCCAAGGATATGGAAAAAGGGCTAAAAGTGGAAAGCGTCAGCTAGGTAAGAGTCATCTTTTCATTCAACTATGTTATATTTCCTAATAAAAGAATTACTCCCTTACCAACTGTATAATATAAGATAATCTGCTATCAGTCTTTGATATTTGTAGTGAAATATGAGATTGAGAATGCTTTTTAAACTTTTAATGTGATACTTTATCAATGGAAGTCCTCTAACACAATGTTGTTTGTTAGGTTTCTCTATAAATTGGATGCTTATATGTTCTAGTCTTTAATTTAATACCTAGAAGTCCTCATTCATAGACCTTAAGCAATTGATATAATGGTTTGATAAATCACAAATATCTAATGATAATTAGCTCACCCTAGATTTTTCTCTAAATTTCATGAGTCCTTTATCTTTTACTTAAAATATTATTTTATTTTTTAGAACTATATGTCACTGGTCAAGCTTAGTCTTACATACTTAAGAAACTTATTTTTCTTGGGTACTCAAATGTTCTGAAGTCCTTTTGGTTTATTCTTTGAGCTCTTCTCAACCAACATCTTCTTAGATTTTCCTTGAAGGCACTTTCCAAGATTGCAAAACCATTAAAAATGACCAAAATTTTCATAATAATAACATCAAGAATAATTTTATGATTTTTAAAATTTTGAATATCATTTATGATGCTCTAATGTTATACTTACATTCTGTCCACATAAGTTTCTATATGAAGCTTCTAGTCTTGCATATGTCAGGATATGCAATAATTTTTCTTTATACAATAAGTGTATGAGCTATATGTATAGACATGTGATGGTTTAGATTATTTTAAAAATGTATAAGATGATTTTCTAATGAATGCACTTAAATCTTAGTCTCTATATGATGAGGTTTAGACTCTTCTAAGCAATTTCCTTTAACAAAGTTTTTTAACCATTAGATAAGATAGAACCCTCTGTGTATCCTATTCCACTCCAATAGTTTAAGGTCTTAGTAATTTTTCTTTTTCCTTTATTGAACCTTTCAAGTGATTCCTTCATATTCTAAAACTTCTTTCATAATGTTTTGATTCTCAATCATTATATTATTACTCTCAAACTCATAGAAGGATGCTTTTAGCCTTGTCAAACTTTGCAATCACTCATTTTCTTTCATACATGAAATTCCCTAGTTTCTTTGTACTTTAAGGATACCGTTTCCTATGGTTATTGAAAATGTCAATTAAACTCACCATATCATAGCTAATCATCACTATTCTGAAGTTATTCTAGAGATCTGAACTTATTTTCATGAGTGAAGTAGGTTTAGACATACTATATTTTCCTTATCCTTTTAATTCACTTAATTTATCCTATATATCTTTCATTGATTCTTTTTTTGTACTCATTTTTGTCTATCTTCTTGCAATCTTTGAGGTTTAGGAATTGATCCTTAAAGTGGCTTATCTTTTTACTTTCATACCAAACAATGCTAATCATTTAATTATAATGAAACTTACTTTCACCATTGCTTTGTTTTCTCTTTTGTTCTTTTTTTTTCTTAAGCAACCTCTTGAACTTCCTTGTCAAGATATTTCCTCATTATTGCTTTGGGTAAAGGTTTTATAATCATCATTGTCACTTTCTTCCTTTTATGTTTTAAATATGATTCTCTTTCTTTTGCTTATGTCTTCATCCTATCGAGTTTCAATTAGTCTCATATCATAAGTGAGTATTAACTTAATCAACTCCTCTAATGTTAGGTTGTTTAGGTCTTTTGATTCTTGTATCATTTTGCTTATTTTTATAGTATTATCAACTGCATTTAGGTGATTAATACCCGATGGTTTCATTAATCTTGAGTTTATTAAGGGGATTCAAGCTTTTATATCAATTGCATTTAGGTGATTAATACCCGATGGTTTCATTAATCTTGAGTTTATTAAGGGGATTCAAGCTTTTATTGAGTATGCATGTTCTCAACCTGTATTTATGGATGCATTAAATTTGGTGTCTTATGTATAAATGGATGTAAAAGGGAAGGTTAAATGTTAAGGCTATTAGCTATGGATGCTAATGAGATGTTAGTTTATAATGGTAACAAATGAGTTAATTATAAACTAATTACATATTGGGATGATGCTTTAGTCATTATAGAATTGTCGATTGAAATATTGTTGACAGTAGGTGTTATAATGAACTCAATTTAAACTATGATTATGGTCTAATTTTTCCCTTTCCATGTTAATTACCAACTATAATGAGACATACAACGAATATGGAAAAACATAAGTGTGAGAAAGAGTAGCCCCGCCATAAGCACCAAAGAGATTTATCTTATAGATCCTGAGCTCATCTAGGAGTAGGCCCGCCATAAGCACCAAAGAGATATGACTTCCACCTTATGAGAGGTTTATCTTATAGATCCCAAGCCCATCATAGGAGTAGCCCTGCCATAAGCACTAAAGAGATATGACTTCCACCTTATGAGAGGTTTATCTTATAGATCCTGAGCCCATCACCCTCCTATGATGGATATCTTAACTAATATGCCATTTAGAGAGTAACTTGATCATTTTCGACTCCATTTCACCACTAAGCTTCAATTAAATTAATATCAAACTCTTCAAATGAATAAATTTGAGGTGGTGAGATATGTAGATTGGGCACTCTTTTAAGAGTTAGAATTAGAGAAAAGGTTATGGTGGACAATGGATTTTGACAACTAGTCATTAAGATCCAAGAGCCAGTGTATCAATAGCTACTTATGGTGTTTATGTGCACATTTCAATTGGTTGAGAAGAACCAAACTTTATTTTAGAACTTGTAATTCTCAATAGTGTTGTCAAATCACTAAAAATTTATTGTGATAACATCATAGTATTTTTCTTTTTGAAAAATACATATATTTAAAGGCATTAAGCCTATAAAAATAAAATACTTTATCATTAAAGAAGGAGTTCATAAACAAAGAGTGTCATCAATCATATTAGCCTAAATCTTACAATTGTGAATCCATTAACAAAAGGATTATCCTTAAAGATATAATAAACATGTCAAAGGAATTGATATTTCTAGGTACCATGATTAAAAAAATATTATTATTTATGTTGACATTCTAAAATCATACATATGTTGTTTTTTATATTTAAGCTTCTTGTTATTTATTGAAAGTATGCATACATAAATGATCATGTGAATTTCAACATTACTTGTCTTTTACAAAGACATTATTATTGAACCATAAGATATATCTTGTTATAGATCATATTATGTTGGTTACTGTTAGGGCATTTTTTCTCCATTTTTAGAGTATAAAGGTACTCACTTTGCTGTCTTTTTTTCAAATTTATTTTTTAATTATGTGTTTATTCATGTTAATCGTTGAAATGGTTTTTCGTTTAATGTTTCTAAAACATGATTTGTTTATGTACAAGTAAACATCTCGATCATGTAATGCTTAGATAATTGCTTAGAAGAATAAGGATGATTTATTCATGTACAAGCAACTCCCTGTCATCTAACATTATAGATATTTATGCATATGCTATAGTACAATGCTTCTTCTTAAGCTATTGTTAATGTGTAAACTAAAGAATAAATGTTCTGTAAGATTAATATTGATACTACCATAACGGTTATTATATCTAACTATGAAATCACTTTTTTAAATAACAATTTTGCATAAATGAGTAATGTTTATAGATCTTGGATGTATAGACAATTAACACTTGATGTTTTCATTAATCTTGAGTGTGTTGAGGGAGTTCAAGTTTTTATTTACTATGTATGTTCTAAACCTACATATATAGAAGGTCCAAAACTCAGATGTCCATGTAAAAAGTGTAAACATATTCATTTTCTTCCTATTGATGAAGTGAATCTGCATTTGTTAAGAAAAAGGGTTTGTTCCAAATTATTTTGTGTAGATATGACATGGGAAGCCATTAATTTATAGCACCTCAAGGGGTAATGGAGTAAACTCGTCAATAGATGTAGATGATTTGAAGGGGGAACTAGATTTATGACAAATAATGTGGGTGCAACTAAAAATCCTTACACCCAAATGATTTATAATGTAACCAATTATACCTTTCAGGCAAATAAAAAATCTTGAAGAAGACCCAAAAAAATGCAAAAATAATTTTTGACTTACTAAAATCAGTTAACCAAGAATTATGGTCAAATTGTGAGACTATAACTCAATTATCTTTAATTGCTCAAATATTGAATATAAAGTCTGAAGGGCATATTTTTATCAAAGTTGGGATAAATTTCTTGCTTGGTATAATGAATCATTACCTCCTAATCATAAAATGGTTAATAATTTTTACAATATGAAGAAACTTATTAGGGGTCTTGGTTTGCCAGTTGAGAAAATTGATTGTTGCAATTTGGGATGTATGTTGTTTTAGGGAGATAATGTGGAATTACAATAGTACAAATTTTGTGGTCAATCTAGGTTCAAACTAAGAAAGCATATTATGAAGCAAAAATTAGTACGTTGGAAGCAATTGTATTATTTCCTGCTAACTCCAAGAATTCAAAGACTATATGCCTCTGATGTTATTGTATCTCACATAAGATGATATAATGAATATAAATAAGAAACTGGAATAATGAGCCATCCATCAGATGAATGTATATGGAAACATTTCGTTAGCACCCATTCTGAGTTTGCAGTTAAAAGTCAAAATGTTAGGTTGGGATTGTTGATAGATAGATTCCAACCTTTTGGTTAATCTGGCTAACAATATTCACCATGGCCAACCATAATTACTCCTTATATTTTTCCACCATGGATGAGTATGAATGATGCATATATGTTCTTCATGGTGATTGTGCCAGGGCCTAAATTGATGTATTCTTACAACCATTGGTATCTTAATTGCATCATCTTTGAGAATTTGGTGTGTAGACATATGATGTATCTTGTAAACAAATTTTTTTGTTGAGAGTAGCTTTGATATGGGCTATTAGTGATTTGCTTATGTATGCTATGTTTTCTGGATGGAGCATAGTAGGAAAATTGGCTTACCCTTACTGTAAAAATGATTCTGATGTGTTTTATCTTCTTAACGGGGGCAAAACATCTTATTTTGATAACTATAGGAAGTTTCTTCCTCCAGATCATCCATTTAGATGTAATAAATAAAAGTTTATTAAGAATAGGATGGTACAAACAAATCCTCCCCCTCATAAAGCTGGTGAAGAAATATTGTAGGAGATTGATGAATTATGGTTGCTGAATGTTACAAAACTTGAAACTGAAGAAGCTAATAGAAGCATTATTAAAAACTTCGATTGGAGAAAATGAAATATCTTTTAGGACTTTTCATATTAGAAAACTAATTTCATACATTATAATCTATATGTGATGCATATTGAAAAAATATTTTTGAAAATTTGTTCAACACGATAATGAACATTGAAGGGAGGATAAAGGACAATGCAAAATCACGGGCTGATTTGAAACTTTTTTATAAAGATCTTCATATGAGCAAATATCCAAAAATGTGTTACACTTTAGACAAAAAAATTAAAGGAAATTTTGTGTGAATGGTTACAAAGTCTAAAGTTTCTTGATGGTTATGTTTTGAACTTGGCAAGGTGTGTGGACATGAGGAAGTACAAATTTTTAAGGATGAAAAGTTATGATTGTCATGTGTTTATGCAAAGGCTAATTATAATTACACTTTTGGAGTTACTACCGAATAAGGTTTAGGAAGCTATAATAGAATTAACTTTATTTTTAAAAAGCTTAACATCATTTGAAATAAAGTTGGCTGAAATGGAAAAACTAAAAAGAGAAATTCCAATTATCTCATGCAAATTAGAAGGGATTTTCCTTCCACAATTCTTTAACTGTATAGAGTATCTACTCATACATTTAGCACGCAAGACTAAACTTGTTGATCTAGTTCATAAAAATGGATGTATCCATTAGAGAGGTAATTATAGTTAATATTTAAATAAAACTTATAGCATGTTTTAATTAGTAATTGTAATAATCCTATTTGTAATATAGGTATTTGCATCACTTGAAGAAACATGTTAAAAACAAGGCTAGAGTTGAAGGTTCGATATATAATGCTTATTTAATAGAGGAAGCAAGTACATTTTGTTCATATTATTTTGAGCCGCATGTGCACACATGAGAAAAAAAGTTCTTCGTAATGATGATAGGGTTGAAACGGGTGATGTTGATGGTAACTATCCATTTTAACATATCCTGGACAAACATATGGAAGCTTAATAAGAAAAATGTTAACAAAAAAAGAAATAAAGATTACCCATAGTTACATTTTATTGAATTGCCAAGAGGTTCAACCTTTCGTGCAATAAGTATAAGTTGATTTTGAAATTGATTATTTAGGTTTTTGAGGTGAGTGATGTTCACAACTAAAAAACATAATAATACTTTTCGATTATACGAGGAATGGTTACGCGAGCTAATGCCTAAAAAATATAAGATGATATCAATAAAGAAGTTGAAAGCCACTTTCCTTAATGGTTTGAGAAATATGTAAGTTTTGACTTGTAATAATTAAAATGGTTGAATTATCATATCAAAGTGTTTAAATGACATTATACTATTTAATATGATTTTTTATGTAGGCCTCAGAAAATACAATAGAGAACAAGTTCATACGTGATCTTACGAAAGGACCTTTGCAAAATGTTAAATCGTATCGGGTCTATTTTGTTAATGAATATAAATTTCATATAAAACATCATGGTCATAGTATGGCAATAGTAAATAGTAGGCTTTGCATACAAGGAGGATTGATGGATTAATATTGTAAATTATTAAGATACATGAAATTGAGTACTCCACATTGCCAATAAAATGGAGTATGATGTTTATGTGTGAATGGAATAAAACTGCATAACCGATACAATATAATTGAAATCAACCAATAAAGAAGATTTAGATAATTTGAACCTTTCATGTTGGTGACAAGATAAGTCAAATTGGTTGGCCGTTTTTAAAGTAAAACCTAGAGGTGTTTTTGAATTATATGAAAAAGGAGAAAAAAAGAGAATTGAAAGTGAAGCGTTTCAAGAAGATGTTCATAAAATAAATGCATGTGTAACATATGATGAGAATGAACCTTTAAACGATCTAAATAATGAATATGTTGAAATTTCATCTAGAGAGGATGGGGAATCTATAGAGGGCAAGAGATTTGAAGAAGAGCCTAACTTTGATTCTAATTCTTTGAAAAAGAAGATGATGATGATTTTGATTTACAATTAAGTGATGATAACGATTAATTTGTGTAAGTAATAGAATATTATATGAATAAATTTATTATTATATCAATAATAAACATTTACATATTTAATTTATATTGTTCTAATAGTGGAATAATTAATAAAATGTGAACTCCAGGTTAAAAATATTCCATAGGAGAGGAAAAAGGATATGTTGTGGACAAGGCTCAAGTTATCATCATTTGGAGGAGCTAGTGCATGTCCAAGTGAAGCATCATATTCTACAGATGCTACAGAATCAGGTGTTGCACATCCATCTAATGCACATCTAGATCAGGCATCACTTTCCCCTCCTACAGTCCTTATAGAGTCACATTCCCTAACTACTACTACTTCATACAGCACCCCTACTACATCCAAACCATCAGATACTCTCAATGCAACATCTATTGCCAGACTTGAATCTGAATCTATACCGACAGAGATATCAGGGGTAGATGTTGTAGATGAAGGAGGTGGCCTCTAGCTTAAAGCTAAACGAGTTGATGAATTTACATTACAATTATTAATGATCTGTGAGTGAAATTCTAAAAATGTTGTAATACGCGATAACACCATAGGTTTATACTGAATTTATAGGTTAAATAATTTGAAAATGATCTAAAATAGCTTATATATTAGGTTGGTTCTGTCTGGAACATGCTCTAGAATTATCTCATCTAAGTTTAAGGAGAAGATAGAACTTGAGGGTTATATCTGGAAGAATATCTCTTAGGGGACAAAAGATTTTTATTATCAAGAGTTTAAGGTACAAAAAATAACTTATTTAATATTTTTATTTAATCTAATTTTATACATTAATTACATAAATATTGTAGTTTACAAGTACTTGTAGTATGTTTTTCCTTTTTATTATTCACAAAGATTTTTTTTGAGATTCAAAATTTGATGATATCATTTATAACGTATGGGACAGGCGTGCCCATGCACATTATAGAGACTTTATTGGTTTAATACACAAGAATGATGTATGACCTCCTTATATATTTTAAGAAATATGGAGTCGTTAGAAGCAGTACTAGGCAACACTCGAGGCAATCTCCATTTTAGAGCACAATTCTACAAACAGAAAGGGAGGATCGGAGGGAGAGAGTCCATCTGTAGATACTGGAGGATCTATAACCCACCAAAAGCATACAGAGAAACTTGTAAGTATCTAAACTTTACACCTATATTCTGATTTTTGTGCTAATTAATACCAATTAGATTTCAATATAATTTGATGTATGAAATTTATAATGAAAATATATGTGTATTATGGATAATGATAATTTTATAAATGTCTGTTGTCATAAATGGTTGTGTTGTTGAGAAATTTTTTTATTTAACAAGGGGTAAATATCATAAAAATAAAGGAAACTCTAATGAAATTTTTGTAAGTTGTAGTTCACTATAACACTTTATTATGATGCAAAGAAAGTTGGGACACAAAGTCTGCATTACGTCAGCTCTTTTAACTGACTCAAACTAAGAAGCGTGATGGTATGACCTTCTTCAATGTATGTAAAATTTATACTTTAATATTAATTTGATAAATAATATTATTTAAAAGTTATCGCTTATTAATATAAACAATTATAATGATAGGAGCAAATACAGGAAAGCATTAAACGACAGTCTCAGAACTCTGAAAATGTTGATAAACAATTATAATGATAGGAGCAAATACAAGAAAGCATTAAACGACTGTCTCAGAACTCTAAAAATGTTGATAAGAGTCAGGCGTATTTTGATGCATTTGGTAGTAGGGATTACCGTGGAAGAATTTTCAGCATAGGTTCTTTTGTAAACACATGCTACTTCCAATCCTCCACATCTAGTAAAGCTGGATATAGTAGGCGGTCCACATCCAATGAGAGGATCTTTCAGTATGAGAGCACAGTGGAGATGTTGGCAACCCAATTTCAATAGTCAATAGAGTACATAGCCGAGCTCTGTAATGAGATGGATAAGTTGAAGGAGAGGGGCAACACCTCATTGCAACAATCAGATCATTCACCTTAACTAACTATATAGCTTAAATTTATAATACTTCAATACTTAAATGGATTTTATTTTATGTTTTGCTACTCTTATGTTTTTTATGAATTCTTAATATATAGAAATAACATACATTTTCAAGATACTTATTGTTATACATTATAATTTTTATATTATATTACCAATCAGGACAATTTTTATATTATATTATCAATCAAGATTTTATTATTTAGAGACACTAAATGTAGAAAAAAATAGATTATCAACAAAAGATTCTTCTGGGAATTTGTTGTTCTGGAATTTTTGTAGCTAAAATTACCAATAGAAAAAATGGTACCGTAAGTAAAGGTAAAATTTCCTGAATTACTTATGAAAATTTTAATTTCATTAGGAAATTTATTTCCAACACTAAATTTAGTAATATGCATAGAAATGACACATTCTTCAACTACATCTCACATTTCTTCTTGGTATATAATTGATGCTCCCTCAAAGTCTATAGTACGATCCTTAAATGCTTCATATACATCTCATCACTGTTGGAATTAACCAAGGTATCATATATGAATCTACTATAAAATGATCTAAAAAGGCTTGAAAACTCACTTCATCATATCCACAAAAATGGTAGGAGCATCAGTTAATCCAAATAGCATCATCATAAACTTGTAATGGCCATAATGAGTCTTAAAGCTATCCTCACAAAATCTTTAGTCTTGATCTTTACCTAATAGTAGCTCAATCTCATTTCAATCTTTAAAAAGTACCTTATCTCTATAGATATAATCGGTAAATAAATTGTTTACTATAGGATAAGAATAATGGTTCTTCAACATCACTATATTAAAATCTCTATAGCTAACACGCATCCTTATAGTGCCATCTTATTCTTCATGAAATTTATGCAACCTAATAAGAAAAAATCAGTCTACTCTAAACCTTGTCTAATAATTTCTATAGTTTCTCCTTCAGCTTCTTTAACCTTATAGGTTTTATTTGATAAGGAATCGTGGTAACTGAATTAGAACGTAAAGTAATCTTAAACCCAAACTCCATCCCTCTCTTAGGCAATAAACTTATGAAGTCCTTGAGAAACACCTTATAGGTGTTATCTGATAAGGAGACGTGGTAACTGAATTAGAACATAAAGTAATCTTAAACCCAAATTCCATCCCCCTCTTAGGCAATAAACTTATGAAGTCCTTGAGAAACACCTTTAAAAATTCCCTTTCCATAGGAATATTCTCATTCACATCCTCCAAGAACACTAAAAACCCAATGCTCTCATGTCTTACCCCTATTTATCATATCTAGTCTCCCAAATAAATTTGAATCTCTTAGTTCATAGGATTATATAAAGTTTACCTACTTCCAATGATACTTTAAGATGTGTAATATCTCTCTTCCCTACCCCCACCCCCACCTCCAATCAAACCATGCTTAGTATGACATCTAAAAGAAACTTTTTATATAAACTTTTAAAAAATAAAATAATTCTTTTGTAAAGTAATAAATAAACAAATTGTATCTAAGATAACTTATTTAATCTCCTTATAGGACCCTACTTATAATCTTAAGCATAGAGCATTGATAACATTATGTCATGCTATGAGCGTTATCTAACTTGACTAGGCTTCTGGTAGCCCATCATCTAATGGAAAGTCTTAAACAAACAACCTCACCATTGAACTAAGGCTTTTAGCTTCCTAAACTCACATAATTAAGAAAATAACTTAAAGAACATAATACTCTCCATATCTAAACATTATAGATATAAATTTATGAAAAAATACTCAAAACATGACTAAAACCCTATGCTTCAGTTATGCTGGATAATATGTTCTGAGCAAAAGTGGTACATGCCCCATTGTGGTGCTAACTGATTTGTCCTAAGCAACAAAATGGTATATGCCCTAGTATGATACCAAATAATGGGACCTGACAAACCATCAAACTCCATACATTAAACTAAGGAAAAACACCCCTTTATAGGCCTCATAATATACCCTAATATGCCTAAAAGAAATCATATATCACATAATTCATACATAGGCATCAGTACCATAAGATGCAACCACATACATTATTTAAGTCAATAATGGTATCTCCTTGACACTTAAAAACACACTCCATATATGCAGTAGTAGTATATGTCAATAATCACACAATTTTACACTTAATAAATACGCTTAAATCCTTTAAATCCATTAATTTAACAAAATTCAAAATGTACCACAACCCTGACATGGGGTTTTATAATTATAACATAATTTCAATTAATTTAGGTATATAAATAGTTAAATTAACACCTAATAAAATATTAAAAATGTTCATATAAAAATAATCTATAAAGTTATAATTGGAATGTATTGCTAACTTTCGCATGAAAGGTGCCTTAAAACTGCCCTTTTAAAGTATACAATTGCCTAGGTACTTCCTGAAATGTGTATAAGTCAAGAAAAATTTCTTAGATTGTAGTGTTCTCCTTCAAAATAACCTTTCTAATCACCTTCCTTCTATCCTTTGAATTTTTTAAGTGTTCCCTTTAAAAAATGTTAAACAATTGATGGTTTAGGTGTTTTTAAGAATTGAAAATTATGGGGTTTGAGTAGCCTATCAATTTATTTGACTAGCTATATACCAATTTATGAAAATTCATGCCATCTTTTGCTAACTAATGTAAGAGTCCCAATTAGTCTATATTAACTCTAAATGTCTTCTTTTAAGTTTTACAAAAAATATCTTAACTTTTTATATCCTTTTAAATCACCTCAATATGATATTCCTATCATAAGTTATAATAAAAAGTAAATTTTATTATGTGGTAACAACAAAATGAAATCACACGCTTCTTTCACCAAATTATCTTATTTGAGTTTGATATCGAATTTTAATATAACTTGATATCTTCTTATGTCAATATTTCTTGAATCATCTGAATTAAGTATTTCTATCAACATTTATGCTTAAATGCCAAAATAACGTTCAATTTCAAAAGCATATAATTATGCTTCTTTTTTACACCCTCCTATTTGATTTCAATTTAATAAGATATTATACCTTCCTAACAATTACACAAACATAACAATCCAAATCAATGCCTTAAATCACAATTGTTAAACTATAAATTCAAATGTCTTTTTAACCCTTAAAGTTAGGTAAAGATATTTAAAATTAGGCTCAAGCTCATATAATGGATATTAAAGAAAGAAGGGGAGTTAATAAGGCTCAACAAAGTTGATTATGATATTAAGTTGGGTTAATTATTAAAATTGAAGGGTTGAATCAATAATGAGATTTATTGTTTTCATATATGTACATGCCAACGTATTCTCAAAACAATTTCTAAAGATATATCTATATAGAATAACATGACACATCAGGAAAATATAGACTAACATAGATATCTCAATCTAATGAGGTTCAAAGCTTACATAGCTAATTAATTTATCAAAAACGTTAACACTTCCTTTTTTTAACTTAGGTTTTAATGTTGATTAATGTTCATATCTCAAGTTAATTCAACCATTCAATGCTTGCCCCTTCATACTTAACTGGTTTAACATTATAACGTACACAAAAATTTAATCCATTTAGATCAAATTAAATAAAAACTTTGTCACAACCCGGTATTACATCAGGCCCATAACAATCGTCGCATACTCGAGTTAAGGACACTTGTAGTATCTTTAATCCAACTATGCAAGGCTAACTGATACACTCATATTTTCATATATGTTTAGGACTTAATTTAGAGTCATTTACATTCATTTTATGTTCATCTATGGATGATTTATCATGTTTTAGCATTATTTGAGGTTCGTTGACGCAAAGGACATAAATGAAACAAATAGACTCGAATTGCACTGTTTTTGGGTTTCTGGCAAACTTGACCTTTAGTTATTGTGGGATTTTTATCTCGAGATTGATTTATCCAAAAATTATGAAATTTCATGGTTATATTCTTGACTCATTGAAGGATTTGTTGGGACCAATTGCAGATTTTTCAGAGCTGGAATTCAGGAGAAATAAATTTCCAAAATTTGCATAAGATTTTGGAATGCCAGAATGACCCATCAATGATGTTTTGAACATACTTTTGATTCAGATGACAAAATTCTGTGATTCAAGTCTCATATTGAAGCTAACTCAAAGAAGAAGATATTGATAAAATTTGAGCTCTTAAATCTTCACCGTTTATTTTTTATGAATTGTCATATTTGACCTTGAAAAATCCATTCCAACCAGTCAAGGATCAACATCAGCTCCCACCTTTTAATTATTTTAGCCCATTTACAGCGTACTCTCCACTGCAAAAATAGCCCCCACTTTATGCCACTACCCGACACTTACCTATAGCCTCTAGCACCACTCCAAAAATAGCGCCCACTTTATGCCACTACTCGACGCTTGCCTATAGCCTCCAACACCACTCCAAAAACGGCCTCCATTACACAACAAAGTAGCCTCCATTTTATTCACACAAGTAGCCTTCGTTGAAGCTTAATAAAGGGCTGCCTCCATTTCCAAAAAAGCATGCACCAGTCAACTAAAACAATGAAATAACTCGTTCACACAACTCACAATCCAGCTTCCACTCTTCACACAAGCAATCCACACACAAGAGACAAAGCCTCAGCACCTCTCCAATCAAGCAGCCCCATTTCACGCCAACCGACCAAAGCCTCCATGCCACACACGTCATTTTGCTCACCAACCCTTCATTCATCACCCACCAACGCATCAGCCTTCAACCATCTCTTTATTCTTTCAAACATGCAACTCCAAAAAGAGACATCAGCTCATTCTCTACTTACTCATCCATCAACTGAAACAGCCAAGCCTCCATTATATTTTTTGGTATATTCACACACTTAAGGCTCTCAAACCGTGCATTCATCAGCCTCCATTCATGAAAATAATTCCTCTCCAAACTTCCAAGCTCCAGCCCACACTCATACACACCTCCACTTACCACTGCACCAAGAGCTTGCTTCCACTCACAGCCATGCACGCATACACTAGGAGCAACTTCCAAGAGCAAAAACACGCAGCCCTCACCAACAGTAGTTTCTACTTCACTCCAGCTTCAACTTTAAAAAATGCAACATTTCCACCAGCCCACACATACAACACATTCACGCAAGCCTTGATTTGTTAGCTCATCTCTAATCTTTCACGCACAAGCTGAATCTAAGAGCCTCTAGACTTGAAGGACGCAATCAAGAGTCTTCACCAACGAACCAGCCTCCATTAGTCCAACAATGCAGCATCCATTCACCGGCAAAGAAGCAACCACGCAAAAGAGTTTGGAGAGCTTTGTTCTTAATTTTTATTTGATTTTGTCATGAGGTTATACAGGATTTACGCTTGTGGATTGTTTAGCTTGATTATTTGTGGCTAAAACCTTAATTTCTCTTAAGGATTTGATATTTTTGTTGATGCCTTAATATTAAATTTTGCTAGAATCTATGACTGAATATTCATATGCTTGTTGATTTTCCTTGGGTTTAATTGTTTTTTTCCTTTAGATTATTGGAAATTGCCTTGGTATAAATTCGCCTTTGGAGAAAGAGAGTTTTTTCTAGAAGATTGAAGGAAATTTCGACTAAGATTTACTTGTAAGTTGGGAGACTTAAGAAACTTAGGAGGTGAAAATTGAAGGTTTGGGACTTAAGAAACTCTAGGAAGAACTTAATTAAGGGATTACTAAGTAACGTCTAGAGTGGATAGATTAATTCATCTTTGGGAAAAGGGGATTAATTACTCTTAAAATTCATCTACAAGGCTAGGATATTTCAGTTGCGGAGGATAGCTAATTCAATATTAAGGTTGACAAAAATATCATTCCCTAAGAGAAAGTCATTCCCCTTTGCTATTAAAACTTTTAATTAGTAAATTGTTGCAATCTTTTCTTAATTAATTACTGCACAAATTTGTCATATTCATAGTTATTTTGGTCGCATTGAATTGGGTAGTTGTTTAGAAATTTATTTAAGTTAATTTTGTTTTAAAAAGAAAAAAATTTCTTTACATTAATTTTAATTTTCTAAAATATCATCCAACCCGATTTCAAATACTGTTAGCTAGCGTAGAATTAAATTTTCTCATAATCCCTGTGGACACGACTTGGTTCTTACCAATTTGTTACTCACTTCGACAACCGTGCACTTGCGATTCACGAAGAAGTTTTTGACACCATTGTCGGGGATTAATGATTGAATTTTTTGTTTCTATAGCTAGTTTGATATTTACTTGTTGGTTTTCTTTTTATCCGTAGAGTAACTTATTTATTTCTTTTTCTTTTTTTCATTTTTCGTTTCTTGCACAGCTTGTGTGTAAAAGGATTGTATGGCCCGAACTACTAGAGGGTAAGAAAGACAGTTTGACCCAGAGTTAGAAAGAACAGTACAGTTAATTTGTTGTCAAAAGAAAATAGAACATCAAGCAGAAGAACTTTAGAGAATTCAAAGAGTGAGGGATGAAATGGTTCAAAGATTAGCTCAATTAGAGGCCAGACTTGGCGTAGCTAATTTGACAGGAGGAAATGGAAGAGGAGATAACGGAAATGAGCAGGAAAATTTAAAACAATGTCCTATCAGGGAATACTTCCAGCCAATAGTGGTAGACAATTATCACGATATCCAAAGACCTAATGTTCGTGCTTAGAATTTTCATATTTTGCCAGGACTTATCAATTTATTTCAGACAAATCAGCTTGGAGGAGCACCAATGGAGGATCCAAATGATCATCTTGCAAGCTTCCAGGAATTATGTGACACTGTCAAGACTAAAGGGGCAACGCAAGATGACATTAGACTCACTTTGTTCCCATTTTCTCTTCGAGACAAAGCAAAGAATTGGCTTCATTCAATTTCTGCTGATAGAATGCAAACTTGGTAAGAAGTGGCACAACAGTTTTTTATTAAAATTTTCCCACCTGGTAAAGCTGCGAAGTTAAGAGCAGAGATTAGTACATTTAGACAGCATGATTTGGAACCATTGCATGAAGCTTGGGAGAGGTACAAAGACCTTTTGAGAAAGTGTCCACATCACGGATACCAAGACTGGGTACAAGTGAAAATGTTCTACAACGGGTTGAATGGCCAGACTCGAACCATTGTGGATGCAGCAGTAGGTGGTACTCTGATTAGAAAAAACATCTCAAGAAGCATGTGCATTACTAGAAGATATGGCTTCAAACAGTTACTAGTGGCCTTCCAAGAGAAATACTGGAAAGAGAGGAATTCTAGAAGTGGACCAAGTGACTCAATTATTTGCTTAATTGGCGGCACTATCCAATCAATTTTCAAAATTCATGTCAAAGGAAAAACAGAATGAGCAGGTGGCAGCTACTAGTCATTCATTCTACACCAATGATGAGGGGGTGGAACAAGCGCAGTTTGTTAACCAAAGGAACTTGGGATTTAAGTCACAGCCAATGGGAAATCAATATGGTCAAGGCTACAACTCTAAGGAGCAATATAACTATAGTATTCAAAGGAACATGCCTCACCCACCTGGATATGGACTACCATTGGCAGAACGGAGACCCTCCTTGGAAGAAATGATTGGCACTTTTGTAACTGAGACAAGGAACCTTTTCCACAAGAATGAGAAGGAGATGGATGAGCTAAAGATACAAGTAACTAGTATGGGGACTTCAATGAAGGGTTTGGAAGTTCAATTGGGACAACTTGCAAATGCTTAGAAATTTAAATCAGATGACATTTCCAAGTAATACTGAAACTAACCTGAGAGAGCATTACAAGTCCATAATTCTGTGAAGTGGAAAAGAATTGGAAGAGGTGAAACCTAAAGAAAAAAGATCCACTCAGTCCAATGTAAACGAAGGAAAGAATACTTGTGAAGAAGCAAGTGCACCTATACAAGTTGAGAAGGAAGTTAGTTCAGAGAAGAAACTAGAAGGAAAACTGCAAACAAAAATCATCCCCAAGCTGCCATATCCTCAAAGATTTCAACGAAAGAAAATCAATGATCAATTTGCAAAATTCCTTGAAGTCTTTAAGAAACTTGAGATCCACATTCCTTTGATTGAATCTATTGAGCAAGTACCGAATTACACAAAATTCATCAAGGACATTGTTACCAAAAAGAGGAAATTTGTATGAGACAGTGTTGATGAACGAGGAGTGTAGTGCAGTCTTACAAAGAAAGTTGCCATAAAAACTGAAAGATCCGGGAAGTTTCACAATTTCGTGTGAGATTGGCAACACACATTTTTGGAAAAGTGCGTTGCGATTTGGGGGCAAGCATAAATCTCATACCTCTTTCCATCTTCCAAAAGATGGGATTAGGAGAAGTCAAGTCATCAACAATTTGGCTTTAACTAGCCGATCGTTCTCACTTATCCTCGAGGTATTGTAAAAGATGTTCTTGTTCGTGTTGACAAATTTATTCTCCCTGCAGACTTTGTGATGCTTAATATGGAAGAAGATAAGAAGATCCCGATCATACTTGGGCGAACATTCTTGGCTATCGAAGGAGCAGTGATTGATGTGCAACAAGGAGAACTAACCTTGCATGTAAATGGCGAGAAGGTGAGATTCAACATATACAGATCACTCAAACGTCCAAATGATACACCAACATGTAACCAAGTGGATATCATATCATCTTGTGTGGTAACATCTTTTCCTTCCCTTACACCTAAAGATCCATTATTGACATGTTTGGAAGGTATGTTTATCAAAGATGATATGGATGATGATGATGTTGGTTTTATGAAGGCATTGGATTCTTTTGAATGTTTGAAAATTTTTGATCAACCCGAGCCTTTGTTCTGTGTAAATACTAGTGATATTGTTAGTGATGTGAAAGATGTGCACTCATTGATTGATTTGAAACCTTTCCTGAAAATTTGAAATATGCATTTTTGGGTGCTAATGAAACTTTTCCTGTCATTATTTCATCTTCATTAATTCATTTAGAAGAAGAAAAATTGCCTAGGGTGTTAAGGGAGTTAAAAAATGCATTAGGTTGGTCAATTTCAGACATTAAAGGAATTAGTCCTTCTATTGTAATGCATAAAATTTTTATGGAGGAGTCATTCACCCCTAGCATTGAACCCCAAAGAAGATTGAACCTAGCAATGAAGGAAGTGGTTAGGAATGAAATTCAGAAATGGCTTAAGACTGGAATCATTTACCCAATTTTCTATAGTTTATAGGTTATTCCTACTCAGGTTTTTCCTAGAAAAGGTGAATTTACTGTAGTTAAAGATGCTAACAATGAGACTATTTCCACTAGGACAATCATTGGATGGAGGGTTTGCATGGATTATAGGAAGTTAAACAAAGCCGCTAGGAAGGAACATTTTCCTTTTCCATTCATAGATAAGATGTTAGATAGACTTACTGGACATGAATTTTATTGTTTTCTAGATGGGTACTTAGGATATAACCAAATGACCATAGCACCTGAAGATCAAGAAAAAACCACATTTACTTGTCCTTTTGGTACATTTGCATTTAGGTGTATGCCTTTTGGTCTTTGCAATACTCCTGCTACATTTCAACGTTGCATGATGGCTATCTTTTCTGATATGGTTGAGAATTTCATGGAAGTTTTTATGGATGATTTTTCTGTTTTTGGTGATTCATTTGATAAGTGCTTATATAATTTGTCTCTAGTGTTGAAAAGATTTCAAAATACCAACTTGGTGCTCAATTAGGAGAAATGCCATTTTATGGTGAAGGAAGGAATTGTGTTGGGTCACAAAGTATCTGCCTATGGCATTGAAGTGGACCGAGCCAAAATAGCAATTATTGAAAAGCTTCCCCCATCGACAAATATAAAGGGCATCCGTAGTTTCCTTAGACATGCGGGGTTTTACCGAAGATTCATCAAATATTTCTCCAAAATTACCAAACTCCTTTGCAATCTTTTGGAAAAGGATGTGAAATTTGATTTCAATGAGAAATCCTTACAGGCTTTTGAGTTAATCAAGAAAAAGTTGACTTTAGCTCCCGTGATGATGACACCTGATTGGCAACAACCGTTTGAAATTATGTGTGATGCTAATGACTTCGCAGTGGGAGTAGCTTTAGACCAAAGGCAAGAGAAAGTGTTCAGGGTTATCTACTACTCTAGTTAGACTTTGGATGATGCCCAGAAAAATTACACTACTACAGAAAAGGAAATGTTAGCGGTTGTGTTTTCTTTAGACAATTTCGATCATATATCATTGGGTCAAAGGTTGTGGTTTTCACAGATCATACAGCAATCCGATATTTGTTTGCAAAGAAAGATGCCAAGCTGCGACTCATTCGATAGGTGTTACTTTTGCAAGAGTTTGATGTGGAGATCAAAGACAAAAAGGGGATAGAAAATGCAGTTGCCGACCATCTATCTCGATTAGAGCTTGAGGAATCAAAGCCACCAACACCTATCTAAGAGACTTTTGTAGATGAGCAGTTATTCAGAGTCAATGAAAAGCTTTCATGGTTTGCTGATGTGGTGAATTATTTATCTACAGGTTTGATTCCTCTGGATTTAAATCCATCCAAAAAGAAAAAGTTTCTATTTGATGCGAAAAGTTATCTATGGGATGAGCCTTTACTATTCAAGAGAGGTCTTGATTAAGTGATTCGAAGATGATGTCCTAGCAATTTTGAAGCATTATTATTCATCACCATATAGAGGTCATTTTGGCCTAACAAGAACAACAACAAAAGTTCTTCAATCTGGTTTCTATTGGCCTACACTCCATAAAGACAGTTATGCTTTCACTAAGACGTGTGATCGATGTCAACAAATGGGTAATATCTCATGACGTCATGAGCTTCCTTTGACCAACATTTTTGAGGTAAAACTCTTTGATTTATAGGGTATTGATTTCATGGGACCATTCCCCAAATCTTGCGGATAATCCTATATCTTTTTGGCTTTGGACTATATATCAAAATGGGTTGAAGCCATAGCTTCACCAACAAATGATGCCAAGGTTGTTCTCAGATTTCTCAAGAAAAATATTTTTACAAGATTTGGCACTCCAAGGGCTATTATTAGTAATGAAGGTACCCACTTTTGCAATAAGCTTCTAGGTAATCTTTTAACCAAATATGGAGTTCGACACAAGGATGCTTTATCCTACCACCCACAGTCAAATAGCCAAGCTAAAATATCAAATCGAGAGATCAAGGACATTCTTGAGAAGATAGTAAACCCTAACTAGAAAGACTAGGCTCTCAAGCTTGATGATGCCCTTTGGGCATATAGGACGGCTTTCAAAACTCCAATTGGCATGTCTCCATATCGTTTAGTTTTTGGAAAAGCTTGTCATCTTCCGGTAGAGTTGGAACACAAGGCTTATTGGGTAGTTAGGAAGTTAAATCTTGATTGGAAAAAATCGGTTAAAAATCGGTGTCTTCAGTTGTGTGAATTAGAAGAATTTCAAAATGAAGAGTATGAGAATTCCAAAATCTACAAAGAGAAAACTAAGAAATGGCGTGACCAACACATCATGAGGAAAGAATTTGCTCCAGGAGAGAAAGTTCTACTTTTCAACTCATGATTGAAGCTTTTTCTCGGTAAATTGTGCTCTAGATGGTCGGGGCCCTTTGTTGTGAAGAATGTTACCCCCTATGGAGCGATTGAAGTTGAGGGAAGTGATGGAAGAACTTTCAAAGTGAATGGGTAAAGATTGAAGCATTATTATGGTCAAGAGTTGAGAAACATTGCAAGCATTTCACTCAAGGACCTGTGATCAAATTGCTAAGTCGAGCTATCGACGTTAAACATAGCACCTGTTGGGAGGCATCCCCATCTTATCCTTTCGTTTAAGTTCTTTGTTGTTTCAATTTCTTTTTTTGCTTTCATTTGAGTACCTTATTTGCTTTTTATCTATTTTTTTAGGAATACAAGATTGGAGCTGTGAATTATAATTTCAAGTCGTTGAGCCTTCTATACTTTAGGGAGTCCTTATGTTCTCATTGCCTTATTATTATTATTATTATTTAGACATTGAGGACAATGTTGTATTTAAGTGTAGGGGGGAGGCTTTAGTTTGCTCTAGGTTATTTGGATTTATGCTATATTGTGAGGGACAAATTGGGGCACCTTCTTGCTCTTGCTTGAACTTGAGAAAATTTTCACATTAGTTGCATGTTTTGAATTAAATAAACCATAAATCGAAAAAATTATTATTATTATTATTATTATTATTATTATTATTATTATTATTATTTATTTTTTTTAAAAAAAATAAAACTGCTTTTCTTGCATCTTAAGTGTGTTAGCTTTCTTTAGGATTCCCAATCATTGAATGAGTTCAGGTATTATGCGTGAGATTTGGTTAATAGTGATTAATGTATAAACTTGATGAATGACTTTTAATGTAATACTTGAGCTTTCTAGATAGTAGAGTGACCTTGAAACTATGTTGTATTGACTTAATAGATGACCTATGTGAGCTCTTG
>JANSVA010000217.1:37139659-37154117 GCA_025504915.1 Erythroxylum reticulatum | reverse complement strand
ATCTGAAACACTTTCAATGATTCTAACCCATTCAAAAAGACCAAAATACCCTTTCCAATTGGTGAGGGGATGTTACATAAACCATAAAGGAGTCTATTATCTTTTACCCTAAATATAGTACATTTTGCATATTTGATATCATTGTGATTCCGATATTATTAAGAAAAAACCATTTATACTAATTTTAGGTCTTAACATCTTTTAAGTGGAAGCTTGACTGTTGAGGATTTATATTAAAAATAGTTTCCTTGATATCTTTGATAGTGAGTGAGAAATAAAGGAGCCATTTTATATCATTAGTGATTGAGTTATGAATGAAGGAGAAAGGAGAGGAATGGAGGATTTACTAGTCATTAAGAGGCTCAAGTGGAAGGAAAGTTGGTACCTAAAATTATTATTAATTTAAGGAAAATATGAGTGAAATAATATTGGGAAGAAATAAGGAAGTAGAGGAACTAGAAAACGACAATCCTAAATGGAGAGGTAGAAGTTATAGAGAAAAAGAGACTGTAATTGTACCTAAATGTAAGTTATCTCTTTTTTAAAAAGCAAATAAAAATTGTTTCATCCTTTTCCTTATAAGTCAGCAAGGGAAAAGAAAAGAAAAAGAAGATAATGAGATCATAAAAAGATTTAGAAAAGTGAAAGTCAACATACCTCTATCAAATGCCATCAAGCATATATCAAGGTTTACAAAATTTTTAAAGAAGTTATATCCTAACAAAAGAAAACTAAATAATGATAAGAAGATAAGAATAGGTGAGAGTGTCTGGGCAATATTTTAATAAAAAAAATCCTCTTAAGTGCAAGGAACGACGTATGTTCACCATTTCTTTATAAAATAGGCAACACCACTATTAGGAGACCTATGATAGATTTAGAAGCATCCGTTAATGTTGTGTTGTTAATTTATACTTTGTTAAATGTATAAACTTCCAAAGAAACTGATATTATTATTTAATTTGATGATCATACTAATAGATAGTGTAAAATTGTGGTTATGGATGTTGTTATACATGTAAATGAGTAAATGTTTCTAGTTAACTTTTATATTTTTAGTACATACGTGATTCTTCTCCTAACATTACACCAATTCTTTTAAGAATCATCCCTAAACATAACTCTTACTAAATGGGTGTGATTGGACCCTCACAATAGAACTTAATGGCGAAGTAATCCATTTTAATATCTTTAAAGCCATGATGTATTACAAGAAGTTTTTAAGATAGATGATGTTCCAGTAACTCTATTGATCATGTTGATTCAATATTACAAGAAGTTTTTAAGATAGATGGTAAGGACAAGATAGAGGTTGTTGTCACTAATCATATTGCTTTGGAGACAAAAGAAGGAATGGAACTTAGTAAGGAACTCAAGAAGAATGTCATATAATTACATTCTTTAAAACCTATGCTACGAAAATGTAAATTTTGTTTTATAAATATGCTTAGCTCTCATTAGATAATAAGTAAGTCTAGTACAAGTGGTTCCTAATAAGAACAATGTTACAGTGGTTCAAATTAAGACAATGAATTGGTTTCACGCATCCAAACTGATTGACTTATTTTCGTTGATTATAGGAAAATGAATTAAAAACCTAAAAAAGATCACTTTTCACTAAACCTTAGACATTCTCTATTTTCAAATTAAAATCTAAAATATGCTCAAGTTATAAGATTCAACCTAAGTATTTTATCTTAATTTCAATGCCTAAGACCTAACTCTGGGTATTTTATCCTAACTTCAAGTCTTAAGGGCCAAGTCTAATAATTTTAACTTAATTTCAAATCCTAAGATCTATTATAGGTATTTTTTAAACTCATCCTAAGACTCCAGTCTGGGAATTTTATCTTAATTTTAAGTCTTAAGCACCAACACCAGGTATTTTTTTTTCTTAATTTCAAACTCTAAGATCCATTATAGGAATTTCTTTTTAATCCAAATCCCAAGACCTAATTCGAAGCATTTCATCTTATTTTCAAGCCTTAAGGCCAAGCTTTCAGATTTTATGTTAATTTGAAGTCATAAGACTTAATTCTAGAAATTTTATCTCAACTTCTAATCTTAAGATCCATTCTAGGCATTCATATTGATTTCAAACCCTAAAATCCATTTCAGAAAATTTTTATGGTCTTTTTGAAATAATTATGCACAACTCTAGCCATACACAAACAAACTTATACCTATACACAAACTCATGCCCATACACAAACTCATACCCATGCATAAACATTTACAAAAAAAAATCAATTTGTAAATGAAACTTCATGCCCACACACAAACAAACACAGAGGAGAGGAAATAGATGAAGAAAATACCTTCACGAAAACAACTGGAGAAGACGACGACAATGGCCGTAGAAGACGTAGCAACTCCATGGAGAAGACGCAGTAGCTCCACGAAGAAGACGCAGCAGCTCCACAACATCGACAACATACTGGAGATGCCGCAGAGGACATCAGAGATGCAGCACTTCTCGACAAAGAAGGAGACAATGCAGCAGCAGATCTAAAGGAGAAAAAAGGAGGAGGGAAGGGGATTCGAAGGTGCATTTTAAATATAATAAAACGACGCTGTTTAGTTTAACTTAAAAACGTTCAAGCAGAAGCAGACGACGATGTATAGCTTGAGATTTGACCAACGAACTTTACAGTTAGAAAATTTCCGTCAACAAACTAAAAAACTTATTATTTTGTCAACAATTCTCGCCTTATTTGTCGATAGTCATTTGATATTATCGTTAGATTTCGTCGCAAATTCATTTCCCTTCATATTTAGTAATGGATATTGCTATCACCGCTAAATGTAATTTTCCAGTCAATTTTGCCAATGGAATTAGAATTTTCATCGGTAATTTACAATGGTTTTTTAACCGTCAGTAATTTTTCATCGCTAATTCATGCTTTTTTTGTAGTACAATAACCATTTTTCTTACCGCACTTAGTCTACTTAATCAGATTTTATATTGAATTACTTTTTTATACTTTAATAATTTAATTTTCTGAATCTTAATATGTCAATTAATAAAAGTCCAAGGTCATATACATTTTGTACTCTTCTCTGTATGCTTTTGAAGAGCATGAATGTTCCTATCAAGGAATAAGAGAAAACTAGAGAAGTGAGAAATTGAGAATGTAATGGAGAAACTAGATGAAGACCGGAGAAGTAAAAATGGTAAGATGAATATCAGAGTTGTTTGGTTTTACTTTATTTTTTCAATTTTTTATTTTCGTTTCCTAAATATTGTTTTGGCTTTTCAAGCTAAAACAAAAATATTTTTTGTTGCTAATGTCAATTTAATTATCCTTTAATTACTGATAATAATTATATAATAAATTAAACATAGGAATAAATTAATTAAGTAAATAATTTTATTTTAATTTGATATAATATTTATTAATAATTATATTAATAAAGTGTTTAAAATAAATAATTAACTAAAAATTAAAATGTTATGTTAATATATATTAATTAGTAATTAATGTTATTATTTAGAATTAAATATTTGTTATTTAAAATTTATTTTGTAAATAAATTCTTAAAATTTGAAATTTATGTGTGTTTAAGATATCTTATATTTTAAAATATATTTATTAAATAATTTTTTAATTTAAAAAATTAAATTATTTTAAATTTTAATAACTAAATTATATTACTCATTATTATTTTTAATAATTAATATTAAATAATTATATATTATATATTTAATTAACAATAAATTAATTGATGACAAGAAAAATAAAAAAGAAAAGTAACTTGTATGATTTATTAAATTATAAAAATTAGAAGAAAGCAAATCAAAAATAAAAAATGAAGTATTATGTTTACTTAAAAAATAAAAGCTAAAAGCCACATTTCAACAAAAATATTCGCTCATTGTTGCCAGTCTAGTGTCCCAAACGTCTTTCAGTCTTGTCCACCACCCAAACTTAAGTTGTAGTAAATAAGAAAAAAGGGTGTGATAATACTATCATAAGTTGTGCCTGCTGAACTTTGAAGGATAATGATTCTGTTCAAGAAGAAAAGAAGACCTTTGAAGGTGGTTTCGTGCCGGAGGCTAAGTCAAAAGATCATAATGCTTGGGGACAAGGGCTTGAGGATGCTAATCCACTTTCCTGGTCTTTAAGAAGCAAGCATTTAGTATCCCATGTGTTCTGCGGCATTTCAAGGAAAGAGAGCATAACTGATCAAACTCATTTTCTTCTACAAGTAACGTAACTTCGTACAATTATTGTTGAGGACCATTGGCTTAATTTCATATTGTTACTACCAATTATTGTTCGAAGGAGCAAGACATTGCAAGTTGGACGCTGCTCCATCATTGTTGGCTGCCAAATCTTTTACCTTGGACTGATTCATAACGATGAAATACCAACTGAAATTGATAGGGCATGAGCTTAATTCATGTTCAAGACTTATTAAAGTTTGGCTTACAGTAAGGTTTTAGATTATTTTGCACCGTGAATAAAGCTGAAGACACGGAGGTATTTACTTGGACCAAAAGGGTGTAATGAAATCCTTACGAATGAGTTGGAACAAAAAGAAGAATGAGTTGAATTCACAAATGCATATTATGTATATATTAAACGAAAATAAAAGAAATTGTTGAAATTAAATGTAAGAACATTTAATAAAATAACCAATAACACCTCAGTGCACCGCTTTGCGAGGAGTAAGAGAAGAACATTAATTGTATGCAAACCTCCTATTTGTATTTAGCATCCGTCATTTGAATATGTAATCTTTTTAGCTATAAATAAGCCATCTTGTCAGTTGCTGCAAGATTCATCCCTCTATTTAATAAAATAGCAAAATATAAATAATGGAAACAAAATTAAACTAATTTTAACGTGATTCATTTGACCTTATTCAAATTTTATATTGAAAAAGAAAAGAGAATTACCAAGACTAGGGTTATTAAAAACTTTTTTCTGCCACAGGAGGAGGAGGAGGCATTCTAAGAGATAGTATCGGCAACTGATTCGGAGGTTTCGTACAGAATCTTGGATGATGCTCACCAGTGGCTGCCGAATTCTGGGGCATATTTACAGGGATCACGATCGCTTGAAATCTTGGTCATCGTCGTATCAAATCGGAAGTAGACTTAGTGGCGGCGATCAATCTCATTTCTTCCTCTACAAGTCGGATTATGACATCCAATCTCATACTTTACGGCATCAACGAACTGCTTACTCGGAACTGGACGGTAATACCTCGATATATATTTCGCGAGAGTAATAGATGTGTCGATTGATTAGTCGATTATGCAGTGTAATATGATTTAAGAACTTTTTTTCTTGATACTCTACCTATAAGGTATCGCACTCTCCTTTTAGAGAATTTCTTAAAAACTTGTTACTAGCAGTTCATTTTGTAATTAATCTCTTTTTTCTCGTAAAAAAAAAAAGTTTTTAGCATGAATGTACGGGGAGCAGTAAGCTAAGTCAGTGGCGAGTGGAGACGGATCCGAAAATAACTGTTCCAAACACCCCAAACCAAATTATGAAATACCCCTCTTTAATTTGCGCGCAAGAAACATGAACCTTTTCCCTGTTTGTTACCCTAATTCGCGGGAAAATTAACAGTCAACAGTTTCACGAAACACTCACCCACACCCTAGCCCACCACCACCTCTACCCATCTTCTTCAATTTTCCCCATCTCTCTCTCTGTACATTGCAGCCATTTCCTATGGCCGATTCCACGACTACTTCTTCAGCTAACCTATCGACTCCTCCTTTCTCACAGCTTAATGTACCTGCCACGATGCAACGGCCGTCGTTGGATCTACAAAATATGTCCCCCTCCGACCACGTGAACCGTATGATCAACGCCAAGCATTACATTTCACCGTTGAGAACCATTTACTCCGATAGGTTCATACCCAGCAGATCAGGCTCAAATTTCGCTCTTTTCAATATCATTTCCTCGCCCTCTCCACCGTGTTCGTCGGCGGCGACGCCTCCGACTTCTGATGGTGGGAAAGAGGATAGCTCCACCGCTTACGCCACCCTCCTCCGAACCGCACTTTTTGGGCCGAATACTCCTGATAAAAGCGACTCGCCGGGGAGGAATATTTTCCGGTTCAAGACAGAAACGAGACAGTCAATGCACTCGCTCTCGCCGTTTGGGTTCGATGACGTGAATCCCGGCGTTAGTCATAGTCCGGTGAAGGCTCCGAGGAAGGTCCCAAGGTCGCCATATAAGGTAGCTTGTTGATTATTTTAATGGAAAGATGTGATTTTCCAGATTTATTGGTAAAAGGGTTTGATTCTTGAGTGTATAATCCGTAAATTTTATGAATTTTGATTGTTTATTAGGTATTGGATGCACCGGCATTGGAAGACGATTTTTACTTGAATTTGGTGGACTGGTCCTCGCATAATGTGTTGGCTGTGGGACTTGGGAATTGTGTGTATTTGTGGAATGCTTGCAGTAGCAAGGTGAGCTCATGAGTATTCAGAAATATGGTAATTATGTGCTATAATGGGCCTAGTTATTGTGTCTGGTTAATGGATTTTGGTTTCATGAGTGAAATTCACATTTGTTGAGTGTAGGTGACAAAGTTGTGCGATCTGGGGATTGATGATAGTGTGTGTTCAGTTGGATGGGCTCAGCGGGGTACACATCTTGCGGTTGGAACTAGCAATGGGAAAGTCCAGGTCTGCAGTTGTTTGTCTCCTGACATACTACTTGAAAACGTAATAAAAATATGGAATAGGGTTACATACTTGCATTGAACTGCTATTTAATAAACACCCTAATGAGGTTGCATTGAACTGCTATTTAATGAACATTCTAATGAGTTTCATTTGTTTTAAGAAGGTACCAGAGCAGCATGATTTAATTGTGACTTACATCTTGTGTATCATCTTGTTGAGGTTAATTCATCCAGCCTTGAAGTGTTTTTATGAACCTGCATGAAGTTCTACCTGTGCATGAACTCTAAGGGTTCCTTTATATTTAAATTTTTTGGGTAGCATTTACTAATATTATGCTGAAGCATATATTGCTGATTTTTTTTAAAGTTGTTCCGCAATATTCTAGTCCTTTGAATTAATATCAACATGATGCGACCAACAGATATTTTTGTAATTAGTTGGAAAGTGGAAACTTGTAAAAATCATGCCTGTCACCCGATTGACCTTCATTACCATTTACGATGAAATACTGTAATATATACTGCCAGTTGCTAAGTTAAAGTTACAAATGGTTCTTGAAGTAGAAACCAACTTGCTTCATGTATTTCCAATGTCCTTGTTGAGAATCATCAAATGCTATCTTGTCAAAGATAATTAATTTAAGACCATCTTTCTTGCAACGAAATTTTTGGCCTTAATTTTTCAACCAGCTGTAAGTATAAATGATGTAGGACAAGTAGAAGTTATATCACAAATATTAGCTAGAATTCTCAAAACTAATAAAATCTGGCTGTTGGAATTTGAGATTTAGATTTGGAATTTCAACCTTGGTTGTCAGAATTTTAGGTTTGGAATAGTTGAAATCTTTAGATTTGATATGGCTA
This sequence comes from Erythroxylum reticulatum, assembly GCA_025504915.1. Lineage (NCBI taxonomy): Eukaryota > Viridiplantae > Streptophyta > Magnoliopsida > Malpighiales > Erythroxylaceae > Erythroxylum > Erythroxylum reticulatum. Next base: position 37,146,593 of record JANSVA010000217.1, on the reverse strand, counting down.
GAATTTTAGGCTGTTGGGTTGCTGGAAATTCAGGTTAAAAGTGTTGGAATTTTAGTGAGGTAAAAAAGTGGTGGAGGGTAGTGAATTAGGATTCACTCTTAGATTATAAAAATCACTCTTAAAAATGCATCACACCTTCTATATATTAAATGCTATATATTGAAGGGCTAGGTATACATACACACATACGTGTTTATATATATATATATATTTTTGGAACCCTTATTCTAATAGTAAAGATATCTTTACATAAAATATCCAAAATAAAATTGATATTGTAAACTAATAACAATTCCTTATGCTTAAATAAGTTTAAGTTCTAAAAAATTTAGGATAATATATCTAACTTGTTACTTCCTATCTAATAAGGAAACTTAGGATAAGTAAATTTTAGCCTTTGTTGTCACTTGAATTCCCACTCTCCATCCCACTAAATGAAAGTTTGTGGTTGAGTAATTTGCCCTCTTTTTTTTTCTTTTATAAACTCCAGGATCTTTTGTATCAATCATATCTAGCTTGTTTGAAGTCATCTTCAACACAGAATGTAACAAATACTAATCATACAAGTTTGAATTCAACTTTTGAAATTTGTATTCTAAAATTCAAGTGTTTTTAGAACTTGAACCTTTTTTTACTTGATAAGAAATCATTGATATCCATAGCTCTTGTGGCTACAATTTATTCACCAAGAAAATTCACTTTTAAAATGAGAAATGGCAATAACTTTCACATTTGCAATATGAGATTGTGTACTATTATGTCTATGATAAGTAGTTAAGTTCACAACAGTAAAGATATGATTCATTCTCATATTACTTTTAGGGAATGAATTTCAATGTTGTCTAGCCTCTCCAAAAATTGTTGAACATGCTTTGTTATAGGAGTTGTAACATGCAAGTTAGTTTTTGAAGGACCTTGTGAACAAGGATTATTGATGCCCAATTCTTTTGCAATTTTCAAAAGTACCTCTCACTCTAGATCGCTAAATAGTCTTCTATATGTCCTTCTATTATGTGTTACCATTGTAAACCAAAGCTGTGATACCAAATTGATGTAGAATGAGTAGAAGATATATCAAACTAGTAGCTAGAACTTGCAGATCTTACAAATTTTGGCTGTTGGAATTTGAATTTTAGGTTTTGAATTTCAAGTTAGGTTGATATGGCTAGAATATTAGAGTTTTGTGTTGCAGGAAATTCAGGTTAGAAGTGCTGGAGTTTTAATGAGTTAAACAAGTAATAGAAGGTAGGGAACTAGGAATGGCTCCTAGACTCTAAGAATAACGCTTGAAAGAAATCATCACGCCTTCTAATTGAAAATTGAAGTTTATAGAAAAAAAGTTCAAGATATCATTATTGAATGGCTGAGTATTTATATATATATATTTGGACCCTTACTCTATTTTTAAAGGGATTCCTAAAAAAAGTATTGAAAATAAATAAGAATTATTTCTTCTTAAATAAGTTTTAAGTCTTAAACAACAAATATAATATGTCTTTCTTTCTTTTTTTTTGGTAAATATATGTCTAACTTATTACTTCCTATATAATAAGAAAACCTAACATAAAGTAAATTTCAGCAGTTTTTGGCTTTGCTTTCACCTTAACTCTCACTCTTTATCCTACCAAATTAAAGCTTGTATTGAGTGAGTTGCTCTCTTTTACTTATTTTATAAACTCTAAGCTCTTTTTGCATCAATAAAACACAGTTCTCTCAAATCAACTATCTTATTTTATGGAAGTATATTGAGTGATTTTCCAAAAAGCTTCTGGAGCAGCTCTTTTGCTGCACTATGGAAGGTTAGAAACTTGAATTGTCTAAATTGGTTAGTTCTTGGGTTATTTCTAATATTAACGAAATGATGAGTGGAAATTGGTAGCTTGCTACATTTCTATTTTCTTGGAGGCACCTATTGTTTCTTTATTCCTGCCAATTTCTTCATTTGTAGATTTGGGATGCATCTCGTTGCAAGAGGGTAAGAACCATGGAGGGCCACAGATTGCGTGTTGGGGCCTTAGCCTGGAGTTCAGGTCTTTTGTCTTCTGGTAGTCGGGACAAGAGTATTCTCCAACGAGATATACGTGCTCACGAAGACTTTGTTAGCAAACTCTCTGGACACAAGTCAGAGGTAAGACTCTTCTTATTTTCAAATCATTAATAGTTATTACTTCTTCATTTCTAGTTTTTATTTTCCTTGAGTTCATTCCCCTCAGCCTACTAATAATTCTTGTTGTCATACAGGTTTGTGGACTCAAGTGGTCTTATGACAATCAAGAGCTGGCATCAGGTGGAAATGATAATAGGGTGAGTGATGGATATCTCCGGTGTGCATAAGTAAATTCTCTAGCGAGCAGTTTTCCTGCAGTCATGGATTTCCTTGTCAAAGGTTAACTTACTGTTATCCACTGCAGCTTTTTGTCTGGAATCAACAGTCAACTCAACCTGTACTAAAATACTGTGAACATACAGCAGCCGTGAAAGCAATTGCATGGTCTCCTCATCTCCATGGACTTCTAGCATCTGGAGGTGGAACTGCAGATCGTTGTATAAGGTTCTGGAATACAACCACTAACTCACACCTCAGCTGTATGGATACCGGTAGTCAGGTAATGCATGAATTGCTAGCAAAGCATTTGATGGTTTGTCCTCTATTGCTTTTGGAAATAAAGTCTTACTGACAGACGGGAATAAGGAAATTTCTGCAGAAAGGTCTTAAAAGCTTACAAAAGAATTGAACAAGCGCACAAAGAAAAACTTTGATAATTTACCACTACATGTTTGTAATACACTGTACCATGAACAGAAGAATTTTAACCACAAAATCAATGTGTACGCGTGCATGCACATTTTCTTTTTGGGTATGTGTATCAACATATGAGGAATAGTGGGTCTGACTGCATATATGTGTTGATGACTGTATGTGGTATCCATTCTCTTTACTCGGGACCATCGAACTGTTATCTCTTCTCGAATCATTTGTTACAAGATGTGTACCCCTCTACTAACCTAATAAGTCTTCAGAAACTGTGCTGATTTTTGTACATGCATATATATTCCTCTGTATTTACTATGAATATTGTGGTGAAATAGTCGGACCCGTTGATGAAACTTATCAAGGAAAAAGAGAAAGCAACAAGCTTGCCAAAACTCTTGCAAAAGGATACATGGCATATTTATGAACTATTAAGAATTTTAACCTTTTGGCATTTATTCACTCTTTTTCAATGGCTCAAATACTCAAGGCTCAAGTCATAATACTTGTACCCATGACAGGTATGCAATCTTGTGTGGTCTAAGAATGTAAATGAACTAGTCAGCACGCATGGGTACTCTCAAAACCAAATAATTGTATGGAGATACCCCACAATGTCAAAGGCACGGCGTCTATCTCTCAGTTTAAGCAATATTTATGTTGTTTAATTTTTGCACTGACTTCTTTTTGTCAATGCAGTTGGCAACTCTTACTGGTCATACATACAGGGTCCTTTATCTTGCTATATCACCTGACGGACAGGTTGTGTTTTGTATGCATAAGTATAATATTTGCTTCCCTTTTGTGATGCATCAGCAATTATGCAATGTTTTGTGTTGATGCATCCTTTTTCTAACTGATGTGTGATTAACCACATAAACTTACGATGATTAAACTCTCTTTCCAGACTATTGTTACTGGAGCAGGGGATGAAACATTACGTTTTTGGAATGTGTTTCCTTCCCCTAAATCCCAGGTGAATACAACTTTTACCTAGTTTCCTTGTTCATTTTAATTGGCTGTAACTTTGTCCCAAATTAAACAAACAATTTCATTTTCTTTTTGCAATAGTTTATTAAGAAATGTTTCTGTACCACGTTCTTTTTTGGTGTATTGTAAACTCCAACCTCTTACCCCGATTTGCATTCTGATAAAAGTGGAGATTTACTCCCTACAATACCATATTGTTTTATTCCATTTAACGTAGGAGATGGCTGGACAGACATGATCCTGTGTAATCCCTCATAAGCGTATTAACCTTGTATTTTCCAGCAGCAACTAACTCATATGTCATTATCAACACAGAACACGGAGAGCGAAATCGGAGCCTCCTCACTTGGAAGAACTACAATCCGGTGACTCCTACGAGTCGTGTAGAGTGGAGCTCGTCCAATTTGTAAGATATCTAGTTTTAGCTCTGGCAGGCGAGGTTGGGGCAGCTACAGAAGGAGCTCATCTGACATGCTTTTCCGAGCCAACAAGCCTGTCGTTAGAGAACATTTCAGAAATCCTGAAATGGCAGTTGTGGTGGAAAATTCCTTCTGGAGTTGGTTCAAATTTGGGTTTTGTTCTATTGCATGTGCCCTCTGATCTTGTAGATCAGTCATGTGTATCCTTTGATTTGTTAGTCCGTTGCAAAGTAGTTGATGCAATTGTATGTAAATAAACCTTCTTAATTTGTAATACTGTATATACGTTGGATGAACTAGGGTTCCTTTTTTTAAGTTAATTTTTAGTCCTTGTATAGTTTGAGAGCCTTCCAGAAACAGTTTAAACAGATTCCATCACAAAGGAAACTATGAAAGTTAATTATCAAACTTGTAGGTGTAAGCATTCTTTAACGGTTGCGTCTATCAAAGCCTATCGGTATAAAGACCGGAGGCGTATTGCTAGTTGAAGCATAACTAAAAGGAATTAGGTCAACTATTGAAATTTTAATTTGAGAGTTAAATAAAAAGAAATGAAACTTTGATTCCAAACTATAATAAACTTATCATTCGCATAGGAGCACTGTCAAAATAATAAAAGAACTATAAATATCATAGCTAAGTTAGACAATGGCAATTCAAAGTTACAATTGATAGTCCCATCAATAAAAGGGGCATTTTCTGGCATAAAATGGCCATAACTTATGGTAATATTTACAACCATATTACTAAAGGAACACACTCAATAAGAAACAATCTAAAACAATTATGATACAGAAGACTAATAAGCGTGGGTGTTACTATTGTTGTTGCATGTTTTGTGGAATGAAGCTGATGGGAGGAAAACAGCAGCTACACTCCACCTGGCATGGCTCTGGCTCTGGCAACAACACCGCCCCCTGAGTTTCCTTCTTCGCGGTGGCATCGTTGAGAGGACCCCAACACTCCACCTTGTTGAATTCCGGAACGTTTGAATGGAAATAAACCCATACCAAAGCCTCCTGTAATTCAGGGTAGTTGTTCAACAAATTTTCATCTCCATGAACAAATGCTTTCAACACCTGACACATTAGTAGTTTTAGCTCGACACCGATGTTAAAAGTAATAGGAATAAAAAAAGAAAAGCATTAACATTATTCAGAAATCTTACAACAGGGAGTTCTTTGCTGAAAATGTAGTATCTGAGTCTAGAACAAATATCCAAGAGGAAATGACCTCCACTTATGTGGCAGTGCACATGGAGTGACATCTTTCCTTTCACTTTTTTCCACTCTGCCACCACCTCATCTCTGTACAATTTGTTAGCCCATCCCTGCAGCTGTAAACATACCCCAATTTCCATTACGATCAACCTATCTTTCTTACCATTTAATTAGTATGATTTTGACATTCAAATCCTGCACAGTTTGTTTACAACTATTCTAGCAAAATCCACAAGCCTGTATCTTGAACGCCTTCTAAGCAACTACTTCAGCTTTTAATGTAATTCCCAAAGATTCCTCTGTTTTCTATGTTTTGAAGGAACAAAAAACACAAAAATAGTTTTCTTGGAAAAGAATAAAAATGATTCAACGGTTACCTGTGAATTATTTATTGTCTGAGAGATGGCTAAAGTAAGCTTAGATGTAATATCACTATGAGTTAAAGTATAAGTCCTTGGCAGCTTTCCTGGATGCTTCTTCTCATCAACTCCTAAAAATAACACCTTCAGCTTTGAAGCCTCGAAGATGGATGGCCCAAATAACCTTGCCACCTGAATCAACACATACCCACCTCACAACCAACTCCAGACAAAATATAAAAAAAAAAAACACAATACAAGAAAACAAAGCAGGTCCACAGAGACCTCAAAAAAAGAAAAAACACTTACAGGACTAAAAGTTAGATTCTTGGTCTTGGGGTTTCTTCTAAACGGAAGAAGAGAAGAGAACTGTTCAAAAACAGAGGGTCTTGGTTTTGAAGGAACAAAAGGTGTTGTTACAGTCAAAGTGGCCATCTTTCCTTCACTTCTTCCCTCTGAGTAGTTCACCCCTGTAAAGCTCCAATTTTGCGGGCTTCTAGAAGTGAAAGCTCAAATTTATTTCAATATTTGAGAGGGTCTTCAAAGAATGAGACTTTTAAGTCGCGTACTCTAGCAACTCTTTTATTTGCTTTAACACTTTGCTTTGCTTTTCTTCTTTTTCATGCTTACCTTCAAAGACTAACCAACGTTCGAACAAAAAAACAAGCGGTTAGGTGTTGGAGTGGGGGAAATTAGATGCGTGTTGGAGATGTTAAGCTTGACTGAATTGCCGCTGAGTCCTCTGATAGCGGCTTTTCAATTGCTTGAAAGTACCAGACTTTGTCAAGGAAGCTGCACACGTGTGTTCAAATGCCAACTACACGTATTTTTGACTTCTTCCAACACGTGGAATTACCCACAAATGCCAGGTGGTCCTTTTTGACCTTTTTGAATTTCAATAAGTAAATTCAGAATTTTTATGGACTTATTTAAATAGATAATATATAAATATAATTTAAATAATATAATACTATAATGATCAATGGTTCGTTTCGTAACATTTTCCTTTTTGAATCGGAAAAGAATGCATGCAAGAAATTTTATTAGTAGCTTTTTCGGGAAGAATTTTTAAAAAAAATTAGTTAATTGTTTGATTATTATTTTAAAAAGATTTTTTTGAAAAAGTTTTATTGGGTAGACTGTTTAATAATAGAAAATAAAAAGTAGTTTTAATTTTAACTATATTTTATTTTG
>JANSVA010000217.1:37114260-37129537 GCA_025504915.1 Erythroxylum reticulatum | reverse complement strand
TGGTACTAGTCGACTATTCCTTGAAGACAAGTTGACTATAATACATTAGTCGACTATTACTAGTCGACTAGTCGACTATCAATTGCAGCTGAACATATCTGACTGAGTTAATTGATTACAAACGGAACAAAAATCTTCATACAACGGCTAGGAGCATTCTACAATGATTAAGAGAGTTTTACAACGTTTAAAAATTTCTTGAAGCCTTCCTAAAAAAGGATGGAACTTCAGAGGATTCAAAATGAAGTTAAAAAGTGAAGCATACTTGCCAAAGATCAAAATTTGCTCTTGGCTTATTCGATTGTATTCAACTGTAATGAGCTTTACTATTTCAATTTCTATTATTGTGATTATTGTGAGTTGAGTGATTAGAGGCGAATCACTTGGAAGGTAGGATTTGTGCCGGAAAACAGATCAATTGTAAGGTGTAGCTTGAGCCGGAAGTCAAGTTGTGTTGAAGAGTTCACACTGAACTAAAAAGTGTGTAGTAAAGAGTTTTGCCAAAATCCTAAGTGGGAGCTTAGGTAGAGGACGTAGGTCTTAGCACCGAACCTCTATAAAAAAAGTGTTTGCCTCTCTTCCCTTTTATTTATATTTAAATCTGTTTGTTTGTTTGTGTGTATTAACTCTTTGTTTTTGTAGAACTTTGTGAAAAAGTTTAAAATATCTATTCAACCCCCCTTCTAGATCGTTTTCACAACTATGCATGACATGAGGTATTGTTCTATTGAACACTTGCATAGTATCGCAATAAAATCATGTAAAGAAAGAAACGAAAGAGAGCTTCATAAAATAATAGGATCAAAGAGAAATCCAAAAATTAGACACATAAAGTTGAAATCATTAGATTCCAATAGACAATGACAGGAAAATGGATCCATAAACCAGAAAATCCCAGTAAAGGCACAACATCTTGAGAATGCGAAGATCAAAGGGGATTTAAAGCAAGACTTATAAACGATAACAACAAAAGGAGGAAACTTTACTAGTTTACACTGAAGAGACGTACCATTAACATATTACAGAAAATAAAAGTACCAAAAAAAATCTTGAGTACTTGAAGCTCTTCAAGGTTACGAGGGAGCAGTACGAGGGAGCCTATTATTTTCATAACATTTCATTTATAACCCAATCCCTCATATAAAAATATAATCTTTATATAAAACCACAGAAGAACCAGCAATCAAAAGAAACTCCAAGAAGGTTTGAACCCTAAATGACCCCACCAATGACTGATGATCAAAGAATCAGTTCGAAAAGATGGGAAAAAGAAAATCCAAAGCAACCCAGAAATCCCCAAACCAAAATTTCGAGATCTGGAAAATTCAAAACCGCAGAGGAAAAAACGAACATAAATATAGGTCACAAACACTAAGTAGTAACAGATCTAGCCACACTTAGATTCGAGAGAAAAACTTCAAAAGCAACCAAATCGTGAAAAAATGGAAAAACAAAACCATTCACTTGATAGATCAAAACACGAATATCATCTCAAAAAAGCACAAGCTACAAGGAAAACGAAAGTAAGGTTAATTTCTCATTAAAGTATCATTTTACGTATATCAAAAAGCATATCGAAAGAAAATCGTACCAACTACGAATAAATCTAGCAGACCAAAAATGGATTTGAAAAAGCTAAGAGGAAAAACTCATAATCTTACATGTAGATCAGAAAACAAAAATAGGTAAGAAAAGAATTGCGGAGATAGACAGATCTAAGACAGACAGAATAATAAACTAAAATCGAAAGCATTACTACTAATCCTCTGCAAAACTGGTTGTCTAACAATATCTACTCTAAAAATTCTTCTATGAATTCAACATTAGGAAAACAAAAAAGAAACGGTGGTTAAAGAATAGCTATCGAAACCCAAAATTCGTTTTCTTCCTCAGATCTGACATCTCCTTTTAAAGGTCAAAACTTTAAGATTCTGGATCAGCCCAAACTTAAATATTGTCAACTAAAATATTGTCAACTAAAAGCCATCCAGCAACATCATCGACAATGAATCAGGAGACTAAATTAGTTAAAACTCTATCAATAATCAAAGAGGCAGATAGAACTGCATGATCCAACGAAATTATAAGTTAATTAACATCAGCCCAGATCTCCAAGTCACAGCATTAAATAATAGTCGAAGAACCAGAAACGAACCAAAATTATATAAAATGGACTAGATGTAAATTCAAAGGCTAGATCATCCATAAATCAAAATCTCTTGTCGAACAAAAAGGAACACCGAATCATCTAAACCAACAACAAATAAAGCATCCATAAAAAAGTATAGTCGAAGAGTCCTCACCATTGAAAAACTCTTAAATATCGTCTTTGCTATAATCTTACAAAATCCAGATGTTTAAAAAAATTTAACAATATCTCGGAGCTGATTGTCGAGCTATATGATTAGCAAGATCCTTCTGGATATTGTGGAATCATTTCTAATAAATCTGGTAAGTTCATTAAGAAGGTTCCTTTAAGAAAGGAAACATTTATCCTATCATAGATAACTGGATTTTATATCCTTTTAAAATTTATATCGTTACCTATTAGAATAAAGAGAAATAAATTAAATTTGAATTTTGAAATATTATATACTAACCATGAAAATCATTAATAACAAACCTTAAGCTAACATTGTTAGTTGACACGTGTTTATTAGCTTTAATTTGCATCAGAATATACGATAGGAAACTAACAATATTCTATCAATTTTTTAAAAAAAGTAATGCATTATATTGACTTTGGATAAATTACAAACATAATAGGTTTCAAAAGGTGCTCAAGTAAAAAATAGGAGCACTCGATCCTTGTTACATACTAAACGTTCTAATCATCTTTCATCCTAGTTATAAATTGAAATTTCCTTTTTAGTTAAGTTTTCATCTTCTTCTCATGTTAGGGGAGAGCTTTACTGGAACACCTCTTACTATCAGTGTAATCCTGTGGTATAGAAGACTCTTTTAGTATAGTTGTTCCATTTCTCTAATTACTCTTCTAAAAACTCTTATGTTTCTCTGCCGTCATATTTAGTACACCATTGCAGCTAAACTAATCTTCATTGCTTTATAGCCTGCCCTTTTTGTCATTCGCAAGGTTGCTATCCTCCTTATCAGGTTTTCCCGTCTCTGTGTTGGAAGGCTTACTCCAAAAATTGTTAGTATTTTTCTCCAGATTTCCTCTAAGTACATACAATTTAGCAATAAGTGTTCCATAGTTTCCATATGACAGTTGCACATTTTGTAAACATAAGAATCAATACGAAACTTCATTTTGTCTTTTGTTGCAAGTTTTCCAAAGATCTCTAACCAAGGAATAAAAGCATATGGAGGGAGAATGTCACAATCCCATACCAACTTGCTCTAATTCACCCTTCTTGTATGATCATCCTGTAGGCAGATTCTACAACCTTTTGAACTGAAATTCTTGGAACTATCTGCAATCCAATACATCCATAACTCCTTTCTTCATGAAAAGTTGTCATATTAATTATAATTACTTCCACTCTTCTACAATTATGAGAAGGCTAGTCCCATATGTTATTTTTGATGAATTTACATACTTTAGTATTTGAGTGAATCACTGGTTTAATATGTTGTATATTTTCTACATTTTACAATGGTCTTTTAGGATGCCAATTGTCAAACCAAAAGAATGTGGGCTTCATATTCCTAACTCTGCTAATTACCAAGTCTTGCATCCACTTCCTTGTGCCTGATATTGATCTGAGGTTCCAAGACATGTTTTGCTTCATTTCCAAGCTCCAAATGATGTTATCTTTTAAGTAAATGTAATACACCCACCTTACCCAAAGTTCTTCTTTTTGGTTGCAAATTCACCACAACTTCTTAGCTAATGTAATCTTTTTGATTAATCTTGTTAAATATACTCTCAAACAACCTTGAATCTTAGGATGGCATATCAAACTAGATTTGGATTTTATGTTATAGAAACTTGGTCCATTCCATATAAAATTCCTGAACTTCTTGTCAATTTCTATGAGGATGATTTTAGGTAATGCTATATGGTTGATCCAGTAATTTACTGGGTAGTTCAATATTGATTGAACAAGTTGTAATCTTCCCCTATAGCTTAGGAATCTATTTGCTGCACCAGTGATTAATCTTCTTCTGGAAGTTATCTAAAAGTGCCTTGCAATCTACAACATTGATCCTCTTTTGTGAAATTAGAACTCCTAGGTACTTAAATGGAAAGGAGCCTTAATTCATGCCTATCTCAATGGCTGTTGTAGCTGCTTCACTTCTAGCACATGCTAACAAATATAAACTACACTTGTTTGGGTTACTTTTTAGTCCTGAGACTTTTTTAAATTCTACCATTGATCCTCTATCAATTTTTTTTTTCTAGAATCTCAATTTATATGTCAATTTTGATTAATTTTGTTTAAAATGTATCTTTAATAATTTGAGGATCATGTAAGATGATATGAATGAAGGAACAATTGAGCTTTATATATTATCCAATACTTTTTAGGGGTCAATTGATACTTATATTTAAGACTCAATCGACCATTTTTATATAATACAAGTTGTATGTTTTTATTAGTCCTCAAATGGCATAAGAGAGGTATAAATTGTGCATATTTACTTTTTTCCCCTATTTCTAAATTAATAAATGGAATCCTTGCTCTAATGAATGATTACAACAACTTTATATAAAACAATTATGAAATAAATACATCTTTAATGAAAGAGGATAAAAATAAATAAATTTATTCATAATAGTTCGGTTAAACAATATTTGGACTAAGTCCACTCCCTAAGCTCCACTTGAGAATTGAATATCTTCTTCCTTCAATGGATAGAGAGCAACCCTCCATACACAATCTTCTTTTGGTGAAGCGAAACTCTAATCATCATCTTATTTTGTAGCAAGTGAAGAGTAACCATTTACAAATCTTGTTCAAAGTTAAGAGGAAACTTCACAAAGTAAATCCTAAGTAATTTTCCTAATTGAAATAATTATACAACTTAAAAACTCCTTATCTTTCTCACACCAATAAATAGATATTCAATATGTGTTATGCAATATATACCTTCATTATCTAACCTTCAAAGGCTTTTTTTTAACTCTTTAATGTGTCAAACAAACATCCTACAACTCATATATCGTCATTTTATACTAAAAAAATATTAAATAGACATTAGAAGAAAAATTTTCCATTATAATAGCTAGTAATAGTAGCATTATGTACATTAGTCAACAAAATTTCCATATTTATCTACCTTGGAATCAAGGGATCACTTGTTCTTTTAATGCTCATACACTAGATTACGATGGGAGAAATTTTAATATGCTTTTAACTGTAAATCAGGTGACAATGGTTGGGTTGAAATACTTCAACAAGTTTTCAATTACTCAATTTTAAAGGGCAATACCAAATTGCTCAAGTTAGCTTCGTGCATTAGGGTCTGTGAAACATGACAAAAAAAGGATCAAGAGGAGTTTCAAGTATAATAAATAGAACATATCAACTTTTGCCATAAAAACACTTGCAAAGATAAAGGAAAGCTTTATAATATGTTTGGGAAAGGAGATAATAACTAACATAGTAGCCACTAGATGAACAATCACTAATTGAGAATTATAAATGGTGTTAATCAATCAAATTTACAAGCAACAGTTTAATTAAACTGAGCGAATTGTAATTTCTAGTGTAATAGCATTTCATTCCTCACTTTACATGTTTGGAGCATATTATAGGTTAATTTATTGTTTCACTCCTTATAAATTTAAGGCTTTGGCTTACTTTTAGAATATATGACCTTAATTTTTTTAAAAAAATTATCATATTAGTTGACCAATGTAGTCAAAACTAATAGTACATGTTTTTAAAAAGTATAAGTCGACCATTCGATCTAAAACCATAATGTTGATCTCCTAATAATCACATTGGTCGATCAAACTTCCTAAAATAAGTTTTTCAAATCTTTTCGAGTATTTTCAAAGATTAAGACATAAAAATTTGAAAAATATTGATCCAAAAATATTTTAAAAGTTATCCTAAATTATTTTAATGCATTAAGAGGAATTTTTAAAAATCTTCTCAAATTTTCTCTTGATTATGAAAAATATATACGCAATATGCCCCAATTCCAATTGATCATGCAATAATTGAACTCATAATTCATTGAAATGATCAAGATAAGGTTATAAGTAAAAACCTGTATGGTCGAGATTTCTAATATAAAATTGAAAACAAAAACTTGTTTGGTTGAGATTTGTAATAAAAAACTGAAAATAAAAACACGTTTGGTTTTATCCTCCTATTTATGATTTGTAATTATACTCTTATATTAATAATTTTAATATAATATATTATGTTTTTAAACTAATTAATTCTCATTATAGCATTATCAACATATAGGAATACTTTTATCTATATATACAACAACATATTCCACTCCTTAAATCCTTATAGGGTAGTTTTATCTACATATACAACAACATAAAGATTAAAGAGTCCTTACTCATGAGCAGACATTAAGGTAGAACGAATGGCCATACTCATAGGATAAAGAGAACCCAGAAGATGATAAATAAGAAATGACTAGATCATGATATTATCAACAAGTAGAGGCTAAAGAGATAATAAAGTTGTTTGTTTTGTTGATGGTTCTGAATATTAGATCTCAAAAGCACACAGATTAGTGCTCTATAGTATCCTAAGCGAACAACCTTGAAAACCTAGAAGATCCTCTTTCTTATCATTGTTTTCATAAAAGGAGTAACACACAAGAAGCATTTTGTATACCAATCAAAGTTACAACGAAGTCTCCCCTTAGAAGTCGGATAAAGTAGGAGGAGAACACCAACACTAGTTACTGTCGCCACACGATCAACGGTGGCAGTATAAGCCTTGAGTCCCTCATAAGTGGATCAAAACTTGTCCAAAGCATCGTGTTCCATAAAAACGATGGCTCCAAGAATAGTGACATATGACTTAAACAAAGTTCTCATCAAAGAAACTCCAAAGAAAGTTCGCAGTGAACTGAACTTGTATATGCTTGTAAAAAAATAAATGTAAAATAGACGAGCAGTATTATTCAAGATTGGTTTGCTAAAGAATTGAGATAAGAAAACAAAGATATGTTGTTTTATGTCCAAGAAAAAGTGTTGTCTAAATTTTAAAAAAGATATTTTCTTGTTTCCGTAAAACTGTTGTGATTTTTTTATTTTTAAAAACAAGAAATTAGAATAGAGTTAAACAAACACGTTTTACTTACTTGTTTCTCTTTTTACAAAAATGATTAAAAAAGAGGGAAAAAGAAAAAAAAACAAACGGCCCTTAACTTTTATAAAACGTTTAAATATAACATTAAAATAACGGAAAACTGACAACCACTGACTTAATTGTTATTAATATTAATTTATTATTTATACAGCCCTATACTTTTAATATATATATATAATTCATTAATTTTTTTGCATCCTTGAAAGCCTTCAAAGGAAATGTGCTAAAGATGATATATTAGTCACTTTTGACGACGGTGTTTGCGTGATATCCGCCTCATTTGGTGCAAACTCCCCACTACCTCCATTCTTCTGATATTTGTTCTTTCCATGTAATGCAATGTGGGATTAGTGTTGTGTTTTTAGCTAGAAACGAATGTCCTAATCCTTCTCTAGTGCAAAATGTTGCTCCCTGGAGCATATATGTCGCTGCTTCTTCCATTGATCGTACATTTCCAAACAAGTTAATCCTGATCAGTAACTTCACTGTCATGGTATGGAAGTAGTTAAGAGTACATAAGGAAGTTTCTCATAGTTTTTTTTAACTTAAATCCTGTAATTGTCGTTTGCCCAGCCAACAGTCAGTCCATTCATCATCATCATCATTATCATCACACCCAGTTTGAAGTCCCGCAATGAAGTGGGGTTTGGGGAGGTCTGATAGTATGCAACTTTACTCCTACATAGTATAGAGGCTATTTGTTCAAATGTAAAGAACAAAGAGGAGATAATTTGGTGAATGAAAGAACTATCATTCATTTTTGTTCATTTAACAGTTACAGAAAAAATCACTAAGAAACTCTTATATACAAAGCTAACTACTAATACGACTAAGCCAAATGTCCAGCTAAGCAGTTTGCTATAACAGAAAAACTACCATTTAATTAACGTTAAATAACTATCTATCTACATCATTCATATTTCAACAGACCCCCCTCAAGTTGGATCTTGGTGAAAATCAACCAAACCCATCTTGAACTTGAAAAGATTAAACAATGGCGCATTGAGAGCTTTGGTAAATATATCTGATATCTGTAAAGAAGAAGAAATGTGTATTGGTTCCACTAAACCTTCTTTGGTCTGTTGCCTAACCATATGACAATCAATGTCAATGTGCTTAGTTCTCTCATGCAAAACAGGATTAGCAGTTATATATAAGGCTGCTTTATTGTCACAATGTCGAGAAACCGGAAGCTAAAATTGTACTGCCAAGTCTCTAAGAATAAAAGAAATCCACATAAGCTTAGTCACAGCATCAGCCGTGCTTCGATATTCTACCTCAGTTAATGATCTAGAAACTATAACTTGCTTTTTACACTTCCAAGAGACAAGTGATTGCCCCAGAAAAACACAATAACCTATCAAAGATTTTCTACTATCCATACATGCTGCCCAGTCTGCATCGCTATACACAACAGGATGAAGATCTATTGAAACTGGATAAAACAAACCTAATGACGGACATCCGTTCAAATACTTCAACACATGCATGGCATAATTCCAATGAACTATTCTAGGAGCATGCACATATTGACTCAATTGATGAACTACATAAGTGATATCTGGTCTCGTAAACCCCAAATATAACAATCTTCCCACTACTCTTCTATACTTCTGAGCATCCTTAAATAAATCCCCTGATTCACTACTAAGTTTTAACGCTTTCTGCATAGGAGTTGTAACTGGTTTGGCACCCATTAAACCTACTTAAGAAATAAGATCCAAAGTATATTTCCTCTAATTCACGTAAGTGCCAGCAGAGGACCTCGTAATTTCCAATCTAATAAAGTATCTAGCTGGTCCTAGATTCTTTATAGTAAACTTTCGATCTAGAAAAGTCTTCAAAGTATTAATCACTTGTTCGGAAGTACCAGTCAACAACATATCATCAACATAAACAAGTACAACCACATTTTTTTCCCCTTCATGATATACAAACATACAATTATTATGAACTAACCAAACTCAAACAATGCATTAGTCAATTCAACATTCCATTACCTTGAAGCCTGTTTCAAACCATAAATAAACCTCTTCAACTTACACACTTCTCCTTGTTTCTCCTTAGCATAACCATTAGGTGGCAGCATATACAATTCTTCATCAATAAATCTGTGTAAAAAAGCATTATTGATGTCTATTTGATGAAGAATCCACTGCTTTGCAGAAGCCAAAGCTAAAATAATTCTCACAAAAACTGTTTTAGCTACTAGAGAAAAACTATCTGTATAATCTTCACCCTCCACTTGATTATAGCCCTTGGCCACCAATCTTGCTTTATATTTTTGAACTGACCCATCAGGATGTAATTTGGTTTTAAAAACCCACTTCGAGCCTATAGTCAACTTCTCTTAAGGCAACTTGACCAATTCCCACATTTGATTATCCTCTAAGGCTTTCAACTCCTATTGCATTGCACTCTCCCATTGAAGTTTACCTTTAGCTTCTGAATATAACAACGGATCATCAATCTTATCAACTTTTTCCAAAAATCATTTATATTCGAAAGAAAACTTCATTGGATCTATAAAAGGATAAACCATAGGAGTATAACTAGTGGGTTGCTTCACTGTAAATGTCCTCTGTCTAGACTGACTTCTAGTAACACTGTTTGTTACAAAATCATTTAACTAAGAAGGTGCATTTCTTGGTCTTGAACTTCTTCTGATCTCTAGTGATAGTTGCCTTGGGTCTAACTGGTTTATTAAGACTGCATCTAAATCTGCAGACCTAAAATCTTCCTCTGGTTCTGGTTCATTTGCATTAGGCATTGTTTAAGGCTGTAGCTCTTGGTTGTGTTCAAAATGGAACTTGCACAACACCATTTTGCTGTAGCTACTGTGAAGTTTCTAAACTAGAATGGAAAGGAAAATTTTCTTCATGGAAAACAACATCTCTAGTAGTAACATAACCTTTACTTTCAAGATTATATAGCTTGTAACCTTTATGTCCCATCGAATGTCCCAAGTATATGCATCTTCTAGCTCTAGCTGCAAATTTATCCTTCTGTGGCAGCACATCTGTAGAGAAAAACAGGCAACCAAAAGATCTAACAATATCATAGTTTGGCTCCTTTTCTGACAATAATTCATTAGGTGTTTTCCAATTTAGAGATGCAAAAGGCCACCTATTTATGAGATAAGTAGCATGTAAGATACTATCACCCCAAAATTTCTTGGGTAAACTAGATTGAAACATCAATGCCCTTGCAACTTCAAGAATGTGTCTATGTTTTCTTTCTACTGTCCCATTCTATTGAGGAGCATATGGATAACTCCTCTGATGATGAATACCTTCTTCTTTTAATAAGTCTTGAGTTACATAACTTAAAAACTCTGTGCCATTATTAGATCTCATAACTTTGACACTACTGGAAAACTGAGTTTTTACTATAGCAAAGAAGGCCTTTAAGATGTAACTCACTTGTAACTTCGAAGCCATAAGAAAAGTCCATGTGCTCTTGCTATATTCATCCACAATCATGAGAAAATAATGTGCTCCAGACAAAGAAGCCTGAACATAAGGATCCCACACATCTACATGTATTATATCAAAAATGTTAAAACATTCAGTATCACTGGTTGGAAAACTGAATCTGGTTTGTTTAGCCATTGAACAAACTTCACAACTTAGGTTTGTAACAATTTTCTGTAAACCATTACAACATGAAAACTTATGCATTACAGAATTAGATGGATGACCTAGCCTTCTATGTAAAACATCACAGTGTATCACTGCTGTTTTATTTATCACACAAGCAGTTTCACTATTGCGTCTATTTGCTGCACTGGAATCTTTGCAAAACAAATCACCTTTCTCCTTACTTCTGGTCTTTATACTTCTAAATATGTCTCCATTGATGACATACAAATTGTCCTTTACTTCTCCAAGAACAATCTAGTTGTTAGTCGAGAGGTCCTATAGATCATAGTGAGTGAAATAGCATTTAAGCATTACTGGTGCAGACTTAAATAATTTACTCACTGAAATCAAGTTGTGGCTGAAACTAGGAACAAATAACATACTATTCAACATCAGCTTATTATACAACACCACATCTCCCTTATACTGGACATCAACAACCACTCTATTTGGTAAATGCACTTTAGTCAGTTTTGAAACTTCATAAAAGTTCTGAAACCATTCTTTCCTATATATGTGTGGAAGCACCAATGTCAATTATCCAGTCATCACGTTTTGCATATACAGGTACATTCATATGTGAATTCAATAACAGCATACCCACATGCTCAATATTGACAAAATTCATGCATTCTGTATCAATAATTTTTTTTCCTTTTAAAATCTTCGAAAGCTCTTGTTGAATCAACTTTGTAATGTCAGCACCATTTCTCTGTTCAGAAATCTCATCAAAAGGAACTTCAACCAAGTGAACCTATTTACCCTTTTTATCTTATTGAACTCCCTTCTTTTGTTTCAACTCCTTCCACCAATCCGGATAACCATGAATTTTAGAACAAGAATCCCTCTCATGGCCCTCCATGTTACAATGATCACAATGCTTATCCTCTTTCTTTTTATTATCTGTCCTTTTAAAACTTTCTTTGCTAACATTACCACTTTTAACAAACATAGCACTATTTTCTGTTGATTCGATATTCTACATTTGTATGTGTCTCTGCCTTCCAACTCTTGCAACCATAGAATATACCTTATCAATACTAGGTAAATGATCGGTTGCTAAGATTTCACTTCTGATATGATCAAAAGACTGATTAAGTCCCATCAAGAATTGCAATACTTTATGCTTCATTTCTGTTGCTTCTAGTTTCTTGTTCAGTCCACAATTGCAGCCACTACATTGACACATCGGCATCCGTTCCAACCTGTTCAACTCATCTTAACATTTTACTATTTTGCTGTAATATATAGCCAGAGAATTGTTTCCTTATTCTGTAACATTGATCTCTCTTTGTATTTGATAAATTTGAGGACTATTATTCTTATCCCCAAACCTTTCTTCTATTCTATCCTAAAGAATCTTGGAATTAGTACTGTAGATAAAAGCATCTGCAAGTTCCTTCTCCATAGAATTCAAAATCCATTGCTTTATCATACAATCAACCTTCCTCCACCTTTTATACGCTGCATGGTTCACTGGTACAGTTAAAGAACCATCAATGAACCCTAACTTATCCTTTGCTTCCAACGAATTCATGATTGAAAAACTCCAACTCATGTAATTGGACCCAATCAATGGCAATGTCACTAGCACCATTCCTGGATTGTCTGAATTGTGTAGTCGATAAGGATCATCCTCCTTAAATTCATTCCTTCCTGCATATGTTCGTGAATCTACCATTTCTCCAATGACTCGGCTAAAACTTAACTGCAAACAACTCCTGATATATGAAGAATCAGCAAAATTCCTAATAGCAACAACCGGAATCACTATCACAAATCGATCTTAGTCAATAGGCTTTGATACCATGTTCAAATGTAAAGAACAGAGAGGAGATAATTTCGTGAATGAAAGAGCTATCATTCATTTCTGTTCATTTGACAGTTATAGAAAAAAATCACAAAGAAACTCTTATATACAAAGCTAACTACTAATACGACTAAGCTGAATGTCCAGTTAAGCAATCTGCTATAACAAAAAAATCTACCATTTAACGAATGTTAAATAACTATCTATCTACATCATTTATATTTCAACACTGTTTCCTGCAGACCCACATGCAGATGTGACAGAAAAATAGTGATGCAAGTTAAAAGAGTAAATAAGTTAAAAAAACATGACAAGAAAAATATTTAAGTAAATAAAATTACCATAAATGCATAAGGATAATAATAATTAAATAATAATAATGATGATGATGATGACAAAACTATTACTAAAAGGAAACTCAATAAAAGGATAATAATAATAATAACAGGTGCTTATTACTACTTAAAGGACCACAAAGAGCAGCTGAAGAATGGGTAAAAAACACATACCCAGGTTGATGATCGTGGGAAACCCACTAGCAGTGAACGATATTGGCATTGGTGATGGAAGCGGAAAAAACATTAATTTTTACACATTACCCAAAATAAACACATACTTGTGACCTTGATCCAACTATGCATGACATAAGGTATTTTTCCATCGAACACTTACATAGTATCGTAATAAAACCATGCAAAGAAAGAAACGAAAGAGAGCTACATAGAATAACACGATTAAAGAGAAATCTAGAAATCAGACGCATAAAGTTAAAATTATACATACACATGATATGAGAAAAAAATAAATAAATAAAAACAAAAATTATCAGATATCAACAGACAATGACAGGAAAACGGAACCATACACCAGAAAATTCCAAAACCATACCTATCTTCTCACAACGAATCAAAAAAACTCATGTCTCAAAGCAAATTCTTCATACATCAGGAACAGAAATCTAAAACCATAATCACCCCTAAAAACATTTAGAGCTCCTTATGTGGTTCCTCTAGTTTGTTTTCCAAGTAAAAGACTTCAAGATTGAAGCAAGGGAGCTAAAGAGCAGTCAGTCCATTATCATAAAATAATGAAGTTTTTGACGTCTCATAGGGGAATTCTATCACACCACTTTATCAAGAACATAAAATCATTGTAAAGCATATTCACATTACTGCAATAAGGTGTACCCTTCCTTCTTATTGCAGGCTTTTGATTGATGCTTTCTGATTCTTTTTAATTTCCTTTTTAATGGGACGGATGCAATGTGTATATTATGACCTTAGCGATAAAGTCAGTACATTGAAATCACCGGTCAAGCATCTTTGGTAACTTCAACAGTAGATCTTTGTACTCTTGATGCATCATGAAAATTTTGAAGCTTCATGGGTCCGGAACGTGCATATACGATAAAAACTGCTGCAGATACCTATTCGATTGCTTTAAAGACAAATTTACAAGCCTCAGCTTCCTTATTAATTAGCCAGTGTTCTTCACGCCCATCATCACTGTAAATTCATGCCAATTCAAGCGTTAGATGTGGACCTTAAGTGTACCTAGCCCTCATGTCACTATAGACGTTATTTATATTTTCCCGATCTTTATCATCAGGTCACTATTATCGCCTATTACATTATTTGCCCCAATTCCATACTTAAAAAGATTGTGTTGCTCAATGAAGAAAGCAAAACGTTCTCTCGTTATGTGATAGCTGAATTAAAAAAGCAGATAACAAAGGTATTGAGGCATTTTGAAAGGGCAAAGGTAGTAGTTCTAGAATCGATGCAAGCGGCAATAAATTGATACAACTAGAGCTATCTCACTCTAGAAATACAAGCACAAAGAATCAAGTTTGTCCTTGGCTTTGAGAACCAAGATGTTGAGGAGATCGTTATTTCCATTTAATTATTGTTCATTACTTGTAAACGTATGAAGACCCAGAAAGACAAAACTCGAGAATATGATCAGTGACAATAAAGAAATAACAAGAGTTTTAAGCATTGTCCTTAGTATACAATAGGCTAAAAGAACGAAATGCATACATATACGTAGTTAAGCCATGAACTTTTACCGAAGAAGAAATGAAGAAGTTAGCGTAGACGCCTCATGAGAACAGAGACCTGTGAACCTCTCTCTCTCTCTTCGCTTGCTTAATTTGTAGTAAAGCATCGTCCAGAAAGTAAGAATAGAAAAAGGGAGAAAAGAGGATGTTACTGCTCCAGGAAAACATCTTAGTAGCTTGGCCAACCAAAACTCCTCCAACTTTGTTGCCTTTCGATGATCAATCTCTTAACTTGGAATTTTCAGTCAGAAACATCCATGTCTTGCCCTCACTTTGCAGGAGTAATCGCGCTAGCCAAGCCAGTTATCTGCTTAAATTTTAAGCCAATACTCACGCAAGTTACAGGCGTGATAAGTCCGATGTTATGAATACCGTACCGGGCTCAGTATCGGATTGAGTTCTGGAACGGAACTGTACCGGTATCAGTTGGTACCGGATACCGTTTCGAGAAATTTTTTAAATTTATAAAATAGTCCCTAAAATTTTTAAAAATTGTAAAATAGTCCATATTGGT
>JANSVA010000217.1:37091078-37103923 GCA_025504915.1 Erythroxylum reticulatum | reverse complement strand
TTAATTCACTTAAGCCCAAGAGCATATAGATCCAGTAGTGGCGCCACACATCAGACTTATTTATTTAGTTTTTGGACGTTGTTTATTTTGGGATTCCATGTATTTTTAGCTCAACCTTTCATTATTTAACCTATGTATAAATATGTGTCTTTAGGTCAAATTGTCAAAACTTTTAGATCAGAATTGCTGGAGTGCCATCATATTCAATAGGGAGAAACATTATTATATTTTTTTATTACCTTTCGAACCATCTTTCACTTATCAATTGCTTTACCAATTGTGGCGTGTTGATTGTTCATTTCTTTTGGTTTTATTTTGATCATCAGGATTGCTTGGAACAAGTTTCCAAGAGGTGTCATAGAAATCAACCTTGTGTATCCTTATTTTTCTTGATTGTTGAATTCAAAATTTTCATCCTTTTGAATTCCTTAAGGTCAAAAACACACCAAAACAAAACACCCATCGAAAACACCAAAAACACACCAAAACAAAACACCCATC
Source organism: Erythroxylum reticulatum (assembly GCA_025504915.1). Classification (NCBI taxonomy): domain Eukaryota; kingdom Viridiplantae; phylum Streptophyta; class Magnoliopsida; order Malpighiales; family Erythroxylaceae; genus Erythroxylum; species Erythroxylum reticulatum. Next base: position 37,103,422 of record JANSVA010000217.1, on the reverse strand, counting down.
GAAAACACCATCAATAGACATCAATCCTTCGGCGGTGCGCGTTAATAACCTGATTGGGATTTGGAATCATCCTTATTAGATTAAAAACTAGCATCTGTATGCTCGCTCACTTTTAGATTTTCATCTCCATATATCAAGAAAACATCCTTAGTATTTTGCAAGTACTTGAGGATATTCTTGATAGCCACCCAGTGACCTTTCCTAGGATCCGATTAGTATCTACTCGCAATATTTAGAGCATATTATACAGATGCATATGAGATCATATTCATATGTGTCCTCTCATTTTGTGTCTTAGGACACATAGATTTTGAGAGTGTTATCCAGTAAGTTATGGGAAGATACCATCTCTTGGATCGCTCAATGTTAAGTCTCTTTAACATCTTGTCTTTGTACGTTGATTGTGAAAGACCAAGAAACCTTTTACGATCTATCTCTATAGATCTTTATCCTGAGGATATAAGTTGCTTCACTAAGATCTTTTATGAAAAATTGTTTGGAAAACCAAATCTTCACAAATTGTAGCATAGAGGCATTGTTTCCTAGTAATAATATGTCATCTACATATAGCACAAGGAATACGATTGCACTCCCACTAACCTTCTTATACACATAGGGTTCATCTAGATTTTGTGAGAAACCAAACTCTTTGATTATCTCATCAAAGAGGATATTCCAGCTCCTGGATGCTTGTTTCAATCCATAGATGGATTTCTGAAGCTTGGATACATTTTTGCCATCATAGGAGATGAAGCCCTTTGGTTGTGTCATATACATATCCTCGGTAGATTTCCATTTAGGAAAGTTTTCTTCACATCCATTTGTCATATCTCATAATCATAATGAGCGACAATGGCTCAGAGAATCCTAATGGATTTAAACATTACTACTGGGTTGAAGGTCTCGTCGTAATCTATACCTTATCTTTGATGGAAACCTTTGGCCACAAGCCTTGCTTTATAGGTAATTACATTACCATCTATGTCGATTTTCTTTTTGAAAACCCATTTACACCTATAGGTTTTATGCCTTCAGGTGTCTTAACCAAAGTCTATACTTAGTTTTCATTCATGAAATCCATTTCTACTTTCATGGCGTTAAGCCATTTCTCAGACTTTTAACTCTTCAAAACCTCTTCATAAGTAGTAGGCTCATTATCTTCTATGACCAACAAGTCATTATGTTCAATCACGAGAAGTCCATATCTCTTAGGAATAGAGCATATCCTACGTGACCTACGAACTTCCTATGTTGAAGAAAATTGAACTGTTACTTCATCTGTATGAGTCACAATCTCAGGTTTAGGCAGTTGATCCCCGTCTATTCGAGCATCTTGAACTCCTTCAAGTTAAATTTTGATCCCATTGTCTTCTTTTAAAAGAAACTATTTCTTTAAAAAGACATCATGCTTTGAAACAAACACTTTTTATTCCTTAGCAAGATAAAATTGATATCCCATTGTTTCTTTAGGATATCCTACGAACAAATATTGTCATATTTCGCATCAAGCTTATCTGACTGTATTCACTTTTTGTTAGTCCACATCGTATATGGAGTAACATCAACTGTCTTTGATGGAACTCTATTTAGCAAATAAATAGCTGTCTCGAGTGCATACCCCCAAAAGGATTTTGGTAAATTTGCAAAGCCCTTCATCTACCGTACTATATCCAACAAGGTTCGGTTTCTCCTTTCCACCACACTATTATGTTGTAATGTGTAAGGTGGATTCCATTGAGATAAAATCCGATTATATCTGAGATAATCTAAAAATTCTTGTTCTAAGTATTCCCTACCTCGATCAGATTATAGTGTCTTGATACCTTTCCCAAGTTAGTTTTCTACTTCATTTCTAAATTGTTTGAACTTTTAAAATGTATCAGATTTGTATCTCATCAGATACAGATACCCACATTGAGAATAGTCATCGACAATGGTAATGAAGTAAAGAAAACCAATTCTGGCATGGATGGACATCGAACCATATACATCTGAATGTATTAGGTCTAACACTCCAGTCGCTCGTTCATCCTTACCTTTAAAGGGTAACTTAGTCATCTTGCCCAATAAACAAGATTCACACATGTCATATGATTCATAGTCAAATGACCCTAAACTACCACTCTTGTGGAGCTTAATTATGCATCTCTCTTTTATATATCAAGAAGACAATGCCATAAGTAAGTTGATTTTAAATTATCTAGTTTATGTCTTTTTGTGTCATTGACATTCATAATTGGATGATACATATCTAATATGTAAATTCCATTGCATAATGTACCAGTACCATAAAGCATTTCATTTAAACTAACAGAACAATCATTGCTATTGAAATTCAAATGGAAATTAGATTTATTTAAACAAGAAACAGACAATATGTTCTTTGTTAAAATAAGTACAAAATAACAATCATCCAGTTTAATTACAAGCCAACTGAGGAATGACAAAAAATAATTGCCTACGGCTAATGCAACAACTCTTACTCTATGGCCCATGCACAGGTCCAGTTCTCCCTTCATCAGTTGTCTACTATCCTTGAGGCCCTACACATCATTACATATGTGTAAGCCACAACTAGTATCTAATACCTATATGTTATGATTAGAAATAGTATTAACCTCAATGACTAATGTACCTAAAGGAGTCAGGGCATCTGATGCCTGCTTCTTCTTCAAGGACTCCAAATAGACCTTACAGTTTCGCTTCTAGTGGCCAGTCATGCCATAATGGAAGTAAGTTCCTTTTGTTGCAGTGTCTTTAAGTTTCTTTTTGGCTGCAATTTCTTTTGGTTTCTTGTACCTTTTCTTCTTTAGGTTCTTTTTTCTTGAACCAGAAAAAGAAGAGTTTACCATTAGCATTAGCCTGCTATCTTTCTTGATAGCTTGCTCTGCTGTCTTGAGTAGATTGATCAACTCAGGGATTGTCATAGAGATTTGGTTCATCCGATAGTTCAACACAAACTATGAATAACTATCAAACAATCCAACCAGAAGTAAGTCGACACTTAATTCATAGTCTATAAGAAAACTCAGGTGGCCATCCTCTTAATATAACCATTCATCTTCAGTGCATATTGCACAGCAGATGTCCCCAGAGTCATCTTAGTCATGAAGAGCATCCTCGGGGTCTCAAACCTTTCAGACCGAGCTTGCTCTTTAAAAATCTCTCTAAGATGAAACACTATGGTATTAGAATCCATAGACTCATGTTGCTTCTGCAGCTCTGGTGACATAGAGGCCAGCATAATGCAGGTAGCCAAGTCACTATCTTTAAAATGCTTACGATATGCTCTTTGATCCTCATCAGAAGCATCAGCAATAGGGGGATCAGGAAGTGGAACGTCTAGGATATAACCTAGCTTCTTAGATCTGAAAACAATTCTCAGATTTCTTAGCTAATCAAGAAAATTGGGTCCAGTCAATTTATTAGAATCCATAAGTGAGCGTAAATTCACACTGGAAGACATCTTCAATTAACCTAAAGGTGAAGAGAGAAAGAATGCTAGAATATAAATACATGTATGATCATAAGGACCTACATGACATGCATATAACTCCTACTAGTTTTAAAGAATCCATAGCCCTCATTATAAATCCAAGAAAAATTATGACAAAGTGTCCTAGTGGGTCGATATTTGGCATTACTAAGAATGACCTAACAAGCCATCTTAGTTTAATTGGTAGGTATCGGTCATATCAATTACATTACAAATGCAATTATCGTCTTATGCTATCAGCTCGTGATGTATGCACACACATTGGGTTATCAACTCTTAATGTTCGTGCATCTGATGTATGCTACCCAATTGCGCCTCTGTCTACGTTGACCTTGAGTTTACTCAACAAATTAATGCTTCTAGTAAAAACCAACTCATTAATCCAAAAATCTTATTTCCATGGTTAGAACATGCCCGTATAAAGTGGGCTTGGGTTTACGCAACAATCCTAACTAGAACAGTAGGGAATTAGTTAGCAAAAACATATCAAATCACATTGATAAATTTTTTCCTTCCACAAACATATTCAATAACATCTTATAAGCAAGTCTGGGCAAGAAAATTTCGAAAACAATATCTCTATACTAATTTTGAATTCAACACAATCAGAATGCACAATTGTCACAACCAATCAGCAACATCACACATGTTATGGTTTCTCCTTTACATGAGGCATAATTAGCTCTAATAACACTGTAGGAAAATCTCGGTACATGCATCATATACACGCATTATGGAAAACTAGAAAATTTTATTCTGGGACTTTCCCAAAGTCCAGGATCTGTGTGCCTATATATAAATATATATATAGGAATTCATGGCATTTACTCAAATCAATCATTCATATAATAACCACCTTATATGTAGTCTCCTTCGATCTTTGATCTTCTACTCATCGGGTTGTGACAAACCATAATGACCAAAACAAACCATCCCCAATGGTATCCATGTAGAGATTAGAAAAACTAACTGAATCAAACTCTTTTATATGGAAATAGTTATAACAAAGATAGGAAAGCTAGCTCTCTTCTTTGTTCTATAAAAAGCAAAACCGTGAAAGAGAATGAAGAGGAAGAAGATGAGTAAGATAAGGAGAATAAGGTGAGAATCATAAAGATTGCTTAATTAAACATTTTCATGATTATCATCATCTTACTTACTTTTTGTTTTTATCTTTTATTGTTTTTGTCTTTTATCATTTAATGACAATAAATGCATAACTTTAAAAAAGCCTCTCTCATCTTATACATTGCGCGCACACACACACACGCATATATATACACACATACACACCCACACCCACACACACACACACACACACATGTGTGTGTGTGTGTGACTAGAACATCTTAGCATTTATATATATATATATAAATGTGTGTGTGTGGGTGGGTGACTAGACCGTCTTAGCATTTATATATATATATAAATGCTAAGATGGTCCAGTCACATTGGGGTCGGTCTTATCGAGTCCCGACTATTAAAAAACACTGGAGACCTATTTTAGCAATATCGATATCACGAACTCATCGGGACATATCCTGATCTCATTGGGATCCATTTGGTTCTATTGCTCTCCATATGATAGATCTTTATCCAAAACTATTTTACAAATCCTCCGAGTCATTCTTAAGCGTGTGACCCGTTATATTCTCGGTTATATTGGCCCCTTGGATTAACATTTAATTCAAGCAAGTCATAAGTGGCTTCTAATAATACATCATGACCCCCAATTAACCGGAAAGTAAGTGATTTGACAAATGAACCCATGCTCGTCACAAACCATCTCACGAACCCTCCCATAGACAATTATTGTGCAATTCATCCTTTCACCATGTTATACCCCATTTGGTTATGAGTATGGGCAAAGTGTCAACTCTCACTAGACTGACTCCGTCAAATCTAGCCCAAGTGATATTAGTTCTCATCTTGGGACTCATTACTCTATATGTCAATAAAGACATTCTTCATGACATATATACTCCAACCAGAGATTTCCAAGTAATGAAGTCGACAAAAGGTCATGGGTATCATCTTCTACTATCACAGAAATGGTGAATCCTCTATTAGCTATTCAATTACCTTCGAATTCCTCAAGTTGTACCCAATCACCACCCTATGAGCGACCTCTACAAGGAAACAAGGAATGGAGTCAAAGCATAGAATCAATATCCAAGATATCCTTGAGTACCTCATGTCTAAGGAAACTTACACCATTGCTATAATGAGATTATCACTGACATTAGAATAGGACATCTATGTGATGATCTTATGGTAAGTCATCCAATGCACTTACTACCTCTAGTAAGCATCTACGTCTCAACTCTAAATAGCTCATCTTTTCATTTTCTAAGATCCACTGCTTGGTCAAATCAAGGAGTTTGATATGTGCTACTCTATCCAGATTAACAATGTCCAGTCTCATTAATCCTATGACTAGGGATAGTTTATATACTAATATATTTGCACATGATAGGAATCTTAGTAGTATGATCACATCATGATTTTCTTCATGCTATGTCATATATCATGGACTTCATTAATTTGCTTATAGATCAATATCAATTCATAAACAATGAACATCAAATTAATGAAATATGCCTTTCTTTATTATTGAAAATAAATTCTGTACAAAACTTTGTACAAAACGCGCTAAATGAGATTGCCTTTAGGACACTATTCTAACGCTCGATTCACAGGTGTAAACAATGACACGTACCATAGTGCTTGTTTAAAATCAAACTTTGGAAATGAACTTGTAGGTGATTAATTGAAATATAAAGACTTAAACTTCAATGTAATTAATTCAAACTTAGCATTAACATAAGAAATTCACATAATTGACATGACAATTCTTTGCATAATAAACTCCTAGGATGGTATATAGGCTAGGCTTGTCGATGAAAAATTCCAAAAGCCTAGAAATCACAGCGAGAACTTGCTTTCTCGATTCACAAGTGTAAACAATGTCATATACCATAGTGCTTATTTAAAATCAAACTTTGGAAATGAACTTATAGGTGATTAATTGAAACATAAAGACATGAACTTCAATGTGATTATTTCAAATTTAGTATTAACATAAGAAATTCACGTAATTAGCATGACAATTCTTTGTATAATAAATTCATAGGATGGTATATAGGCCGAAAACTCATGATAAAGCTCCCATGAAGCTGATCTTTCCTCATAAATTCTTCTATAAAGTAGTGAGGTTCTTGTGACTTAGAATGTGGTGATTGCCCAATCACTAAGGTTAAATTGGTTGTGATTGAGTTTTCTAATTTTTAAATCATATGGCGGGATAGGTTGGTTTCAATTTGGAGGAGAATTGGTCAGAGACCTGTAAAAATAGGAAATGAAGGATCTAAAGATCTGTAAAACAAAGATTAAATGTTCTATAAGATTAATATGGATACTATCATAATGATTATTATATCTAACTATAAAATCACTTTTTTAAATAACAGTTTTGCAGAAATGAGTAATGTTGATAGATCTTGGATGTATAGACGATTAACATATGATGGTTTCATTAATCATAATGTTGTTGGGGGAGTTGAAGCTTTTATTCACTATGATGTCTATGTAAAAGTGCAAACTTATTCATTTTCTTCCTATTGTTGAAGTAAATCTCCATTTGTTAAGAAAAAAGTTTGTTCCAATTATTTTGAGTAGACATGACATGGGGAGCCTTTAATTTGTAGCACTTCAAAGGTTAATGAAGTAAACTTGTCAATAAATGTGGATAGGTTTGAAAAGGGACTAGATTTATAAGAAATAATGTGGGTGCAACTGAAAATCCTTACACCCAAAATAGTTTATGATACAACCAATTATACTGTTCAAGCAAATATAGAGAATCTTGAAGAAGAATCAAACCCACATGAATTTTTTTTTACTTACTAAAATTAGCTGACTAAGAATTATAGCCAAAATGTGAGACCATAACTCAATTATCTTCATTTGCTTGAATATTGAACATAAAGTCTTAAGGGCATATTTCTGATCAAAGTTTGGATAAAATTCTTGCTTAGTGTAATGAATCATTGCCTCCTAATCATACAATAGTTGATAGTTTCTACAATATAGAGAAAAAAAGCTTATTAAAGGTCTTGGTTTGCCTGTTGAAAAAATTCATTGTTGCAAATTGGGATGTATGTTGTTTGGAGAGATGATGTAGAATTAGAAGAGTGCAAATTTTGTTATCAATCTAGGTTCAAACCTAGAAAGCATTATATGAAATAGAAATTATTTCCCGCTAACTCCAAGACGTCAAACACTATATACCTTTGATGTTACGGCATCTTACATGAGATGACATAATGAACATAAACAGGAAGATGGAATAATGAGTCACACATCGGATGCACTAATATGGAAATATTTCAATAATACCCATTTTGAGTTTGCAACTGAAAGTCAAAATGTTAGGTTGGGATTATCGACAGATGGATCCCAACCTTTTAGTCAATCCAACCAACAATATTCATCATGGTCAATCATAATTACTCCTTATAATTTTCCTCCACAGATGTGTATAAATAAGGAATATATATTATTAACGGTGAATGTGCCAAGGCCTACGAATCCAAAGCATAAAATTAATATATTCTTATAACCATTGGTATTTGAATTGCATAATCTTTGGAAATTTGGTGTGGAGACATATGATGTGTCTCTTAAACAAAATTTTTTATTGCCAGTAACTTAGATATGGACTATTAGTGATTTCCTTACATATGTTATATTGTCTAGATCGAGTACAGTAGGTAAACTGGCTTGTCCTTACTGTGACAATGATTCTAATGCATTTTATCTTCTTAACATGGTCAAAACATCTTGGTTTGACAACTACAGGAAATTTCTTCCTCTAGGGATTTTCCATATTAGAAAACTAATTTAATACGTCATAATCTAGATGTGATGCATATTAAAATATATATTTTTGACAATTTGTTCAACACCATAATGAGCATTTAAGGGAGGATAAAGGACAATGCAAAATCACAAGCTAATTTGAAACATTTTTGTAAAAGGAATGAATTAGATAAAGATCTTCACACTAGTAAATATCCAAAAGCATATTACAGTTTGGATAAAAAACAAAAGGAAATTTTGTGTTAATGGTTGAGAAGTCTAAAGTTTCCCCATGGTTATGTTTTGAACTTGGCAAGGTATATGGACATGAGGAAGTATAAATTATTTTGAATGAAAAGTCATGAGTGTCTTGTGTTTATGCAAAGGCTAATTCCAGTTGCATTTCAAGAGTTGTTATCGAATAAGATTTAGGAAGCTATAAAAGAATTGAGCTTATTTTTCAAAAGCTTAAGATCATCTAAAATAAAGTTGGCTAAAATGAAAAAACTATAAAGGAAAATTCCAGTTATCTTATGCAAATTGGAAGGAATTTATCCTCCAAGCTTTTTTGATTGTATGGAGCATCTACCCGTACATTTCTTACACAAGGCTAAACTTATTGGTCCAGTTCAATATCAATGGATGTATCCATTTAAGAGCTAATTATAGTTAATATTTTCAAAATATTATAGCATGCTTTAATCATAGAATTGTAATAACCCTATTTGTAATGTAAGTTTTTGCATCACTTGAAGAAAAATGTAAAAAATAAGGCTAGAGCTAAAGGTTTGATATGTAATGCTTATTTAGTGGAGGAAGCAAATACATTTTTTCACATAAGTTCCTTATAATGATTATGGGGCAAAACGGGTGATATTGATGGTAACTTGTTTATTTTTACATATCCAGGACGAACATATAGACGTTCAATAAGAAGAATGTTAATAGAAGAAGAAATAAAAGCTGCCCATGGTTACATTTTATTGAATTGTCAAAAGGTTCAACCTTCCATGAAGTAAGTTTAAGTTAATTTTGAATTATTTGATTTTTCGAAGTTAGTGTTGTTCACTACCAAAGTATATAATAATGCTTTTAGATTATACGAGAAATAGTTACGTGAGCTAATGCTCGAAACAATACAGGATGATATCAATAAAGAAGTTATAACACACTTTCCTCAGTGGTTTGAGAAATATGTAAGTAATCATATAATTGCAATAATTAAAATGATTGAATTGTCATATCAAAGTGTTTAAATGACATTATACTATTCAATATGTCTTTTTTTTGTGTAGGCCTCAAAATATCTATTAGAGAACAAGTTCATATGGGGTCTTACGAAAGGACCTTTGCAAACAGTTAAATCATATTTGATGTATTTTGTTAATAGATACAAATTTTATACAGAATATTATGGTCATAGTATGGAAACAACAAATAGTGGAGTATGGATACAGAGAGAATTGATAGATTACTATGATAAAATTATTGAGATAGTTACTATGATAAAATTATTGAGATACTTGAAATTGAGTACCCTGCATTGTCAATAAAACAGAGTGTGATATTTAAGTGTAATTGGTTTGATCCAACTCCTAATGTTGGAACAAAAGTGCACAATTAATACAATCTAGTTGAAATCAACTAGCGAAGATGATCTAGAAAATTTGAACCTTTCGTGTTGGTGATGTAAGCGATCCAAATATCTTATGTCTCTTTTCCTAAATTACGATGAGATAAGTCAGCTTGGTTGATTGTTTACAAAGTAAAACCTCAAGGTGTATTTGAATTATATGTAAAAGGAGAAAATGAAAGAATTGAAAGTGAAGCGTTACAGGAAAATGTTTATGAAATAAATGCATATGTAACATATGACAAGAATGAACCTTTGAACCTTATAAATAATAAATATGTTAAAATTTTATCTAGAAAGGATGAGGAGGGCGAGAAATCCAAAAAGGAGCCTAAGTTTTATTCTAATTCTTCATAAAAAGAAGATGATTTTGATTTTGATTTTGATTTATAATTAAGTGATGATAGCTATTAATTTGTATTTGTAATAGAATATTATATTAATAAATATATTATTACATCAAAATTATAATGTTATTTGTGTTTAATTTATATTGTTATATTATTGGAATATTCAATAAAATGTGAATTTTAAGTTAAAAATATGCCACAAAAGAGAAAATAGGATTTGTTCCACCCATGGTTCAGGTTACCACGTTTTCCAAGTAAAGTATCACATTCTGCAGATGCTACAAAATTAGGTGTTGTACGTCCGTCTACTGCACATTCAGATGAGGCATCACTTTCCCAACTTACAGTCCTTATATAGTCACCTTTTGTACCTGCTACTACACCATTCAACAGCCCTACTACACCATCCACCACCTCTACATAAATAGAGATATCAGGGGTAAACATTGCAGATAATACCATAGGTTTATACTTAAGTTATTTGTTTCAACTTGAAAATGATCTAAAAAGTCTTATATATTAGGTTGGTTCTGTCTAGAATGTACTCTAGAAATATCTCATCCAAATTTAAGGAGAGGATAATCTTGAGGGTTTTACATGGAAGAATGTCTCTCAGGCGACAAAAGATTTTTATTATCAGGAGTTTAAGGTACAAAAAAATATTCTTTAATCTTTTTTATTGTATTTAATTTTATAAATTAATTAGATAAATATTGCGTTTATAAATATTTAGAATATGTTTTTCTTTTCTACAAAAAGAATTTTTGGGATTCTCAATTTGATGGTGTAATTTATAATGCATGGGATAGACAAACTCGTACACATTATAAAAACTTTCTTGGTTCGATAGACAAGAATGGTGTATAAGAACCATATATATCTGAAGAAGTTTAGAGTCGTCGGTAGCAATATTGGGCATCACCTGAGGCACTGTCTGTTTTAAAGTGCAATTCTACCAACAAACGTGGAAGGTTGGATGGAGAGAGTCCACCCATCCAAACTGGAGGATCTTTGACCGACTAGGACTTCAACTTGTAAATATCAAAACTTTACATTTATATTCTAATTTTTGTACTTTGATGTATGAAATTTGATTTTAATGTACTTTGATATATGAAATTTAGAATGAAAATATATGTGTATTATATAGAATAATAATGTTATCAATGTTTGGTGCCATTAATGGAAGCATTGTTGAGTTAATTTTTTTGTCTAATAGAAGGTAAATATCATAAAAATAAAGAAAACTCTGTCAAAGTTTTTGTAAATTGTAGTTCACTTATAACAATTTATTGTGATGCAGGAAAAGTCTTTAAACATGAAGCCTACATCATGTCAGTTTTTTTTTCATACTCATACTAAGAAGCATGATGGTGTGACCTTCGTCAACAGCCGATGCAGACAAATTTATGTATGTAAGATCTATACATTAATATTAATTCTTAAAAATTATCACTTATTCACACAAACAATTATAATGATATGACCAAATATAAGAAAGCATTGAAAAATAGTCTCAAAACTTTGAAATTGTTTATGAGAGTCAGGCATATCTTGATAGTGGGCGGTAGAGATTGTCGTAGAAGAATATTCAGCTTAAGTTTATTTACAAACCATTCTATTCGCAATCCTCCATATCCTCTACAACTAGATCTAATAGGTGGTCTGCATTAAATGGGAGAGTCGTTCAGCTTAAGAATATAGTAAAGAGGTTGATGAAGTACATAACCCAACTCCGTAATGAGGTGGATGAGTTGAAGGGGAGGGATAGGACCTCATTGTAGCAGTTAGAGCATCTACCTTCACTACCTGCATAGCTTCTAGATAACTGAATGTATTTAATAGTTTGCTACTCTTAGTTTTTTATATGAATTATTAATTTACAATTATTTTCAAGATACTTATTTGTGTACAGTATAATATTTTTATTATATTACCAATCATAATAATGTTTGCTTTATATTTATCAATCAAAGTTATACTATTTACACAAAAAATCAAAACA
>JANSVA010000217.1:37080721-37090978 GCA_025504915.1 Erythroxylum reticulatum | reverse complement strand
TATTTTTATTATATTACCAATCATAATAATGTTTGCTTTATATTTATCAATCAATGTTATACTATTTACACAAAAAATCAAAACATTATCAACAAAAAGTTGGTTGAAATTTATCATAGCTATATTTTCTGATGAAATTACATTCGTCAGTAAAAATTTTACGACAGATGATGCTTTCTATTGGTAAATTTAGCGACGGAATATTATGTGTTTATTAGTAAATTTAGCGACGGACATACAATCTATCATCGGTAAATTCACCGACGAAATATTAGAATTTATTACAAATTTAACAACAAAATATTGTAAATTCGTCTGTAAATTTACCTAATTTTACCGATAGAAATACAAATTTTCGTCGCTAAATTCATTGATGGATATATAACATTCAGTCACTAATTTTACCGACAAATTTCTTATTTCCAATGGTAAATTTTACCTATGGCCGTTTCTCTTACTATATTATGTCGCTAAATGTCCAAATAGATTCCTTATTTCCATCGGTAAAATTTACCTATGACAATTTTTCCGATCACTCTTTCCGTCAGTAATTTCTATCACTAAAACTTATATTTCTTACAGTGCATTAGCTCTTAATGCAATAAGGGAGACTCTTTAATGAAGCCATCCCAGAAGGAAGACCAGACATATAACTAGGAAACCTGAAGCCAAGCAAAGCACATTGTTAGCTTGTATGGAGTGGATAGGTATTAAAGGAGAAAACACAAGCTCATCGATGCAATAGGGAGTGAACATGAGGCTACTATGCATGAAGGACGTGGATCATAAGTATTAACCAAGTTATAAGGATTTGGAGAGATTACCTTGTGTGAAATTGTAAATGGCATTACAATGGGGTCTAACATCATATATATTTAAGACTTTGAATATTTTGGCATATTCTATGGCAGTGAATTATTATTTAAATTTTCAAAAAAATATATGCAATATGCCTTAAGTTCAAATGATCATGTAAAGATTGAGTTTGTAATTCATTGAAATGACCAAGATAAGATTAGAAGAAAGGATACAATGATTTGTTTAAATCTTAATATGCATAATTCCCTTCATTCATGGTTCTTCACTTGAATTCTCTTGAAACTTTGTATATGTTCTCCACTTTGCCCATTTTGTTCATTCTTTGATTGCTCAATTTATTCAATTGACTCATTTACTTATCTTATCCTTCTATTGAACTTCATCATTCACATATTATATGGTTTCATTACAATAGAACCACCAATATCACCAACAGTTAATTTATTACTAATAATACATTTTACTATTATCACAAATATAGGTTAAGACCATACTTGGTCAATAATTTCCAGTTAGACAGCCATTTTTTAAATAGTTTTATTTACACATAGTAGATAACATGGAAAAAATTTTATAATTGAAAATGTATTATTAATATATTGTTGTCTTTAACAATATTCTAGTTAATTCGATCTTTAAATTTTATTTATATATTTTAAATTATCTACTTAATCAAATACACGTATTTTAATTCAGGGAACAATGTCTTTGATATTGTTTTACGTTTATTTGAATCAAATATATTGTCTTGGTTGTTTTAAGAAATTTCAAATAACTATGGTTTAATAAATTACATTCGTTTTTACTAATTCCACAATTCATTCTTTTCTAATAGGTGGACTAGGAAGGGTTTCTATCAATACCAATTTGTCATACACGTCCAAGCCACAAGAGTCACTCAACAGCCCAAAAAATAAAGAGGTCTATATGAGTTTGGCCCAATAGTCTGTCTATGTTTGATAATATATACCGTTTGTGTTTTTCTTAACTTCTTTTATATTTGGTCTTAAGTACTTATCAACAAAAAAAAAAAAAAAACTCAGACTCTTAGTTCTTAAGAATCTAGATCAAACGTGACATGCTCTTAAGTACTTATTATAAGCTCAAATTCATATAATAGAAATTAAAACGTATTTTCTTATCTTTCTTTTTTTGTTTTCATTATGTTTATTTAAATATTTGACCCAAATATTTAACCCAATAATGTGGTATGAGAGGAGAGAGACTGAGAACCCAATAAATTATATAATTAAAATAATTTTTCAAAAGCTTAATTTCTCTTTTTAAGTCGGGTTTCATTTAAAAATCAAAAGATAAGACTCATAAATTTAATTACACCTATAAACTTATTATAATGAATTTGGACACTCATGCTTATAAGTTTTCGTTTGGTAATCTGTAAGGAAAAAATCAAAATAAAAAAATAAAATTGAGAATAAAAAAGGAAAATCAAAATAGTAATGAAATTACTGGTTATATTAGATTAAACAAAGTTAATAGTTATACAAGAAATTTTTACTCATATTAAGTTATTATATGATTTATTTTGTAAATAAATAATTAAAATATTTTGTATTTTATAAATAATTAATAAATTTTTTATTGGTTTATAAAATTTTAATTTTAAATAATTATAAATAAAAAGTGTCAATAAAAATAAAAGATCCTAATATATAATTTTGATGATAATATTGCGAAAAAAATCAATATCCTGAAAATATTCTAATAGTATTTTGATAATGTTATAATAATATCTTTTTATCTATTATTCCTAATATTTTATTTCAACTTATACCCACACCCCTTTCAGGATTAAAAGTTAAAGATTATTTAGAATTATTTTTATTTTTATCATTATCTGTTTTATCCATTTTCAACAACTAAACAAGTGAAAGTTAGAGAATAAATGTTAAATTCTCAATCCAACAACTGGTTACTAAAAAATACCCGAGGGTTATTACTCTTGTTTTGTTTAAAGTTATGGTCATTTAATCTATTAAGTATCCTTTGAATTTAATTAATCTTCAAGACCTTTCAGATTTTCAGGAATATTTTATTCCATAGACATTTATACCTAATTTTCTTTTTTTAATAATTTAGAGTCCAAAAATGTTTTTTTTTTCCAATAAGGCTAATTAAACTAAATCTCAATCATTGTTGCAATTAAAATTATTGTTCATTAAACCTTTTTCTAAAAATTCATGCTTCCTTTAGAATTTTTATCATTTCGAATAAACGTCTTTACATTATTTTACGAAGAATTTTATTTTATTTCTTTTCATATCATTTTTTGTTCAAATTTCATTTTACAGTTTATGAATTCTGATAATAAGCTGCTTAACCTGTTGATTTTGCTGCCCAAATAATGCCACACTGTTAAAATCCAACTTACAATCAAGGTCTTTCTGAACAATGGGATATGGATTCCATCTTTTTATCTTGCTGAATGTAGCAACAGTACTGCTCATCTTTTAAAAAGAAGAAGCTACAACGGCTATAACTGAAGCACCAAACTCTCCATAAACACCTACTTTGGTTTCACTAACCTCAAAATTACTCAACTGCAAAACAGATGGAAGTCTTTGAGTCCACTGAAGATAAAGGAAGAATAGCTGCAGTACATTGACAGCAAATATGCCTTCTATTCTTGCTGTTAGACAATCAGATTGAGTTGCTGTAGATATATCCTACTTTTACAGCAGTTGGTATGCCTTTCCCCAACAAACCCATTTTACTTGAACTAAATGGTATATATGTTAGCGCAAGAAGAAAGCTTATTGCTTGCAGATGGTGGTCAGCAATAATAACCTTAACCATGTTGTCTAGCCTAAGTATACGTAATAAAGCTAGATAGAAAGAGAGGGAGAGATGAAGGAAAATTAATCATATAACACACCCATGTTAAAGGAAGAAAAAAATCAACAGTCCCACATTCAACATACTATAAAAAGTTAATACTTTATACATTTGTTCAAATCATAGATGTGTATTTTCTCATCACACATGGACATGGTCATAATGGTTTGTCATTTCACAAAATTTATTTGGCTTTATCAATCTCTATGAAGCCACCAGAAGAGACGAAGGGGCTCAAACATTGTACATTATGGGATTGCAAATATGCAACAGGTATGATCAAGTGAACGATTTTGGTGGGGTCCGTTGCTCTGGTGGACCTATGAACAATTGTGTCTCCACCTCCATGCTTTGACTTTGTTCCAATGCATGCCTTTTGCTAGACAGACACAGTGGTTGCATACCGCACTACATGATTTGGCCCAAACATGAACAGAGCGTCCTCATTCATTAAGTTTTTTAGTGCGTGGTTTCGATACTCTTTAAAACATATCAAGTTTTCAGCTCTGCTATGACAATAATAGCTAGAATAATATGGTGGAACAGTGAGGGAATTACCTTATCCCGTAATTTTTTGTTCTCTTCCAGCAGTTTTCTTTCCTGAGTTTTAGAGCACAACAATGGTAATCACAAATTGGATAATACGAATAAAGTTGTGTTGACATACAAAACAAATACTGTACCTCTTCCTGTAACTTCTCAATCTGGTCTCTGAACAATTGATACTGCATATACGTGAATATTTCTTAACTATCAGAAAGTTTTCCTGAATTAGTTTATGCTGTATAGAAAATGTCAAGTGGCACTTGTAAAAATTTTTAGGAAAGGGAGACTCATATCCTTCCAACGTCATTAATTCACCTTGAACTTAGGGAAATGGCTTTTATGTACCTTTCTCGCCCTTATTTTTGACAAACTTCGTTCCAACTGATTCTCCAGCTGTCTTAGCTCATCTATCGAACATGGCTCAAGCCCATCTCCCAAAAGTTTTCTGCAAATATATCCAAAATTTGATAATTTAGAGCTTTTGTATCAGTTATTTATCAATGAATAAAGCTGGAGAAAAGATAACAGCAAGTCTCAAGCTTGAACCGCTTAGAAATTTCAAGCAGCTCGATCTTCTTGGCCATGCTAGATCTGTCGTCCTTCATATGCTGCATGCAAAGACAACTACTTTTGAACATATGTATCATTTTATGCCAAAAATATACTTTTAAAAGCCCTTAATACCTTCGAATTTCTTTTTATGCTCTCAATGAGTTATAAGCTTTTCTGACATGATACATGCTGTTTTTCAAAAGGGTTATGGAAACTAATACAGAAGCTGATCTCAGTACTCTCAACTGTCTATTGTTGTTTTCTAATATGGTATGTAAATATCAGTGCAACTCAAAGGAAGTACAACATTAAATTGACTCAACCTAATTCCACTGCACAACTATATCATGTCATCAATAAATAACAAATCTGCGACTAAAATATGCAAATAATTAATGAAAAGAATTTGTATTTAAAAGTAATTGATCTAACTATAGACATGTATTCGAAGGTAATATATATATTTTTGCTTAGGATTATACTAAAATAACAAATTCTCGACCTTTAAATGGCTGTGCCCTTTTGCTTACTCAAATATTCTCTTTATGTGAAGCATCAAAGTAGGTAGATCAGATCATTTTGTGGTGTTGAATTTCATTCACATCTTAAAAATAATTTCTATTCTAAGCTTCAATTATGTGTTTCTATGTGAAACTGTGCGCCTTTAAATAACTTCTTCTTATTTTCCTTTTACAAAATAATGAAGATGAAAACATTAATATCTTTTAGTATAAAGCACTTTTTTTAGTTTTAATTGATGTATTTGTGTTTGCTTACCTTGATGTAATATCTGAATGTACAATATGTTTGCCTTTGTATTCAGTGATAAGAGGAGTTTTTCTATTTTAGCTCATAACTATTAGAATGCATGTAAAGCTCACTGCTGGGATCTAAAATTCTGTCTGCTTTTTATGATAACAGTCACATGGTGGGATTGCTTCTAGAGATATGATCTCAATTCTAAGAGAACTGATATTTTAGTATCTGGTGTATCTAAAACTTCGCATGCCATCATGCATGCATGAAACTGATTCCTCCATTACAGCAGGGAGTTAATGAAAACATGACATTCAGTTGAGAGAAGCTCGAAGATCAGTAGGTGATAAAAAAAAGTTACCAGAATAGTTTGTCTATAGGAGATTGCTCCACAAGAAAAATACTTCTATAGGAGATTGCTCCACAAGAAAAATACTTACTTACTTTGGTCTATTTTTGAGTTACAGAAGATAGATGTTCATATGTATGATAGTAGCCTATCCACCAATTATGATTTGATCTCCTAGGAATTTACTGTAACAGTTTTGTATGTAGATTATAAAATTGGTTTGGGTAGGATAGATTATATTTGTTATTGCTCAAACTATTTGCTACAGGGATTTTGTAAAAGAATTCAAATGTTAATCTATGTTGATTATCATGCTAAAGATTTGCACTATCTTATAGAAATCAAATGTTTTGCAGTGCTTAAAGGGGTAAACTTTTATTAGCTACAACTTCAAGATTGTAGTCATAGATCTATCAATTCTTATACGATGATATCAGTTTGAGGCCGCAATAGTTCATTCTTTTGGATACTCCAGACATGAGATTGATAAAACTTTCTGCTTCAAGTTCTCAAATAATTATGGCCATAAATATTGCTAATATACTAAAATTATTAGCTTATTTACTTTTTTAGTAAAATTAAGAAGATTCATAACCACAAAAAATGTAGTCAATGTTGCTAATTATTAACCATGCTATATTTAACCAAATCTTAAACCAGTAACCACAATCTTTTTCCTATCTTTTACTGTTTCATAACTTGCATTTATTATACAAATTTATCTGTTTCATTAGCCAATCAAGTTGACAAAAAGGAATGAATTGAATATGATAGATATATCCTGCCTTAGGAGTTCCGATCATTCAATATTAATGACTTCATAGGGATAGTAACATCAACATGCGTGCAATTAATTGACAGCTGTGAAGTTTGTTTCAAATCCATAAGCTACTGCCAGTGGAAATATAATTACCTGCATGTCTTCTTTAACAACTTTGTTGTCAATTCCAAGATCCATGGTTTTCATCTGATACCGATCTATAGTTTTGTTCATACTGACAAAATGAGAGGGTAGTAATCAGCAACTTTTCACATTTGGAGGGAGAGGAATAGACGCTTATATAAGAAGGTAGAACTACACAAATATGAACTTACTGCAAATCTAATTAATTTGATTAGAGAGTTAATTATAGCAAAAAGTACGCAACACATCATCAGTCAGAAATTCAGAGTGACATGGGATATTTAGGAGATAGTGTGGTATGAGACGATTGTTACTGGTAGTATAGCAGTTGGATGTAGTAATTTTGTAATTATCTTTATAATAGGATTGTACGTTTTAGATTCTAGTTTTGGTAATATATTTCTTTTAATTTTCAAAACAAGCTGTCACACTCCAGCATAGAATAAATAAACAACAAAGAAGGAATATAAAGTCGAGCTAAACTTTTCTCAGTTACAGGACAACAAACTTGTGATGTATCCATATGATAATATCATGTTACAACATAGGGTTAGTTGTAAAAATTCAAATATACCTAACCTAATTTTAAATCCTTAAGATTTGTTATATTAAAATATATATTGTCTGCTTGTATAATTTAATGTTAGATATTCAAAATGTTATTTTATAACATTAGGTGTGACACATGTTTAACATATATAGAATATAACAATTTCATCAAGATTTGAATATAAGAAGATTAATTTATTTTATTAACGAATACTCATAGAAGGAAAAACGTAAATATAAAAATAACACCCCAAATTCTTTTAGTTATTTTAGTGCAATATAAATTATTACATGCTTATAAAATAAATTAAGATAATTAATTTTAAACAGTTTTCCTTTTTTGAAACTATTCATTTGGGTCTATTTTAATTCAAAAGACCAGCATAAAATATAAAAGTATGTTTGTATTAATAAAATCAATAAGGATTAACTTAACAATTTAATAAAACCTAAATTAAGATATCTACAACATCATCACCAAACCAGCATTTTGTATCTCTCTCTCTCTCTATCGTTGTTTCATTCTCCAATTTAAAGTACTGATTTGTTCTGGTTGTAATAATTAGTTGGTACATTACCAGAAATAATTACAATCACCCAACAATCTTTTACCCTTTTTAAAATTCAAACGCAGATAAATGAAAAGGTACTCTTACTTTCCTGTAGTCACACCAAGCCCTGATCGTTAACTGAACATTTACTAGTATACGAAAATAGCATTCGAATATATCAAGAAGCTTCTGAAGAGAAATTAGTTGTGGATCCCATGCCAATTAAAAGAAAGAAATAATTAGGTTAAGCTTCATGTGGTATCAGTCCATTTCCCTACATCCCTTGTGTCATTGTAGTTTACTAATTGGCAAAATGGAATATCTACTATATATTATTTATCGACTAAAATTGATTGTCTCCATGTAATATCTTTTTGAAATATTGATATTATGTTAATAATTTTGTACAATTACCCTTTACAATGTTGACAAAACAGTCAAATTTTATGAGTTGTCAAAACTTTAAGTTAGTTAATTTCAACTAATATAAGATTTTTAAAACATTGGTACTGTAGATGGCTATGAATCTTGGGACGTGGTTAACCAGAAAAGGTAATAATAATGGTATATTGCATCAAAAAAGAAGAAGGTCATACTTAAAATACCCGTAACAGTCAACATATGCTAAGGATTCTGATACCCAGTTTAAATGAGTTTCATCATCTTTGTTTAAATATATATATATCGAAAATCTAAGCCTTGATGAATGACAACAGCACGCCTACCTATTTATCGCATAGATAATGTTTTTGAGTTTCCCTCGTAATTGTGGGTACAAACTAAACATTTTTAATTAATCTAGGTACCGATAGAAATTAAATCTAAGGACCTCAACAATGGTAGCCATTGATTAACGAAATAAAAGTGATTGGCCTTAGGAGTACTAGTAATAGTTCAATGAAAACAATCTATACTTGGAAGCCATTACTTCTTTTTTGGTCTAAAAAGGATAGTGAATAGATTAAACAGAAGATATTTCTCTCTATGCCCTAACTATGTTTCATTCTAAACCTGATATTCGGTTATCCTGTCATCTTCAGGAAGTCAAGATTCTCATCTTTGAGGTTGAAATTGAAACTGATAAACCAACTTCTTAGGACATTCAGGTTTTTTCTTCAAAAATATCTATTCAATATTTTTATTAATTTTCCTCTAAAAACATATAATTTCTTTGTAATTTAACTAATTTGTTTAAAAAATGACATAATCTTTAAAGTTATTGAAAATTTTCCTCCTAATTGTTAACTTTTCAAAAAAAAAAACTCTTATCAAACTTCTATTAAAAAATAACGAAGAAATACAAGTAATATAAATAGCACATATAAATTAATAAAAATTATGAAGATAATAACCTAATTTAGTTCTTATCCTCGAATCCAACTATTAATTTAAGATAACTACAATAATATTTTAGTTTGAATCAATTTTAATTTGTTTTGTTTTAGTTTAAAAGTGAAATTGAGTTAACATAATAGTAATATTTGATTGATCTATGTGTATTATTTATATGACATATGTTCTTACATTATTTTCTTAATAGAAATCTACAATAAGAATTTTTTGTGAAAGATTAGAAACTATAGTTTTTTCTTTTAATTAATTAAACCATTGGAGAATCATATGTCTTTTATCCTTAGTTTTCTAGTAATATCCAATCCATTAAGTGGTAAATATAACCAATGTTTTAAAAACTAGACCGGAAATTAAACTAGTAGGATAAGATGTTTAAAGTTTAAAAAGTTTAACTGATATTAAATCGACATAATATCGATTAAAGATTGAATAAAATTAAAAAAATAAAAATAATTAAAGAAGATTATCCTTACCCTTCAAAAACTTTAAAGTTTAATTGAAAAAGAAAATGTTAAATAAAAATAAATCAGTTTATTTTGGTTTATAAAACTTATTAGTTTACAAAAATTGATATATTAATTAATAAGCTGATCGATGTTTAATATCAATAATTATTAAACTAAATCGAACAAAAATGTTAAAAACTAAACTCAAAAGTTGATCGGTTTAAAGTTTTTATTATTAAACCGACTGAACTTGTTTGATTTTTAAAACATTGAATATAACTAGGAAATGATTTTATGCAATAACCACCCTGTATTTACTCGATATTCTTTATTCAGAAGATCACTTTTCTAATTTAAACAAAAAGAAACCCTTATTTGATTTAACTTTAGGAATTTATTTTGAGTTGAATCTCAATTAGACGTAGAATCAATATGTGAAATTCTATCAACTCACAGAATCGACAACAAAAAGGCAATGAGAACGTCTTGTACCTTAATATGATCCACCCAACATTCTAGTGGCATATAATTATTAGTTCATTGACTATATTTCAATGTTCTGTGAACTAGGCAGAA
>JANSVA010000217.1:37047365-37067840 GCA_025504915.1 Erythroxylum reticulatum | reverse complement strand
GACTATAGAAATTGGACAAGTGTCCAAGTCTAAAGTCACATTTTTCTTAGCTTTGAAAAATCAAGTACAGTACTATTGTCTTTATCTTCTTTGTAGCTTTCATCTTCACCTTTCTTTATTTACCCAGAGTTTTTCATCAAATCTTCATCAAAGTTAAATCTTGTTTTCTTCTACTTTTTCCTACTCCTAACTTCGGTTTTCTTTCTTTTGCCTTAAGAAAAATCGAAACTTGTTAATCTCTACAATGGTGGACATGGGTGCATGAGAGTTAGGGTTTCTAGAGATTTTGAAAATGTTAGAGCTTTAAACAAGTAAGCTTGTTATGGTTCTTTATTTTTATATAAGATGAAGCATGCATCACATTAGCTCACTATTAAATGGTTAGGAAATAGTGATACACATATTTGCTGAAAAGTGAGTGAGGAAATTTTGGGTATGTCGTATGTGTTGTTCTGCATATTTAATGATCAATATATTATAAGATGTTGTTGAAGATTTTTTAGTTAGAAAAATTATTGAAAGTGTGTATAAGGAGAGTGTAAAAAATTATGAAAAGTTGATATGTATTTCCTCTGTTTTCATGGTTTTTACGTGAAATTTTGGGTGTTTTTAAAAATGAACAAAAACGAGTTTAGAGTTATGAAATGTTAGATGATGTCTGGATATGAGAAAGATAAATTTTAGAGAAGAAATTGAAAAATGAGTAGAAAATGAAAATGCATAAACATGACAGTGAAGGAATGCAAAAAAACGTGAAATATATGCATGGTTGTGATTTTGTATTTTTGATTGATGATTATGAAAACTGATTAATTTTGGAACTTTTTATGAGTGTTTAGAGCATAATGAAAGTCGAAAATGGAGGTCAAAAATAAGTTAAAATGGTTTAAGTGAAAGAAAATAAGAAGAAGAGAAGAAGAGAAAACAACAGAGTTAGTAAGAAGGAAACTCGCGATCATGCTAATGCACAGTTATGACTTCTGTGGCTGAAGAAAATTGAACATCCTCTAGGATTTTGGCCATATCTTGCTCTCCTGACCTCCAAATAATATGATACTTGAACCATTGGACTCGTAACACACTAATATACATCTCCTCAACATATCTTAGACATATAAAATCATTTGGGAGAGGTCTAGTGAAAAACGTGTGATAGGTCTGGTTGAGTGTGCACAAGCGTGAGTCACTCACACCTGTGACTTTTCTTCCTTGCACCTGTGAGTCACTCACACCTGTGACTTTTCTTCCTTGCACCTGTGAGCCACTCACATCTATGACTTCTCTTCCTCAAGCCCGTGCGTGTTTGTTAGTTTTAATTGTCACATTATGACACTGTGCTCTCTAATAGTTTATGCACCGAGAGCATCTTGCAAATTGAATAGTATTGCTTCTTTCGACCATAACTTCTTCTCTAGACCTCCAAATGACTTGATTCTTCAACCAATAGGTTATTAACACATTATTCTACCTCTAAGGAAAAATTGGTAGCATTATGATTTGATTTGAAAAAGATTTTTTTGAATGAAAGAGAGGGAATCTGTCGGAATATTATGAACTGGAATATTTTACTTAATATACTTTGGTATTTTAACACTTTCTTGTTCTATAATCATCCAAATGAGATGATTTGTGATTTGGAGTAAATTAGAGACATAGGTATATAAATTACATGAAGAATTAGAATTTTTATTCAGTCTCTAAGACTTCTAATTTCCAGATGGAAGTTGAGTATGGTATACTGTTTTAGGATGAGAACAGTCCGAAACCATTTAGACAATAACTTTCAAAATGCTGAACTAAATTGAATGATTTTGGTATCATAGAAACTTAAGACAATGGGGAACATTTTTATAAAATATGTTGTTGCCAAATGACTTCATTTCCCTAGTCAGAATGTTTGTATAAAATACACCGGAAGGTCTTGGATTTTGGGAGATGTTATACAAAGAAATGAGAGTTTGGATAATGTTTGATCTTTTAATGTTGAAATAACATTAGTGAATGAATTGTTGTTATCAAGTACCGAATCTATGAGTTTAATGGGAATAAAAATATTCATATGATTGTAGTTGTGATTCAAAGAAAAGGAGTAATGGGTATCAAATTAAAGTGAATAAGAAATTATTATTGTGAGAGCAAATAATGCTAAGAATGAAATGACGAGTAATTGAGTTATAAATGCAAATGTAGATATTTTGTGAAATCTGATAAGATACCCAGTATTGTCATTGAGCATATATTGTGCATAGTCCATATACATATTTGTGCATAAATGAGTTCTTATAATTGTGCAAAGTTGTAACGTGTGTGCGATGTGTTTATTACATATTGATGATGTGCAAGATAAATCATGGAAGCAAATGCTAATCTAGAGCGTACTGGGAGTTGACCTAGATTGTCTTACTTTAAGTGTTTGTTTCGTTTAAATTCTGTATTAAATTATGCAATATAAATTATGTATTAAATAATCATGCAATGTGAATGTGAGCTTGATTGTTTGATTCTAGACATTAAAGGCCTGAAGTCTTCATGTATGAATGTGGGATTTGAAGTGCTCCTTGTATGTGAATACAAAGAAATAAGTGCTTCTTAACTTGATTTTTAAATGTCGGACCTAGTTTCGAAAAAAAAATGTGAACATGCATGTGAATGAAAGAGTGTTACTCAACAATGATGTTGAATGTCGGACCTTGGGTCCGATGGAAAATGTGATTTGAATGTGAATTTGAATATGTAAGCTTATGACCAATTGAGCATATGATATATGATGCATTCCATTACATGAATGCGTACAACATAAAGGAAATTGTAACCAGAGTAGCCACCGAAAAAGAGCTTAAAGCTTAGATTGTGAAAAGGAGCTTAAAGCTTAGAAAGTGTATAAGAGCCAAAGGCTCACTATGCAAAATGAGCCCGATATCTCCAACAGATATGGGACAATTATTAATGAGCCTAGTATCCACAATAGATACGGGACAGTTTAGGCGCTCGATCATAACAAAGTAACAAATTACAAGTGAGTCTCATGTGCACTACATATGCATGATATGAATGATTATAATTTTTTGAATGACTTCTGAATGTGATATGTGTAGAATGTAAAATGTGAAATGATTAATCAAGTGTATGTGATTCAATATGATTATTAAAGAAATGATGTGAATTATATAAATACGTGCATTTTATGTGTTATGTGATGAGTAAGCCATCAATGATGGCCACTCACTGAGTTCGCAAAACTTACCCAAAATTTGCTATATTTTTTAGGCTTGAAAGAGTTACTCGTTGGTCAAACGGGAGTATAGCTACTGCATTCAAGTAAGAGGTAGAGGTCGAGATCAGTTTGCGTCTGCATTTGTATTTTCTTATTTTTACATAAAATTGTATATTCTATAATTTCTGTACAATATATATTCAAATATTTCTATGTGTAATAACTGGTGAAATTTGGAAATGTTGTGTAAAAGATATTGATTAAAGCGTAATTTTGTGCTGAGTTTTCAATGTGTTGTGAATATTCTAGCATGCCTCCCTTGTGGGATTCACACTTAGACATCACTCAGGATGTTGGGTACATGTCTTGCAAGGGTAGAGTGCTACATGGTATCTATTAGTTAGTATGATGTAACATGATAAGGATAAGATTGGATAAGATTATGATCGTAACTAGTAGATATTTATTAGGATTCCAACCTAATCATCTAGAGATATCTATAAATAGCTCATTTGAGTCTTGCTCTTCTCAGAGACACTTAGAGAGAAGTGAGTTTGGGAGACACTTAGGGATTGAGAGAGTATTCCTTTTTATACTTTAAAGGAAGTAATAAAGGTTGGCATCTTTCTTGTGTTTTTATTGTTGTCGTGATTATTTAGTTATTTTGTAGTTTTCTCACAAAGGTGTAAGAGTAAAACACTATAAAGGTCGTGAGGCGTTTGAGAACAAGGAGATTGGTTAACAGTCATGAGGAAAGACTAAATCTTGCTTAAATAGATCTAATCGAGATTTTTGTGCAAAGGGGTTGGCGTATCTTATAGGACAAGTTTGTGTTTAAAGGAAAACCTTTGTAACTGGTATTAGATCCAAATTTCGAGATGGCAGGAGGTAACAATTTAACTAGACAGGTCAATTGAATGAAGGCATTCATTGGGTTGATTCCTCAAGGGGAGGAAGAGGTGACTTCTTACAACACTTGATTCGAGATGTTGGAGGGATGAATCCAACAGTTACAACATCAAATAGAGGAGTTGATGAAGGCACAAGGATTCTAGATACAAAATCACGATCTTAAGGCGTGCCATTGTAACAAAAGACATTGGTTGAGTAGAAAGCACTTTGGTGAAGGTGCAAGAGCCATAAATTTTCGATGACAAGCAGAGTGCCAAGGAGCTCAAAAATTTCTTGTGAGATATGGAGTAGTACTTTACACCAAAAAAGGTGGCTAACTCAGAGAACGTGTCGATCACAGCAATATGTCTGATAGGGATGCAAACAATGAGAACCCCCAATGACATCAGTGCAGGGAGACCTCTTATCAACACTTAAGAGAAGATGAAGAAGAAGCTAACATATTAGTTTCTCCCTAATAACTCTCCATGGCTCGCGAGGGAAGCTTTAAAGAGGTTGAAGCAAAACGACTCAGTGCAAGAGTATGTAAGGAAATTCACATCTTTAATGTTAGACGTGCAGAACATGTCGAAGGAGGACAAGTTATTCAACTTCATCAGCGACTTGTAAGGTTGGGCACAAGTGGAGCTTAAAAGGCAGAACATAAAAGACCTCTTAAGCGCAATAGTAGCTACAAATGCCTTGATGGATCTCCAAATGCCACCATCGATTTAAACTAGCTACGAGGGCAAGAAGAATGGTGGGATGTAGAATGGCTCAGAGAAAGGCAAGAAGAAGGTAAGTGAATCTTCTCAAGATAAGAAACAATCAAAACAAGATATTGCTTGTTTCATTTGTGAAGGGTCGAACTTTGCTTGTGAATGCCTAAGATATAAGGTGGGTAATGAGCAAGTAAATACCATGGTTGCAAAGGATTAAGGAGAAGGGGAGGAGGACCTAACGGAAGAAGCCTACCTTAGTAGTTTTTCTTTATTGAGCGCAATGGGCCTTGTGAAGGCGTTAGAACAAAAACAAGGAGAAACTCAATAGAGAGGGAATATGGTACATGGGAAATGTACCAATGGCAAAGGAGTCTTTGAAGAAACCACATGCAGAGAAGTGTCAACAGATTATTTCGACGAGGGCGTCGATTTCTTCTAGTGGAAGTGGTTTGTTAGACCCTTAAGTTTGATATAGCGAAATCGTGCAAGCATTGGCGAGCCTTGACTAGTGTTCAACATATAGAATAACAAAACAAAGCAAAGACTTGCGAGAAGGTAAGGACAAAAAGGGGCAATGTCAAACGTTGGCATATATTGGTGCACATTGGTGAAAATCTTCAACGAGATGCAAGATTCAGATGTAAGAACAAAAAAAGGCTTGGGATGAACATTAGGTGGAAGGTTAGCTGGATCACATACATGACGGAGTATGCAAGAGCTCCAAGGTGAGTTAACAAATAGATCAGGCATGGTGTGAGTTTTTGGAGAGTTTCAGACCTTATATGAGAAAAGAAAAAAAAAGAAAATCATTTGTTTTTCTTCCACCCTTTCCTTTCCTTTGCTCTATCCACACATCACTTTCTGCGGAAACAAAAACAAGTTTTGTGCTTTAAAAGCCTCTTCTTCTCCTTCTTCTGGTAGCAACATGCCACTTTGCTTCTAAGAATAACTGCCACTGTTTGCATAGTCTACAAAACCCAGTCCCTCAATTCAACATGCTCTATCTCAACACCATCGAAGACTCACTTGGGCTTTTCTTAGAGGCATTTAGTGTTTTTTAGCAATAGTGGGAAGAAGACCACCAGGAGGTATCATAACAGTGTAATAACATGCGCAGGAGATACCGTGGTGATTGGTCTAGCAGCAGACTTTGGGTGTGGTAAGAGCACCTTCACAAGGAAGTTGACAAGTGTTTTTGGTGGAGCAACAAAGCCACCAAAAGGTGGCAACCCGTACTCAAACACACTCATAAGTGACACAACCATTGTCATCTGTTTGGATGATTGTCACTCGCTTGATAGGACTGAGAGGAAGGAAAAGCGTGCGATTGCTCTTGACCCAAGAGCTAACAAATTTGATCTTATGTATGAACAAGTTAAGGCTCTTAAAGATGGAACTCCTATTGAGAAGCCTATTTACAATCATGTTGCTGGTCTTTCGGATCCTCCTAAGCTCATCAAGCCTCCTAAAATCCTTTTCATTGAAGGTTTGCATCTAATGTAAGTACAACATTTCATCTTTCTCTAGTCTCTACCATAGACGTGCTTGAGAAACCTTGAAATTATCTCTGCATGTTTTCCTTTTCGACTTGTTGTTTTAAACTTTCCCTTTCCTATTAAAGAAACAACACTTTTCTCTTGTTTCATTAAAAAAATTATAATAAGAGATTCCACGAACTTGATATTTTTCATTTCTGCGGATAAAAGGATGTTACCTCTACAACATCAAATGCTACTTTTGTTTCTTTGTTGAAGCTGTTTTAGACATTAAGATTCTCAAATCTTTGACAGTTTCATGTACTAATGCTTGTTTACCCACGTATGTATACATGGGTCATAGGAAATGTAAGAAGAGCTGCTTGATAGTTTATAAAGTGGAAATGAAACAAGCAAAATGCTTCTAGTAGACATTATTAAAGGAAGCTCTTAAACTCAGTCGCAAGTTTGAGTCTGTAGAGGTTTTTGGTCTCTAAGAAAAATACTTACATTAATGAATCGCCATTTCAGTTCCATAGTAATATGTTATGAATCCACTAATTCCACTGACCAAAACATGTAGGTTTGATAAGCGTGTAAGGAAACCATTAGACTTCAGCATTTATTTGGGCATCAGCAATGAAGTAAAGTTTGTATGGAAGATTCAGGTTTTCCCCTCTCGTTGATTTTATGGAAGTCGTTTATAGTGATATACTTTAGCTTTTAACTAACCATCTCAATGAATAAATGCAGTGAGATCTAGCAGAGCAAGGACACAGTCTTAAAGGCATTAAAGCTGCCATTGAAGCTCGCAGACCAGATTTTGATGCTTATATTGGTATCATTCTAATAATCGCCTCTTCTTAAACACTAAAGTGGATTGATATTAATAGCGTTGTTTCTTCTAGATGAAGGCTTCCTAACTAACTTCATATGGATTCTTTATGACAATGGTGTGTGACATAGTTATACTTCCTCATATATGACCTGGTCACGGATCCACAAAAGCAATATGCTAATGCTGTTATAGAAGTTTTTCCAACCCATCTCATTCCAGATGACAATGAGGGGAAGATCTATAGGGTTAAGTTGATAATGAAAGACAAGGTTCAGTTCTTTAGCCCTATTTATCTGTTTGATGAAGGCTCTACCATCTCATGGATGCCATGTGGAAGGAAGCTTACTTGCTCATACCCAAATATCAAGCTCTACTACAGACCCAATACTTACCATGGACATGAGGTATCTGCTTTAAAACTTCTGAACATGAATCTTTATTGATTTGCATTACAAGCCATGTGACAGGTGTTTCAAGCTAATGAAAAACAGAGATGAAACTGCCAGATTCTGCCGTGTTCTTTTTAGTCTTGCTTTTCTCTTTCCGCAGCTAATAAACCCCAATTCTAGTTAACGGCCCGTGTATAACAATGTTAGATTGACCAAAATTGATAATGTTTAGACCTAAATTGATCAAATCTGAAAACATTTGGCTCAAAATTGGACATTTAGTAGGTATCATAATTTTTTTAGTCGTAAACTTTTTAAACATTTTACATTAAAATCATAAAACTTTAAGAAGTTTTAATTGAGCTCACAACAGCACCTTTTGATGATGAGGATGGGGAGGAGGAAGAGGAAAATGAATAGGAGGAGGAGGACTAAAAAAATAATACAAGTGATAGTGTTAACTATTAATAATAATAAATGGTGATGGTGGTTGGTAATTATGAATAAGGATAATGGTTAAGAACATCGCTAACAGAGGGGAAGAAGTTAACCGCTTACGAGTCAGTTGTGCATTACCAATTCAAATTTATGTTAGCACCAAATAAGATAAAGTGGTCATATGATGTCTAATTCATGTCAAGTTATTCATCAATTCATTTGGTCACTAATATTTGATAGAGTAACATTTAAGACTAATAATTATTTATTTTTAATATTTGTAAAAAATTAAGAATATTTTAATATACCTGAACTAAATATACAATTTTGATATTGTAAAATAGATATTTCAAGATAATTAAAAAATTTAATAGTTAACTGTTATCAATTACTTATGAATTGATTTTAATTTATAAATAGATATATATTTTTCTCAAAAATTAACATGATTAATTTAATATATAGAGTTACGTTACTAGAATTTATCACATGTTAAATTCTAATAAATATGTTCTTGTGTGTTTATGTATGTATATATGTATGTATGTATGTATGTATGTATATAAAACAACCATATCTATAAATTGATATGTATATAATTTATTTTCATCAACCATGTTATAAATTGATATTTAATGGAAAATATTTTAAAATAGCTAAATGTTAAATTTTTTGAATTACTTTCATATATAATATATACGTATGTTTACATATTTATTTTACATAATGTTTTAGTTATATGTTTAAATGTATAACTTTAATATTGTATAATAATACTTAATATACTACAATTCGAATTGATTAAAATTTACCAATAATAAAATATCTTTGAATCCTTTTTTTTTTTAAAGTTAGAGTTGAAAACTTTTTAATAGCTTTGTATATATAGATATATAAAAGTAGACTATCGTGTTCAAATATTTTTCTCTTTCCTAACATGTATCATATCAAAGCTCTTATCAATATTTATTAATATTATATGTTATTTTCGATAATCTTTTGAAATTATAAATTAATTTTTTAATTTTATATAATAAAAATTTAGTCTTTAATTATTGTTAATATTGAAAAAAAAATTAATATTTACTCCAAGCTCAATTTATTAAAATTAATATAAATTTTTTATTTTGAAAATAATAACTATTAATTAAAAATATCTTTCTATTCAAAAATAAAAATATTTTTCAATTTATTCTTTTAATTTTTCTTGTACAGAACTATACCAATACTAATGAATATTGTGTACCGTTTATGTAACTTTTTAAATTTATAAAGTAGTCATTGAATTTTTTAATTAAAAAATAGTCTCTTAATATATTGTATTATATAATATATAATTTTACGTCAAATATGTCTCCAAAAATGATAATAATGGAATTTTAAAATGACAACAATATATTTATTTTATTAATATTATTTTTCACATATTTCACTCATAAATAATAACAATAATTAATATAAAAATATTTAATCACCATACAAATATAAAATGAATGATAATATAAACCATTTAAAATGTTAAAATTTTATCATATATAGATAATAATTATATCAAACAAAAAGAATAATAAATATTCATAACTCTCTCACTATTACAATTTACAACAATAGTTCGTGCCGAAAAATCAACTATAGGTAAAACTTGAAAAAAAAATATTTACAATTATATTCCATATATAGAATTTAATATATACATCAAATATAAGTGAAATTAAAAAAGAGGAGAAACAAAAACCTCAAACTTCATTCAGTCAAATATCTGATCAAATCACATTAACCCCAATTCTCATTCGATAAAAAATCATAATCGTTGAGAGGAGCCTCATCATCACCATCATTCAAATTTATTGCATCAAATGACATGTCAATATTTTCCCATCCAATATTATCTTCTAAGTCACTCTCATTTATTAAACCTGATTCGATAGAAACTCAATCCACCAAAAAATCAATACGATCAAGATAAATTGGATCTACATAACTACTTGTTCTATTAAGAGTTATGGTAAACAACAAAATTAAATTATTAAGAAATTACAATCAAATATATCAAACATAATAATGACAATATCATACCTCTCCTCAAGCTTTAAATTGTACCAAATAAAGACCAAGTCGTTTAGTTTTTTATGTTTCAATCTATTCCTTTTTTCAGAATAGATGAATTCAAATGTAACACTCTATTGCACTCACACATTAAATTATTACAAACCTATGCAATTTTGGAACATCATTTTTGAATTAGTCCCACCAAGCAACTATAAGTCGTAAGACAATAAAAGTAGCATTATAAATAAAATAAAATGATGATTAATTTTCAACAAGTAACAAAAGTGAAAAAAATTATCCCTATATTAAGTTTGTCTCTTTTACGAATAGCATTTGGCATCCTAAAATCACTAGAAGAATCTTTATAAATCTGCATTTGTGAGCTTAGGAGATCTTGCAACATCTTATGGGCAACAATTGTTATAATAGTTAATAGCATTTCCCTATTAACTTCAACTTTCTTTGTAAAACTTAGTATAAAATAAACACTAGGATTCAAAAATGCCCTAGCTACAAATAACAGAGAATAAAATTGTGTTTCTCATCTCTCATTGATAACTGCAAGATAAGGTGTGTACAAAGAAGGCCTATTTTTCATATTGGCCTTGATTACTTCCTTCTCCCTCCCATGACATCATAAAAATAACTCATTATTGCCTTCTTATCACTTTCAGCTAAAAAAGTACCCTCACTAAAGGCTCTCAAACCCGGATGACAAATTGATATTGGGACAAAATTCATTATCTTCAAGTATAATTCTAGAAACCTCCAATCTAACATTATACCTAGTATGTTGAGATGTAACTCACTTTTCACTTATAAATATTTATCTCAACTCTTTCTTCACCGTAATAAAATACTGAAGTGATAAGAAATTAGTTGCAAATCTTATAATAGCATAACGACATAAATTCCTACCATTGGTGAAATCCTTTCTCATTAAATTCAAGACTTATGCACGATTGTAGATGAACTTGGCCACATTTTTGCTTTTTTGCATAGTCTTGTCAATAATAAGGAAATACTTGGCATCCCCTATATTTTTCAACATTAATTTGATACAATGTGCAATATGATAAAAATAATTATACTTACTTTGAAGTCTTCTTCCAACTACTTTATAAGCGAAATTGTTGTTAGTAATGAAATAAACAATATTTTCTAACCTAACTTCATTCACAACTTTATCAAATATTTCAAATGGAGTATCGACATTCCTAACAAGGCCAGATACATCAATAGAATTCAAAAACATTTTCCCTTTTGCAAAATAAACTAAAAAAATTAATAATAGGCTTATATACTCTATTAATCCAACACACAATTGAACACCCAAAGGTAGCCCAAGTCATTCTTTTTTCATCTAAATAGATTTTAATTTCATGAATAGGGCTACTCAAAAGTTTACCTATGTAGTCATCATTTCAAAGAGCTTTGTATCCTAGATTGTAAAAGGCAATGACATCTATCATAGGCTAATAATAAGAAGACTAAGAAACACTGAATGACATACTTGAATCATATCACCATCTAGCCATTGTCATATCCATGTTATAAGTCACATCTCTAGATTGTAAGGTATTATGGATTGAAGACTAAGCTCTCAGAGTTGTTCGTTGTGCAAAAATATTGGACACTTATCTTCTTCTTTTCTTAATATCAGATGCAACATTCCCTTCTTATTAGGTAGGAATACTATTACCTTCAACATTCTCACTATGGTCCTAACCACCAACAAAAGAACTTCCACTACAAATTTCGTAAATCAATCTTTGTCTTCTATCCTTCTCATGCTAATACTCTTTAAGCAAAGTCTTCATTTACCATTTCATATCATGACTCATTTTTTTACAAGGCTTCACATCACCTTTTACCCAAGTTAAATGTTTCTTTAATTTGTTGATTCCTCTACCTTTTAAATAGTTGTTACAAAAGAAACAAATGTTATAATTCTTCACTTAGGAACCAATCAGTATAAGCCTAAGTTGGATCATTGAATCTTCTTAAAGTGGTTGAATTATCAGGAGCACTTAAACTTCATTCCATTTATCTGTAAAAATAAATGAAGACATGTGTCAAAACTAAATTAATAAATTCATATTCAAAAATACATTTTTTCCATATAATGATAATATCATTACATAACTATAAAAATTCAATATTCAATTATATGTATATTTAGATTCTACATAGACTCTATCTTACATCTTTCTTTATGATATGACACATTACAAAAATAACTTTTCTTTATGATAACACACATCGCTAAAATGATTTAACACTTACAATTTTACATTATGTTGACTTGTTAGTATTCTCTAATAAATTCACATGTTATTTTCCACTATTTATTTAACAACCCATAAGATAAGATTAATATTTTTAATTTTATTTCCTAATGACAACAATAAATAATATAAAAATGCAAACATTTAATTTTCTTAATTTAATTACATATATTAAATATTATGTTTAAATGATTAATCATATGTTAAATACTTATAGACAAACAATAATTAGTAAATTTTATGTTTCATATAAATTAATTAACAAATTGATGAATTAAATTGGATGTCATTTTTATGATTATTAAAATAACAAATAATATGACGTGTTCTTAAATATACACATTTCACAAATCACAATACTTAAATATTCTTCCATAATTCATACACAATATTATTTTGATCTTATTTCTTCATAAATTCACAATGCCTAAATGTTATTGAAATTGAACTAATTCACACAAGTAATTTCAACTTTCAAACCCAAATTGCCTAATGCATATTTTATAAATCATTCACAAAACACATACGACATAACCAAAACACAATACAATTGCAATTCAAAGTATAAACAAGCAACTTAAAACATATAAAATGAATCAAAAATTGCAATCAAGTTAGGGTAGGGTAAGGTTGGGTTGAATCGGGTCAATCTTAATCTAGATATGGAAATCCTAGGTTTCCATAATCTGCCCAACTAGCAGCTAAGCAGCAACGATGGTGGACTGGAGAAGAGCAACAATAGTATAATGGAAAGTGAAGACATGTAACGCCCCAACATATACCCTAAAAGTATTATAGCATGTCTAGGTTGTATTAAAAAGTGAACATAATGAAGTAAGTACATTTAAGTATAGTAAGAGATCTAATGGTACTTAATGTAAAAGAGAAGGGTAAATGGATAATTGGTTCACTTCGGCATGGACATACATACTTAGACGTGAAATATGTATGGACATTTTTATATCTTTGCTTGGATTTATGAATGTGAGGGGAATCAATAAAAGAAGTATTCCATAAATAATAAGATTTTTTTGGTTAAACTAGATGTATTTTTGTGTTGCTCTCGCACGATATGACCAAAGTTAGTTGATTTGGGATGTGTACCTCGCTGAATGGATAGGTTCCACTGAATAGATTTCTATAATTTGGACACATCTTGGCCTTTAGACCTTCAAATTGGACAATTTTAATTGGAGAGTAAACTAGAGACATAGATCTAAAACTTTTATGAAGGTATTGAAATCTGATTCTGCCTCTAAGAGTTTTGAATTCGATTTTGAAGTTAAGTTCTAGCTATTATCCTTGTTTTAGAATAGCCTATAATTTTTAGGGTATAACTCCCAATATAATTAACCAAAATGCATGAAATTTATGCCATTAGAAACTTAAGACATAGGGGAATGAAATAAATTTATAAGATTATAGTCCATTGTGGGGATTAAAGGAAGAAGAAGGACCAATATGCAATTTTCCTAAAGTCAACTCATGGACTAATAGGATTAAAGCATGTGTGTGCAATAGAATTGTAACATATGGTCCAATAGAATTGTAACACGTGGTCCGATGGGATTGTAACATATGGTCCAATAGGATTGTGACATATGGTCCAATGGGATTTAAACATGTGTCTAAGACTAGAAAATTCATAAAAACGCATATAGACAAAGAAGGTAGATGACACTTTGATGGATTAACTTCAGATTTTTCTCCTCTCCATTTCACCTTCTTAATCCCATCATTTTTCACTTGGTGGTTCAAGCAAATCCAAAGAGGAAAGGAAGGAAAAGCATTAGAAGAATTACTTTGCCAATTTTAAGTTTTGGGACTTCACTTAGTTGATTTCTATATTTTTGTATGTTTAAATGGATATAGAGATTCATTTAGATGTGGAATAGTTTCTGGGATGATACTTTGGTGCTATTTTGATGTTATCTTGTATAGAATTGGTTGAATAGGACAAGAGATTATCATATAGTAGATTTTTGTTTAGGGTTTGTTGAACCAGTGACATTGTTTGACTCATAACTCATTTTACTAACCTCTAAGTTAAGTTATTTTACTTGAATACAAAACCTAAGACAAAGAACTAAAAGTCTCTAGAAGAGACTCTGACTTAATTTTGGCTTTATGACCTTGAAAATGGATATCCAAAATGGTGACCTGATGATGCTCCTGTTTTGGAGCAACTTGTGATATTTGGTTTATATCTCATGAGTTAGGAGTCTAAATGACCTGATTGCTAGTCCTATAGAAACTAGAGACATAGAGGAAAAAAATTTCTAGATGCCTTGATACCCATTTTTGACGTTTTCTTTATGCATATTAAAGAACAACTAGTGGTATGAATGGAGAGAGTGTCTGTCACGACCATGACATTATTTTTGTTTCCGATTTCTACCACATCTTATCCAAACCTTTATGAATGCATATGAAAATTTTCAAACACCTATAAATAAATTAAATAGGACTTACCATATGTGATTTGGGTGATTGAACATTGGAAATTAAGATTGAGCACAATGCATTCCAAAGAAACCTTACATATACATAAATGATTTGTATGCATATTTGTTACTCATATGTATATAGTATGATTCTACACGTGTGATTTGACACCTTTCTAATGGTGATAAGTTATTACTTGCATATATGAACATGTATATAGATTTTATAACTTGAAATGTATATCATATGACTTGTCAATATATAAATTGTGAAATTGGCAAATGGTTAAAGGAAATCTTACAATGCCTGCTCTATTGTCTTAACGGTGGATAGATGGGCATGCTTATAGGGATACAGCATAGCTGCTACAGTTTGACACCAATGGTGTCTTCATTTTGAGACTGTAATGTCTCTATAGTTTGATGCCTTCAAGTATCAACAGTTTGATACTTTTAAGTACCATAGTTTGATACTTTCGGATATCCACAGTTTGATATCTTTGGATATCCATAACACCCATTATCCACACCCATAGAAAATGTGCAGGCTTAACACAACTTAATAGTCATAAATAAGAAATACAACATGACAACATGAATAATTGGTATTGATGAGCATTTATATTAGTTGTAATGATGAATTGTAATGATGTGTAATTATACTGATAATTTGTATCAATGAGCATTGAATATCAATGTTTGGCTTATAAATTTGCATTTTCGGTATATGGATAATATATTAAAGCATACTTGCATTATGTACTTTACTTAAGTATGACATCTTTGTTTACATGAGTATTGAATATCAATGTTTGGTTCATGACTATGAATCTATGGTACATAAATTGTGATATTTTTGAATGTGTGTGCTTGATGGATGGCTGCTATGAGTGGTCATCCAAACTAAGTGTTTTTCCCCACTAAGCTTTCAAGCTTAACACGGGTGTTAATCCATGTAGGTCCAAGTCATATGAGTGAGGTACAAGGACCAAGGCCAACAGATAGAAGAAAAAGTACTTTTGGAATATGATTTTAGTTACAGTTGATTACATATTAATGAAGAAATGAAATTGCATGTTTTCAAAGGAAATTGCATGTTTTCTTTTGGATTACCATGTAAATGTAAAGATGTATTACTACTGTTAAATGATAATGTTAAGCGTTGGGGAGTTTTGTAATGTGTATATATATAGCATTAAATATAATTGTATACTTTGAACGCGTGTACAAGAATTTGGTTATTATATGTGTGGATGATTGTAGGTTCCGTATAGTGGGCGTTACAAGACAGTTGCGAACCTACGATAGCAAAGAGAGTAGGCTTGGGTAGGCAGTCTAACCAGAGGTGTAGGAAGCTTATTGCAGCATGTAGCATTAGACTTGGGCAATAGAATGTGGCGCAATAGTAGTGGATAGCGTATGGTGGTGCAATGACAGTAGGTCACTAGCAACAAAACTAAAAAAAAATTTGGTGATTTAAAGAGTGAAGAATGAAGATGTTTGGAGAGGAGAGAAGGAGATAAAGTGAATCTGTGAATGAGATCTGCAACTATGCGCTTTGGTGTTTATATTGTTAGTTTTTTTATTGCAATTTAGTCCAATAGGTACTAACCAGTACATTACAAATTTCATACCCTTGATATAGAATGAGCACTAGACGGTCTAAAGCACCGACCAAAAAATGGTACAAAATTCATATCTATGACACATAAAGGGAGCCAAATTAGTAGACTAGTGTCAGCATCAGCATCATATGATTCATACTCATTTTATGTCTTCTACAAATATTATTCACTACTTTGTATTTTTTAAGAAATTAAATAATATTAATAAAAGAAATAGGAGAATTACAAGTCAGGGTGAGTCAAATTCACTAGTCAACCAAAAAAAACGACATCGTTTAACACTAAAACAAGCTCACAAAATGACAACGTTCTAAGCTAAAACATAAAGATACATCGTTGATACCTTATTAGGAAAACAACCTAAACATAAACATTCAAACATTCTTTCTTTCCCCAATTAGGGTTGGAGATATCTGCACTCACCACCATCTTGAGACATCGAGAGAGACCTTGGACACAATTAGTTGGGAAATCCAAACGAAGGTAAATAGATCTTCCTTATCCATGTTTCTTTTCTTCATGTTTGACACTTAAGACTAATCGATACAAAAAGATTGAACTTTTCTTCCTTGTCTCTTCATGTACCATATCCTCGATTGAGTGTCCCTAACATCGTTCCCAGCACCAATGGCGCTTCCATTCCATCACCAGAGAGGTAAGTCCCCCTTTCATTGCTTTTCATATTATTGAGGAATATAAACTTTGAAGAACTGCCTGCTACTATTGTTATGCATCTTTCTTTAAATTCTCCATAAATTGGCTAATTAGGCTGAGCACTCCTAGATAGAACTAGAGTAGATTAATTATTCTCTAACTTTAACAAAAACTCATTCCCTTACCTATTGTGAATTTCTATTGATGTTCCATTCTGTCCATATTTCCTTAATGCAAGTCGCAAAGGAAATTAGGCAAATAATAGAGCTAGGGTGGGAAATGGGCTTCAGTCTAATTAACCATTACAGTATCGCTGTGAATTGGAATGTGCTTAGGGAACCCAGACATTTTTGTCTTATCTAAGACTAAATGTCTCTAGAGAAGGGACACTCAAAGAACAGACGGTCCCTATTCTCTTGTCTTGAGTTACACAGGACACAAATCTCAATGGAATTTAGGAAAGAGAGCCTATCCATTATACTAATCTGGTTTATGATAGTGAGTTATAGGATGAATGAGCAGGTAGGAAATAGCTCTTTACTCCATACCACTTCATACCAATCCAATTTCACATTTCTCCGTAACAACCATTCTTTACAACTTTTTGTTGTAAACAGACCTTGTGAGTGGTTTCTCCAAATATATCTATCAGATATCAATAATTTAGGGTAGTTGGGTTGTAAGTAGTGCATTTCTCTCGGGGATTCCAACCACTCACCTTCCCTAATAAAGACCTTAACCTTAATAGTAGAGGGAAGGTGGCTCAATGATTGAATGGCAGTCTGATTCCTAAATAATTATTCCTTTCTTGTCTAATCATCATACCAAAAACTAGCCCTTACTCCATCCCTTACCTGACATGAAATTTCATAAACCAATTCCTCATTTATCTTCAATAGTTATGATAGAAACTAAGAATGGGAGGTCTTTGGATTAACAGACCATATACTCTGACCTTTTAGGACATAAACATGAAGCCATTTTACCCATAGGGTGTCATCTCCCTACAGGATTAACCATCATTTTTTCATCAAGAGAGCTTTATTAGAAGATTTAATAGGAATAACTCCAAGGCATTCCTCTACTTTAGGTTTGAAAACATCATTCCATTTCACCTTGGCATATCCCCAATTAGGGACACCTCCTCCCTATAGAAAATTTTGCATTAACTTCTTAATAAGTCCCCTTGCAAGTACTATATTTGTAGCATCC
Source organism: Erythroxylum reticulatum (assembly GCA_025504915.1). Classification (NCBI taxonomy): domain Eukaryota; kingdom Viridiplantae; phylum Streptophyta; class Magnoliopsida; order Malpighiales; family Erythroxylaceae; genus Erythroxylum; species Erythroxylum reticulatum. The sequence goes on along the minus strand of JANSVA010000217.1, from coordinate 37,049,601 downwards.
TATTATCCCATGTTAAGGGTTAGAACCCTAGAATAGTGCACATGAGAGTTATTGAGAAATTAAAAAGCGCATTTCATGCTCATTCATATTATAGCATACACATACACTTAGATTGTGAATTGTTGCACATTAAAATGATTGTACATGTATTCATTGAAGATTTGAGCTAAATCAAGTAAGTTATGCTTTAAATATCATGGGTATGGTTAAATGAAGCTAAAATGATGAGTAAATTAAGATTGATGACTTGATTATGAATGGTTATGTATGTGTCATAGGTGATGAAAAGTTTACGTAAATGTCTTGCTTTTGTATATGGATGATGACTAATAATTCATATATCGTTATAGAGAAGTTTTTGAGGTAGAATGATCATCATAATGGTGTTAGGATGAGTCTAGAAATTTGATGATGAATGGGTACACCTATATGTTCTGTTTTTAGTTAATGATCAAATCTATATCAAATCTTAATGGACGTGGACAAGGATCGGAGCTTTTTCTAACTTGAAAAGGTCCGTTTAGTGGACTTAATATCCGTTTAATGGACAGAGGTGAGACAAAACTCACTCAAGATCATTCCCAATGGTTTCTACATTTATCCTAACCTCACTTTCACTCCTAACATACCAATTTAGCCTCCAACCCCATCTATGTCCGTTAGGGGGGCAGGGGGGTTATGTCCGCTTAGCGGACATTCACTGCATACTTTCAAAAATTCACGATTTTGACCATCTAGATGGCAAAATCTCAACTTGGGATCTTCATAAAAGTTGTAGACCTCGAAGTCCTCTTCGAAAGAGTCTTAGAATGGCATTGATTTGACATCTATAAAAAGAAGTTATGCCTTTTTTCCTAAGATATGTTTGTTTATAGATGAAAGACTTAATAATGTTTTTCTTAAGAGATATTTAGGCTTGATTGTGAACATGAATGAGACTAGTTGATGTTGGATTGAGCTAATAAAGTAAGGAAAGTGTTTTAGATGTTAAGTAATGATTCCAAGATCATGTTAGTTGGTTATGAGACGAGTATTAAGGAAATGTACTTGGGAATGTCATTGAACATGCATCGTGCATACTTCATATACATAAAAATGCATCAATGAATACTTATAATTGCACAAAGTTGTGATGTGTATAAATGGGTATATTTTTCATGATATAGAGGAACATACAAAGCGCTATCATCCAAACATTACCGGGACTTCTAGGCAAGAGCTTCTAGAGCAAACTGTAAGTAACCTAGACGGTCTCACTCAATTAATTATTTGTGTTAGATTATATTTTGAATGAGCTTATGAATGTGATTTGATTATGTTGATTCTGTACAATGAAGGTCCAAGGCTTCTGACACTTGAATGAGATATTGAAGTACTACTTGTATGTGAATGTGAAGAAATAAGTGATTTTTCAACTCATTGTTGAATGTCGGACTAAGATCCGAAGATAAATGTATTCTAAATGTGAATGTGAATCCATATGATTGATTGAAAATATGAAAATGTGAAGCATTCCATTATATGAATGTATGAAAGATAAAGGCAGTTATGACCGGCGTCGCCAGTATAAAAAGCTTAAAGCTCAGACTATGATCAGAGCCTAAGGCTTAGTTGTGAATATACCCGATATCTACTAAGATATATGAGACATTATTTGATATAGCTCGGTACCCATGAGAGATATGGGCTAGTAAAAAGGCACTCGGTCATAACGATAATAATAAATGAAAGCGAGTCTCATATGCATTGCATTTATAATTGATATGTGTATTTTGTATGAATGAAATGTTCGGCATGATTGTTTTAAAAGTGAGATGTGATGCTTTATGTCAAAATGCAATGATGTGAATTATATGTTACGTGTGTTGATGTGTTGAATGAATTGAGTGAACCATCAATAATGGGTACCTCATTGAGTTCGCAAAACTCATCAAAATTGTAAAGTTGAAATAGGTACTAACCGAGAGAGGACTTTAGCTACAGAGAGACTCTATAAGAAGTAATATTCTTGTATTTTTGAAAAGAAGATTAGTGGATTAGATAGAATTTTTGTATAGTTCCTCATATGTAGCATATTTTTGTATTTGGTTTTGTCATTGTACATATTCGGATGATACTGTAAAGCTACAATGTACATATTGTTTAAGTAATGAAATGAGGTGGCTTTAAATATAGTGTCTTTCTTGATGGTGTCTTATAAGAGAATAAAGAATGACGATGCCATGTTTAAGTGAAT
>JANSVA010000217.1:37035711-37047265 GCA_025504915.1 Erythroxylum reticulatum | reverse complement strand
GTGGCTTTAAATATAGTGTCTTTCTTGATGGTGTCTTATAAGAGAATAAAGAATGACGATGCCATGTTTAAGTGAATGTTGTGAATGCTCTAGCGTGCCATTATCATGGGTTAGGTACTGGAATGTCCTCAGGGTGTTTAGGTACATACCCCGTGGTAATGAGGCGCTACATTAGTTTAGTATCAGAGCATGGTGTGGCATTTTAAGGGACATGTAGGAATGTTAAGCATAAAATATCGTTAAAAATGTGGACAATGATAGAAGTTACTATTTATTTATAGGTCATCCGTTATAAGTGATCAAGTAAGACAGTTAGCTGATCTAGGATATGTAGGAGCTAGTAGAGAGTCTTCAATACCTCGACCTGAGGAAATGCCTTCTAAAGTTTTTGAGAGAAAGGAGAGGAGGTATGGTAGGCTGTGGAAGTAAGGGTTGTGGACTTCTATAGAAGTACAGACCTTGTAGAGCCCGAGGGATGATTAGAAAGGACAGAGAGGGTTGTTGATCAGATGGACTGCAATTTAGACGAGAAGTTCAACTATGCAGTGTCCTTATTACAAGGCCCAACTTACCAATGGTGGAAGACTGTTCCAGGCAGTACCACTAGTCCTTGCAACCTAAAGTGGGAAGACTTTCTGAGGATCTTTGAGGAAAATTACATGCCCAAGATCTGCTTGGACAGGAAGATGAAAGAGTTTTTAGATCTGAAGCAAGGTAAAATGTTAGTGGCATAAATTGAGATTCGATTCAATGAGTTGATGGGGTTATACTACTGTTTTGATTCCTACCAAAGAAGACAAGTGTAGGAGATTTGAAGACAGGCTGAACATGGAGATCAGGACAAGGCTGGCGATCTCCAATTTGAGCAGTTTTACTGAGTTGAGAGCTAACTCGATCAGAATTGAGCATCTACTGAGAGACGGACAAGTAAAGTCTGGGTAAGGATCTAGAATGAAGAGGTTCAGTGAGATTCAGAGTGATTCTGGCAGAAGATTCAGTAAACATCAGAACTAAGATTTCAGAGCACCAGCTAGATCAAAACAGTTAAGATTTAGGCAGAGGGGTGACTTTGTATAATCTAGAAGTGGAAGAGGTACGATGCAGATTCAATTACCCTCATGTGAGCACTGTGGGAAGAAGCACGGTAGTGAGTGCTGGACTTTATCAAGAGCATGTTTTTGATGTGGTTCTCTAAAGCACAGAATTAGAGATTGTCCTATTGTCGTTAAAGCTCAGTCTTGTATGAGAGGGGGATCTGTAAGTGAAGCTACAGTCTAACAGAGCCGAGGTAATGGGCCTCGATAGAGAAACCGTGGTAGAGGAAGAGTGAACTCTAGGAGTACTTCTGGCAGGAATGAGGTGCAGAGCAGTCAATCGCAGTCTCAGACCTGAGTTTATGCCATAACCAGACAGGAAGCACAAGATTCTCCAAATGTCGTTGCAGGTGCGCTACTTATTTATTATCATGAAGCATTTGCATTGTTAGATCCAGGATCTATGTATTCATTTATTATACCACATCTGGCATCTAGGTTGTATTGTGATAGAGAGCTATTACAATATGGATTAAAGATGAGTACACCAATAGGTAGTACTACAGTGATAGGAGAAGTCTATAAAAGATGCTTAATTCGAATTGAACAGACAGTATTGGAGGCAAACTTGATTATATTATAGTTGACAGAGATAGATATTATCTTAGGCATAGATTGGCTAACTGCCCATAGAGTTATCATGAATTGCTATACCAAGGAGATGGTATTAGAATCTCCTAATCAGCTGAGAGCAGTTTTCAGAGCAACTAGTCAAGCAATGCCACCCAGGTTGATATCATTCATGAGTGCATTGAGATTGATGCAAGCTAGATGTGAGGCCTATCTAGCCCACGTCATTGATACTAGATATGACTAAAATATGCAGGACATTCTCATAGTTAGGGAATTTTTGGATGTGTTTCCCGTTGAGCTACCTAGCTTACCACCAGATTGAGAAACAGAGTTCATAATTGATTTAGTTTCAGGTGCGGCTCCTATATCCATTCCTCCATATAGGATGGCACCTAAAGAATTAAAGGAGTTGAAGGCTCAGCTACAGGAGTTGCTGGAAAAGGGTTTCATTAGACCCAGTGTTTCACCTTGGGGAGCTCCAGTTTTATTTGTAAAGAAAAAAGATGGAACTTTAAGGTTATGCATCGATTATAGGCAACTGAATCAAGTGACAGTGAAGAACAAGTACCCATTGCCTAGAATTGACGATTTACTTGGTTAGTTACAGGAAGATTAGGTGTTTAATAAGTTGGATTTGAGATCGGTGTACTATCAGTTAAAGATAGCAGAGGCTGATGTACCGAAAAGTGCATTCAAGAGCAGGTATGGGCATTTTGAGTTCTTAGTAATGTCGTTTGGGTTAACTAATGCACCAGTAGCATTTATGTCTTCGATGAATAAGGTGTTTCATCCCTACCTGGATCACTTTGTGATAGTGTTTATCGATGACATTTTGGTATATTCGAAGAATAGAGAAAAGCATACTAAGCATTTGAGAGTAATATTACAAATTATGAGGGAGAAATAGTTGTATGCCAAATTCAATAAGTGTGAATTTTGGCTAAATCAAGTAGTGTTTTTAGGTCATATAGTGAATGGACAAGGCATATAATTAGATCCAAAGAAGATAGAGGCAGTGATGAATTAGGAAACTCTTAAGAATGGGTTTGAAATTTGAAGCTTCCTAAGATTGGCCGGATATTACCGGAAATTTGTCAAGGGGTTTTCTTTGATCTTAGACCCTCTAAAAAAACTTTTGAGGAAGAATGTAGTATTCAGATGCAATGACGATTGTCAGAAGGGTTTTGAGGAGTTGAAGCATCGGTTGACTACGGCACTGGTGTTAACTATTCCATCGGGAACCAGAGGATGTGTAATATGCAATGATGCTTTTGCATCAAGAATTGAGATGTGTATTTATGCAGTATGGCAAGGTGATAGCCTACGCATCGAGATAATTAAAGTCTCACAAGATAAATTATCCGGTACATGATTTAGAGCTTGTTACAGTTATTTTTGCTTTAAAGATATGGAGACACTATTTATATAGAGAGACATTCCAAATTTATATCGATCATAAGAGTTTGAGATATCTGCTGAGTCAGAAGGAGTTGAACATGAGACAAAGAAGATGGATTGATTCATTAAAGGATTATGAAGACACGATTTAGTATCATTCGGGAAAAGCTAATGTGGTGGCTGATGCTTTGAGTAGAAAGTTTAATACTAGTATAGCTTATATTCAGTTATTGAGGTTACGAAACTTGATTCATTTGAGAGCTCTAAATGTGGAGTTGAATCTGAAGTAAGGTGAGGCATTGATCGCTACATTGATCTTGAGGCTGATGTTACATAATAGAATCAGAAAAGTCCACAAGAAAGATTCTGATATGGTGAAGATTATAGAGAAAGTGAAAATGAATCCGGATTTCAAGTTTGAGATCAGGGATGAGACACTGTGGTTGAAACAGAGGCTATGTGTGTCTAATGTGGACGATCTGAGAAAAGAAATCCTCAAGGAAGCTCATATGACCGCTTATGTTATGTATCTTGTTACCACCAAGATGTATAATATGCTTAAGCAACATTTTTGGTGGCCTAGAATGAAGAAGTAAGTAGCGGAGTATATTGCTATGTGTATAACATGCCAGCAGGTTAAGGATGAGCTTCAGGATCTAGATAGGAAGCTACATTCATTACCTATTTTGAAGTGGAAATGAGAATGAATTACCATAGATTTCATTATGGGATTGCCAAGGACTCTGAGGTAGAATGATGCTATATGGATTGTAGTGGATCGATTGACCAAGTTGGCCCATTTCTTATTAGTGAGAAAGAATAACTCACTAGATTAGTTGGCTTGTAGATATGTGAATGAGGTGGTAAGACTGCATAGGGTTCCAGTGTCCATTGTATCGGACAGGGATCCCAGATTCACTTAGATTCTGGAAGAGCTTGCAGTCTTCTATAGGTACTAAGTTGAACTTCAGTACTGCATTTCATCCTCAATAGATGGACAGAGTGAGAGGACAATCAAGACTATTAAGTATATGCTCAGAGCATATGTATTAGAGTTTGAAGAAGCATGGGATCAGTATATAGCATTGATTGAATTTGCATACAATAACCATTATCACAGTAGTATCGAAATGGCACCGTATGAGGCATTGTATGGCATAAAGTGTCGATTTCCTCTGTATTGGGATGAAGAGGGCTTGAGAATAGTTGAAGGCCCAGAATTGATACAAGATACAGTAGAAAAGGTGACATTGATCCAAAGCCGAATTAAAGCAGCTCAAGATAGACAAAAGAGCTACGTGGATCAACATCGAAGGGATATGAAATACAGTGTAGGAGATAAAGTGTTTCTTAGAATGTCACCTTGGCGAGGAGTATTAAGATTCAGTAAAAAGGGCAAGCTGAGCCCTAGGTATATTGGTCCTTATGAGATCATCGAGAGGATAGGACCTTTGGCATACAAATTGGCCTTACCAAATGAGATGTCTCAATTACATAATGTGTTTTATATGAGTATGCTCTAAAGATACCAATCGGATCCGACACATATGATTCCAACTCAAGAGATAGAGGTTACTGAGCTATATTGAGGAGTCGATCAAGATAGTGAGATCTCAGATAAAACAACTGAGAAATTAAGTAATTCCAATGGTGAAAATCCTTTGGAGGAATCACTCGACTGAGAAAGCAACATGGAAAACAGACGAGCAAATGCAGAGATAATATCCCCATTTATTTGAACAATCAGGTAAAAATTTTGAGGACAAAATTTTATTAGAAAGGGGATAATTGTAGCATCCTGTTATCCCATGTTAAGGGTTAGAACCCTAAAATAGTGTATATGAGAGTTATTGAGAATTAGAAAGCGCATTTCATACTCATGCATATTATAGCATACACATACACTTGAATATTGAATTATTGCATATTAAAATGATTACACATGTATTCATTGACATTTTCTGGGTATAATTGAGTTATAAATGTGATCATATTGAGAATTGTGGTTTTATATGTGTTGAAAATTGATTTGGAAAGTATATGCATTGATTTAGATTTTTTGGTGAAATTTAGGAAATTTCTGAAAATTTGGATAATTTTGGACTAAGAAAAATGCCAAGTTGCAAGACAACTAATAAATAGTAGTAGAATTTATTGTCCAATGACAATGTAAATTTTGATAAATGATTTTGGAATTTATTGACAAGTGTCATTGAAAATTGAGAGACAATTGGATTAGAAATTAGAGACAAATAGACTAGTTTTTAATAAGGGTCCAAATGGGACCATAGGAAGGTGACAAGTGACGGTGACAAGTGACAATGACAAGTGGTAGTGACAAGTGTCACTACCACTCACCACTCCTCTCTCTCATGATTCTTTCACTTGAAAGACCAATATAATTGCTTTGTCTTTCATTTCTACTCTTATCTTTCATCTTTTTCGTGGCTTTCTCTTCTTCTTCATGAATTTTGATTCACCAAACCTTCATCAATGTTACACCTTGCTTTCATCTATTAATTGCTACCTCCATCTTGTTGCCTCTTTCTTTTGTCACTAAAAACCTATCCCTACCATCTTTAGAAGATGAAGATCGTATGATGTTTGGGAGCTAGAGTTAAATGTTATTTTTGACGATTTGAAGCTAAATCAAGTAAGTTATGCCTTAAATATCATGGGTATGGTTAAATGAAGCTAGATTTATGAGCAAATTAAGATTGATGACTTGATTATGCAATGTTTATGTATGTGTCATAGGTGATGAAAAGTTTATGTAAATGTCTTCCTTTTGTATATGTATGATGAGTAATAATTCATATATTGTTATAAAGATGCTTTTTTGAGGTAGAATGATCATCATAATGGTGTTAGGATGAGTGCAGAAATTTGATGATGAATGGGTACACCTATATGTTCTGTTTTTGGTTAATGATCAAATCTATATCATGATTTGTTTGTGAATGATATTGAGTTGAAATATAATAGAGAATAAAGAGGAAATGAAGTAGAAAAGATGATCTAGGTACAAGATGGGTTAGATGTAAAATGTTGGAAGTTATAAAATTTGGAAAAATTGAAAGGGAGTGCTGGAAAATGTTAGCAGTAACATTTCCAATGATTATGCTTCTATATTTTAGTCATAACTTGTTCTGTAGTTATCTAAATGAGATTATTTTTAATTTGGATTAAATTAGATACATAAGGATACATTTTACATGAAGACATCAAATTTAAATTTTGTCCTTAAGAGTCTCAAATTTAGACATGAAGTTCAGAATTGGGTGCAGCAAATTAGTGAATGAATGTATATGTTTGTGTTATGTTTTGAGAGTATGAAAATTGTTCTATTTTGGGTGTTTATAACCAAACATGGAATATGAATTGTGTATGGATGATGTTGAGCTGAAATTAGGTATACTTGAAGAAGTTATCAACTTGAAATGATGAATTTGGAATATGAATTGTTGATACTTATAAATGAGATATGTTATAGAAAAGAAAGATAGGAATCCATGAATGATGAGAATTAGTTGTAAGTGAAGAATCAAATAAGTAGAGATTTGAGAGTTTAATGCAATCAAATTGGTGGCTGAATTGGTATGTTAGGAGTGAAAGTGAGGTTAGGATAGATGTAGAAACCATTTGGAATGCTCTTGAGTGAGTTTTGTCTCACCTATGTCCATTAAACAGATATTAAGTCCACTAAACAGACCTTTTTAAGTCAGAAAAAGCTCCTATCCTTGTCCACATCCATTAAACGGACTTTAGATCTGCTAAATGGACCTTCACGATTCAAAAAAATGTCCCAACCCCATCTCTGTCCGTTAGGGGGGTAATGTCCGCTTAGCGGACATTCACTGTACACTTTCAGAAATTCGTGATTTTGCCTCTAGATAGAAAAATCTGTCTATAGGGTTTACACAAAAGTTGTATATCTCGAAGTGTTCTTCGAAAGAATCCTAGAATGACATTGATCCGACATCTATAGAAAAAGTTATGCATTTTGTCCCAAATTATGTTTGTTTATAAATGAATGACTTATCATTCTTTTTCTCAAGAGATATTTAGGCTTGATTGTGAATATGAATAAGCCTAGTTGATGTTATATTGAGCTAATAAAGTAAAGAAAGTTTTTTAGATGTTAAGTAATGATTCCAAGATCATGTTCATTGGTTATAAGATGAGTATTAAGGGAATGTACCTGGGAATGTCATTAAACATGCATCGTACATACTTCATATATATAAATGTGCATCAATGAATACTTATAATTGCAAAAAGTTGTGATGCATATAAATGGGTATGTTTTGCATAATATAGAGGAACATATAGAGAACCATCATCCAGACGTTACTGGGATTTTAAGGTAATAGCTTTTGGAACAAACTGTGAGTAACCTAGACGATCTCACTCAATTAATTGTTTATATTAGATTATATTTTGAATTAGCTTATGAATGTGATTTGATTGTGTTGATTCTGAAAAATGAAGGTCCGAGGCTTCTGACACTTGAATGAGATATTAAAGTGCTACTTTTATGTAAATGTGAAGAAATAAGTGATTTTTTAACTGATTGTTGAATGTTGGACTAAGGTCCAAAGATAAATGTATTCGGAATGTGAATGTGAAATTATATGATTGATTAAAAATATGAGGATGTGAAGCATTCCATTACATGAATGCATGAAAGATAAAGACAGCAATAACCGGAGTCGCCAGTATAAAGAGCTTAATGCTCAGACTGTGATCAGAGTCTCAAGCTCAGTTGTGAATATACTCGGTATCTACTAAGGGATATGACACATTATCTGATACTGCTAAGTCTCCACGAGTGATATGGGCTAGTAAAAAGGCATTCGGTCACAACGATAATAATAAATGAAAGCGAGTCTCATATGCACTACATTTATAATTGATGTGAATTTTGTATAAATCAAATGTTCGGTATGATTGTTCTAAAGGTGATATATGATGCTTTATGTCAAAATGCAAAGATGTGAATTATATGTTACATATGTTGATGTGTTGCATGAATTGAGTTAACCATCGATGATAGTTACCTCATTGAGTTCACAAAACTTATCAAAATTGCAACGTTGATTTTTCAGGATCGAGAGAGGACTTTAGCTACTGAGAGACTCTAGAAGAAATAATATTCTTGTATTTTTGGAAAGAGGAAATGGCTCAAAGGTTGGTCAGCTGAGATTGGTGGATTAAATAGAATTTTTGTATAATTCATCATATGTAGCATATTTTTGTATTTAGTTTTGTCATTGTACATATTCAGATGATACTGTAAAGCTATAATGTACATATTGTTTAAATAATGAAATGAGGAATTTGGCTTTTAAATATTGTGTCTTTCTTGATGGTGTCTTATAAGAGAATAAAGAATGATGAATCCATGTTTAAATGAATGTTGTGAATGATCTAGCGTGTCATTATCATGGGTTAGGTACTAGAATGTCCTCAGGGTGTTCAAGTATGTACCCCGATATTCGAGGACTAATAAGTATGCATGGAGTTAAGCACAGAATTTGGTAGTTGTAACCTTCCTCCAAAGGATAGGGCACGGTTGATCCTAGAGGACAATCTCTTTTGAATTCTTTCAATAAGAGGATAACATTCATTAAATTGAATCCATCTAGAAGTGCTTCGTACGCCTAAGTAGCATAGGGGAGTTGTTTTCTTTACATTCCATTTAAAGAGAGGACTCTTCCTTCCATGTATTTTGCACTTTTAGAGAGAACAAAAAGGCTTTTATTGTAGTTAACATTCAATCCATACATAAAGCTAAATTGATTCAAAGAATTCGTAGGGTGCATGATAGAAACCTCATCAGCCTTAGAGAATAGAAAGAGACCATCTGCAAAGCATAAGTTCACCAAAAAGACTTTCTTGCATCGGTTGTGATGTTTAAACCGTGAACCCCTGCTAGTATTGTGTTTCAAGAGAGAGGTTAGGGCCTCCATACATAATATGAATATATAAGGAGACATGGGATCCCCTCGCCTAAGTCCCCTTTCTTCATGAAATTTTTTGTAGAAATTCCATTAACCAAAACAACATAAGAAATAGTAGAAATAAAAGCATAAATCCATTTAATAAACACCCTAGGGAAACCCATCACTTCAAGAAGCCTCAAGATAAAGTTACATCCTACACTATCGAAAGCCTTCTTAGCAGTTACTCAAGGAAGAAAGTACTTTGACTATCACTAATCAAGGACCCCACACAATTTTAAGCCTATTGGCAATAATCTTTGTAATCACTTTATAATTAGAGTAAACAATAAGCCTGTATTCCTCCCAAGATGTTGGATTACTTAGTTTAGGGACTAAGCAGAGATAGGTTTTGTTGATTTCCTTTAACAGAATTCCTAAAGAGAAGAATTCTTTAATAATTGCTTTCACCATCGATCCAATCTCAGGCCAAGCTTTCTAAAAAAAGAAACCATTGAAACCATTCGAACCTGGAGCCTTTTTAGGATTCATTTGGAAGACAACCTTTTCTATCTCTTAGTCTTCAATAGTTATAGTTAATAAAGTCTTCTCTTCATTGGATAATTTGTTATGAACAACAGAATCCAAAAGGTAAGTTTACACAGTTGTATTTCGTGAGATATAGAAATCTTTGAAATACCTCTTAGCTTCTTTTAATAAATCCTCCTGTTTGCTAATCTTTCTCCCATCTGGCATAGTAATTTCCTTAATAGAGTTATTATTCTCCCAGGCAATTATTGAGTAAAAGAAAATTTTGGATTTTTTTCACCTTCTTTGAGCCATTTAATCCTGTCCCTCTGCTCCATAACACTAGCATGATTTTGAAGGGCAAATAGTCTAACAGAGCATATTTTTCTTGATATAAAATGGAACAATCCCCAGGATTATAGAAAAGAGTATGTTGAATTGGGATAAATTGTCCCTGGCTACTAAACTGACTTGGAAAGTGCTCTCCCCTATCTGTTTCTTTAGTGACTTTAAGCCCTCTCTGATTAGTTTAAGAATCTACACACATTTGAATTGGAGAGTTCCATTAACACTTGATGTCACCCCTACCCTCAAGCAGTCTTGAAACCCATCTACATCGATCATATAATTGTTGAATCTAAAAGGATGGCAATGCTTCACCTTTAGGAACAAATCCTCCACAATTATTGATGTATGATCTGAAAACATAGGGTCAAAGAAAGACGCCTTACTTTCAGGTAATTCTTGTAACCATAACTCGATCTAACTTTTTCCTGAGAGGTTATTCATTAGCTTGCTTATTACTCCAAGAGAAGAAATGACCAGTTACCTCAAGGTCTAGAACTCCTAACTGATCAACACAATCCTTAAAGTTAGTAAAGTAATTTCCTAAAAAAAATGCCCTTCTGCTTCCGTTCCATATAGTGGAATTAAAGTCACTAGAAATGAGTCAAGGTCTTACCACTCTTCTTTGAAAACTCAGTAAGCTCTCCCAAAGAACCTTCCTCTAAAAACCATGGTTGAAACCATACACTATCCAGGCAAAAACAGGCGTATTCTACTTAATAAAATACCACTTCATGGGGGGGGGTAATGGAGTGTTGTATCTCCTTCCACTACTATTACTTGTTTCCAGCTCTTCTTAAGATTCGAGGATGAGGGACCTTTTCCTGGTAGTAGCCAAAGAGGGGTTCAGAGAGAAAGCAAAGAATTTTTGGAAAGGAGATGAAAATAACAGTTGTTTGCAAAGATGATAAAACAAGTGGTTGTGGCTTGAAAGGAAGAGAAAGATGAAAGGAAAGAGCTAGGTAGAAGATTGAAAAGGTGTTAAGAGTTGGAACACATGCAAAGGATTGTGGCTTGCAGGGAAAAGAGAAAAGAAAAGCTAGAGATCAGAAGAGCTGGAGGCTGGGGGAAGAGAGACGAATTAGCAGATCCCATTTCTTGATGATGGAGAAAGGCGGGGAAGAAGGAGCAGGAGCATAGCAAAGCCATCCGAAGGGGAAAAGCGATCATGTAGACAGGAAAAGCAAAGACGTGAGTGAGGGGTGTAACATGATGACACTACTTTGTATGTTGCCGATACATGCTCATATGTTTACTCTACAGGACCTTCATTTCGCTTTCACGGTCAATAAGCTATTCACTAGACTTGATAATAAACCCAAAGTAGATCCCTTTTTCCTTAAATTGTTTGGTTGCGCAAGTGCTATAGTAGAATAGAATAAAATAAAATATAACTGCATTTTACATTTATATGTTGATAAACGCCCTTATTGAAAGCTCCCGAGTTTCCAAAACCTAATCCACATTCTAAACCTCATAACCGTAATCTCCAATTCTCTGGTGATTGATATTGGAACTATCCCCAAAAGCAAGAGACTGGTTATTGCATCCCAGGCCCGGTGGTTATCACATCTGTACGTGCCCTCATTGTGCTAATTGTTACAAAGGTCACCTTGGAACTCAAACTTTCACCGAAGTTTCTCGCTCACACCCTTTGCACGGCAGTCTCGCTTA
>JANSVA010000217.1:37024160-37034640 GCA_025504915.1 Erythroxylum reticulatum | reverse complement strand
TAATGTAAAATTAATACAATGTTGACAAAAAAGTAAAATAATTATATATATATATATATATTTATTAACTTTCTTAATTTGTAGGTTAATAAAATTTTAAAAACTCTTAATTTTTAACATTTTAAACAAAATGCTTTATAATTAAATTTTGGTTAAAACAACATGTAACATGAGTTATCAAATACTATTTAAATGATGAATCAATTCATCTCTTAAACCTAATCCTAATTAATTAAACATATTTTAAATTAGTAATTTATTATAATTATCTTAAATTAAGTTTAATTAATTTGGGTGAGTTTTAAGAGTTAAAGTTAGTTTATGACTTTTGATTATGTTTCACCGTTATTTTTAATCAAAGTATAAGTTAATAAAACTTTTCTAAATTAAAAAGAAAATTTTCAAGAATTACTTAAAATTTCAAAAAAATGCAGGAGATATCTATGTCTTTTACTTATATATATATATATATGATCAATAATTAATTCTTTGTTAAAATCATAACACTATTCACAGAGGCTCTTATTGCTACGACGATTTGGAATGGAACATCTCTATTTACAATTTAGTACTTGTCGAATACCCTTAGCCAGCCTATTCATTAAAAAACTGGTTGATATGAAATTATCATTAAGATGAAAGAAAACAAAACGTATTCAGTTATTTTGCGTTAACTACATGTACAGGGCGAAACATATATTTTGTGTTAACGATCAAAAAAAGAAAAAATCGAAAATAAATAGAAGAGATGACAAAAAGTTAGAGAAAGTTCTTCGGTGTTACCGTCGGATCCTCCATTTCCTCTATCTCAGATTGATCCTCCTCTCAAGTTTGACCTTCTTCAATCAATGGCCTCGACACTTTCTTCTTCTGATGAATACTCGGAACAACAACAACAAGACCAGTCAGCCAAAGACACAGACAAAGAGTGCGTTCACAAGACCAAAACCATTCAGTTTCTGGGACGCACCACTCCCATCGTTCTCCAAAACGACAATGGTCCCTGTCCTCTTCTCGCCATCTGTAATTCTCTCTCCCTCTAGGGTTTCCCCCTTCTATTTTCTGTTTGCCTGCTGCTTGCAAAATCAAAATAAAGAAAACAAATGCCCAACTGATTCCTTTCCTTTTCTTTTTAGGTTAAAATGATGAATTAGTGAATGTCTTTGTGTTCCATTGTGTTCCTCACTGAATTGACCCGAATTTGATATATTAGGGCGGCTCTTGAACGGAATCAGGACTAGAATTAAATTCTTATCATCATTTTTTGTGCCTTTGGATTAGGTAATGTTCTTCTGCTAAAGAACAACTTGAATTTGAGTCCCGACACCGCTGAAGTTTCTCAGGAGAAATTGCTGTCTTTGGTTGCCGAACGCTTGATTGATTCCAATGCTAATGTCAATGTAATGATTCACAGCTTTCTTCTTTTGGTTGCTTTGTGATGTTTCTGTTGGCCGATACCGTAAATCGCTTTTAACTGCTCTCTTTTCTTCCTTTTGAAGAATAAAGATGCAGGGTATCTTGAGAATCAGCAACAGAATATTGCTGATGCAATCGATTTGCTTCCGCGACTTGCTACTGGAATTGATGTAAATATAAAATTTAGGAGGTAGCATTCTCTTTACCCCTCTCTACACGAAATGTTGAAGCCCGATATTTAAATTGTTGCTTGTGGGTTTCACAGGATAGATGATTTTGAATTCACCCCAGAATGTGCGATATTTGATTTGCTTGACATTCCTTTATATCATGGTTGGATAGTTGATCCTCAGGTATGCTCATTCTTACCCACAATCAACGTTTGATTTTGTAGTGTAATTTTGTGTACATTATGATGCCTTTACTATTACCTGATATTTCTGTTATGCATCGCCTTGAAAGCTCAAATAAAGTTTCTCAATGGGAGTCATTATTTTTGCTAAGCAGACATAATAAAAGAGTGCATGTTGGATGGATTTATCTACCTTAATGCTCCATATTACTTCTTTTATTTGAAGTTCGGGGGAAATCTCCCCCTTCCTGTGGTGTAGTATAACAATGCTTTTTAAAATGAAGCTCTTTTGTCCCTTTACTTATAAGAGTGAGTTCAAAGGGGGATCACTTCATATCTTTTAGAGTGCAAAATGTAAAATCTTCTTACTGTTATATGCTTCAATACCAGCCATCCTACTTGAGTATTGTTTATCTAAATTTGTGAAGGATTTTGCTATCCTTAGGTAGGCACCACTGGGGTTTTAGCAAAGGCATTCTTTCATAGTTGTTAAGATAATGGGATTTAGCTTATAGAGCTGTTTTTATTTGGATTGATAGTAGACTGATATCCCTAAGACATATTGCTAGGAGGTTGAGTATTGGATAGCCTGATTAAACTATTGACTGATGTTGTTCCACATTGGTTCAAGCGTAAGAAACATAGTTTTGGTACGTATGTTATTTGCAAACATAGTTTTCTCATAGTTGGTGGATTCCATTTCCTTTTTCAAATGAATTTGGTTCTATTTCTTTTTTTTTTTTTTGGTCTATTAGATGTTTGTCACTTTGCTAATCTCAGTTGAGATTGAGGATTCTAATATGAAATCCATTTTTTAAAAAATGAATGGGATTTGGAAACTTTGTTACTCTTTCTTTTATGAAAAAAACCATTGCATGATAAGAAATTAACATTCCATTGGAAGTTAATATACGAAGTATGGAGTCAAGTGGTTCATCTATTTATATGTACAACAACAATAATAATTCTGTAAAAATCCCGCTAAAACGCGGAGTCTAGGAAGATCTAATAATACACAGCCTTACTCCTAACTAATAGAAAGGCCTTGGCCCTGACTAGTAGAGAGGCTTCATCTATCTATAAATGACCACTTGTAAAACTAACCATACCTCCTTAATCTATTGCATGCAACTTCATTTCCTTCACATTGAGTATGAGAGGAAACAAAGGTTTTGAAAGTCCGCCCTTCACATTTATATTATTGGCTAAATTGGCGCTGTTGGAAAGGCTTTTGTTACCCTCCATGACTGCATAGAAGAGCTCCAGGCAATATGCTCTAATGTTGCACATGTAAATCCCAACTGTCTTCCCAGTTTGATCCCAAACAAGCAGGCCTTGCTTTTTGCAAGTTGACACCTCCTACTCTTTGCCTCACATATGCAAAATCTTGCCCCTAGATTCCCCTAGAACTTTCTATCATTGTTCCTGGATACACTCCAATTCTCCGAAATTTGGTAATTCTCGGTAAAGACGGAGAGCTCAGAATTGTGTAAGCATATCTATTGCTTTTCTTACTTATTTATTTATATTCAACTTGTGTTGCCTGATTGCAACTTTATTTCGGAACCTTGCAGTGGGTGCTAGCGATTCAATGCCATATCTGCTACTTCCTGATATGTTTGTTGGAAATGATGCAAAATCTGAGAGTTCCTGCTAGATGACTATTGTTTCTTTTATTGAACTGTTACAGGATTATGACACTGCTAATGCCATTGGTTCAAAGTCCTATAATGCTCTTACTGCAGAACTTGTTGCCTTGGAAACACAGAAAATTGAAAGCAATCATAAGAATGACCTTGATGAAGAAAATAAGAATGACCTTGGGGAAGATTGTGTTGATTTTGCTGCAGCTACAACTGCTACCCTTGGTGTTCCATCCCCAAGTCTTTCTAAAACTAGATCTTTTGATGAATCTCCGTGTTCTGACCACTTGAAACTTAGAAAAGGGGACCTAGAAGAAGAAGCAGAGCTTCTAAAGGCCTTAAAAATGTCAGAGGCAGATTTGCCAACTTCAGTAGGTGAGTCACTTATGGCCCAAGTGAATGACGGGGTTGTTTCTGTTGATTTAGATGGGACTACATGTATGAAGATTTTTGAGCCTGCAGATTCACTTGATACATCAAAGGACATTGGGGTTGATACTAACCATAGCGCCTTGAACAATGATAACAATAAGTTGACATCTCCTGAAAATCTTCAAGCGGAAATTGCATGTTCCTCTATAGAAACTGATCAGAGTGTATCTCTTCCTAAGTCTACTAATAAAGATTCTGAAGGCGATATGTCTTGCAGTGATGTCGCTACCAAGGATAGTATTGAGAAGTTGGTTCGGATGGAGGGCGTGCAATCCCATTCTTCTGGGAAAAATACTGAACCAGTTGATATGGATGTTGTACAGGGAGGTGAAAAATTCGCGAATCAATCCACTTCAACAACAAATGTTCATGTGCCGGCAGAATTTACAATGGCACATGATATGGAAATGTCAGGTATATCTGCATCCAATCCAGAGTCAGATTCATCTAGTGGCGCAATGCAGAACACAGATTCAGCTGAAGCATTCACTTCAAGTGTGGATGGAAGTGAACCTATATATGAAGGAGAAGAGTGCATACTGGACTCTGGAGCTGCAGTCTATGAAGATCGAGAGCCTATGTATGAAGGTGAGGTGATCCTTGCTGAACAAGCTGATAAGACTGTGAGGCCTAATGATGAAATCACCCCACAGCAAGGTTAGTTTGCTTCATTTTAAAATGCGTAAACTTTCTTTTTTAAAATTGTCGATGTTTCATCTGGCATCACAAATTTTTTATGTACACACCATAAAATCTTTGTTACATATTTTTTCAAGAGACTTTGTTTATTTTTTTAATATTCATCAGGGAAGCTGATAAGGAACTTCTTGAACAGCAATGCTAATCAGCTGACCTTTTATGGGTATGTTGATTCATTTGTCAGTATATAAAATTTAATTATTAATTATTACTGTTTTCCTCCAGTCTCATCTGAATTTGTGGAAGTCGTATAACAGAATTGGTTATTTTGCAGCCTTTTCTGCTTACAAGATGGGCTTAAAGAACGTGAGCTGTGTGTGTTTTTTCGTAATAATCACTTCAGCACCATGTTTAAGGTTAGTTAACAAATTTGACATGCAACTGTTGTCACCATTGCTGAATGCCATTTGCCTACTTATCTGAACTATGCCGATCTAGGAAGAAGATATAAATTATTTCTTTCTTGGTCTACTAGCTTTGATGTATTCAGTCTCCTCTCTTGTGCAGTATGATGGTGACCTTTATCTCTTAGCTACAGACCAAGGTTTCATAAATCAGCCTGATCTAGTATGGGAGAAACTGAATGAGGTAACACCATTAAATAAGGGTTTAGACTTCATCACTGATTCCTGACTGAGAGATGTTATAACATAATACTGAGAGGTTGGGAAGTGTTCACTTTTCCTAATTGTGGATTTATTTTGTTGAGAGTTGCAGAGTGCAGTGATCTTTTCCAGATTAAATTATGTATATCGTCTTGGACCTCTCACATTTGTTTTCTGGATTCCAAATAAATTAAGAGATAACCCTAAAAGTGAAAATTCAAAGTTGGGCCTGGAATGTTGGGTCAAGTTTCCCTTGGTAAAATTTCCGACCATTTGGTCTTGATATTGATTGCCTGTGTTTTGCAGGTCAATGGAGATTCTTTATTCATGACTGGCAATTTTAAAGAATTCAAAATAGAAAGCCATGAAAGTGACAGATGGGATGAACAAAATGCCTTGGACAGCACTGCAGTATGCATATAATTTTTGTTTGAAAATGAGGAGATTTGTAGCATTTGCAAGTTTGATCATTGGTTTTTTTCTTTTTTGTCAGGATTACATTTCCAGGATTAACACTGATCCACAAGATATGAAGTAATTACTCTTGACTTAAACCAGGGTCACTTCATTTTGCTGCAAAACATATTGAATGAATGATGATCAGTGATCCTATAGCATCTTTGTATATTTTCCATTCCCTTTAATCCTATAATCTTTTACCCTTATTAGGGCTTAAGATAATATTGTCAATTTATTGTTTTGTCAGCGCTGATCTGCAATTAGCAATAGCACTTCAGCAACAGGAGTTTGGGCAACAACACTTGCAGCGGAATAATCTGCAGCAACCATCTGTTAGTAGCAGTTCGAGACTAGTTACTGGTCCTCAGGTAGACAATTTATAGTGCTACAGTTGGATGCATGTAAATCATGCTTGTCTATTAAATGACGTGTTTATGTCATGAGGAAATTATTGTTGCAGTTTTTACATGCCAGCTCAGATTTTTGCCTTTTGCAGTAACTACGTGTCTGTGCATGTGGTGCGTGCACGGATAATATGAATGTTTTGTTCGGGAACTTAAAAAGTTTGCATGGTAGTTGAGATAGCATAAATGGTTGAGGAGTAATGCCTTTTTGCTTAAGTAATTTACCATTCTGGAATTATGTGATTAGATTCAATTCTCTCATTTTTTGATCTCAATGCCCATAATTATACTGAATTGTTCTGCAGGTGCCGAGAAGCACTGTGAAAAACTCGTCTTCGACTGCTAGAACCGAAGCAAAATCTAAAGATAGGTGTAATGTGATGTGACTTCTTTTCGGTGGCAATTGGCATTGTTTAATGTAAATGGTTTGTAGCTTGGGCCCAATGTATGATGACCTCAATAAGACACTTTGACCTTACATGTGACTAGATCGAATTTTTGGTTATTGAAAAGGAAGTATATAATGCCTAGACTTTGTAAATCATCCGAGTTTAGGCGTTCTTCTAATTCCCTTCCCAATCTTTACTCCTTGGCTTACCTACTATTTGAATGAGAAATGGGCAAGGCAAAAGATCCCAGATTCATCTTGTAGATAAATTGACTCTCTCTCTCTCTCTCTCTCTGGGTGTGTGCTTTTGGTAGCTCCTAGTCCTTTGAAGTCCATATAGTAATGGATTGTAATTTGAAGAATGGAGAATTACCTTCCTAGTCCCATTATTGTTCAGCATGTGCCATGCCATTTTCTCTAAGGCGAATGCTGGAAAAGTGGTGGAGGTGAGAGGGTAGAAGTTTTGGATTCTTTTGAAAATTGCCCTATCAATTCTCACTGTTAGGAATGGCAACCAGTCAAGTCGGCTTATGTTTATAGGCTATAAATTTTATTAGGCGTCCAGGTTTGAGTGCAATCAAGTTTTAGGGGGGGTCCAAAATTAGTGATAATATGTTTCAAAACTTGATTGGGTTGGCTAAAATTTTAAATATCTTCAGGACCCAAAATATATAATAAAAAATACATAATAGAAATTAAGTTTCTAAATGCAAGCGACAAATGATTACTGGAGTTGGAGTTTTCTTTATTGATTTGCGTAAAATCACAAGTAAAGACTATCTTTATTTGCAAAAAAACAAATAAATTATATTAAATAAATAGTAAATCAAAAAGTAAAGATTAAAAAAACAAACCAACAGTAGAGTAAAAGGGACTAACTAATCATTATAATCAAGATTGCCAATAATTTGCATAATTGCATCTACATATAAAAAATCATTATATAAATTATGCTTAGTTACGCGACAATTTTATTAAATGAATATATGGTAATTAACAAATTATATACCTTCGTCATTAGATATTATTTGAAGAAACTTTTAGTTGGATAAGTGGTCTACGTACTTATTAGAATTAAAACAAAGAAAATGTATGATAATTTTGATAAATAATTGTTAAAATTATAAAGGTAAAAAAAATTATCAAAAAGTATGGAGTTTATCTTAAACATGTTCAACGCCTAACTAATTTCAAGCATACATTAGGACTTCCACAGTCTTAGGATGAAGTCAATTATGATGAGGACTCACTATCCTGCCACTAATACTAAAAGTATACTCAAAAACGATAATAGATATTAGAATTGTTAAAGAGGTTTTGTGCAGGTGATTATTTAATCTGATATCAACCTCTATTTGGATTCCACTATAATAATATGTCAAATTGCTCATTATTAATAAAGGACACAATCTCTGCGTCCAAATATTTATCCAACTCTATCTTATTATAAGTTTCAATACTTTTTTCTTTGATAAATTACTTAAAAAGGAATCACTAACTTCTAACTGTAGTTGATGATGATGATGTATAACAACAAATGAAGTTGATACCTAACTATTGTAATCATGCTCTTTCTCCATTTTAAATTAACAATTATTAAATAAATTATACCACAAATGTTTAATAAAAGTCAATATGTCATTCAACATAATAACCATATAATTAACAATAAAAGAATTGTAGGCCCTCCTTCTTATACCTTAGGTTTAACATAGAAAGGACTGCCATCATAGCGTTATCATACACCAATAAGAATTGTATTTTCTATCATTTACTTTATCATATTCAAAATCACCTAATAAAAAAACTAACTAAATAATGCTAGCTTAATCGTACGTACATGACTAAAGGGCAAATGTGTGAAGTTGGATATTTTGTTTTTGAAAAACAAATCAATAACATTATGAAATATTGCGAACTTTGCACAAATTGCTTTGTCCAACTCTTATTGTTCTTCTTTCCACAAGCAAGTATATTGGGATCTCTTTTTCTTAACTTGATAAGTACCGTACTATACTTAGTTGCCAACTCTTAACATTTTGAATGTTGAATTCTATATGATAAGATAATCTAAAACCAACTTATTTGTGTACAAAAAGCGTAGCGTTTATAAAGTTTTTTTTCAAAAATTTTAACTCTTTTAGATGTCATACTCTAACATGCTACGATATTTCAGAGTCTTTACTCCTTTTGGTACCTTTAATCCCTTCTTCATTATCAAAATCACAATATGTATGAGACGACATGAATAAAGAAACCTCTTATCCATCACCAAGCTACCAACTAATAGACTGGATTGAGTTCGGTCTCCTATAAGCCTGAGCCTAACTTAAAAATTTATGTAAAGTCTCAAATTCAACTCATGACCTAACTAGGTCTAAAATTTATAGCTCTAATTTGAGTTCAGTCAAGCTTTATATGATTTGAAGCTCAATCGAGGTAGGCCAGGCTAGAAAAGAAAGAAAATTAATATTATTGAAGAAACTAAGATATCACTAAGAAAAGCACATTTGAAATCAATCTTGAAGTGACATTCTTTGCAAATTGGCATTAAAAAAACATCTATATAAATCTCTGTACTAATCATAGATGAACTTCCCACAATCAAATTCAATAGAAACTGGGTGATGCGAGTGAGAAGGAAGTTATATACAATAGAAAATATCATAAAGGAAAATCAAACTATTTTGAAACAAAATGAATAGCATCAGAAAGTAAAACCAACCCAAAAAGAGTAAGCTAAGACCCATCAATATGAGAATTAGATATAACTATTATTATGCCATGAGAAGAGAATTTACTAGACATGTCTCACCATAAAAACAATAAAAACCTCCTCATGCTGAGGCTCCTTCTTTGAAACTTCAACAATCTATGCCATCTCTGGCTCCAATTCATTTCGATTATAGCCTTATATGACCCAAGTTTTGTTTCGATGATGGTCACTCTTTATGAATTTAGAAGGAAAAATGAGGCATTGTGGATGGAAAATGACAAAGGCTAAAACTGAGGATTTAGAGAGAGAGAAAATTAGGTTTGGAGAGTAAAATAGGTTTCGCAAGAGAAAATGGTTCCTTTAGCATGAATTATTTCTTTATTTAGTATATTACTAGGTACTATTAGAACTCTCCATTGTGATTCTTATGTTGCTAAATGATTATGCTTATCCATATAAAACAATTATAAATAAGATATGATGAACATAGATGTTTGAGAATGCATATGATAATATAGCTATACAATCAACGAAAGAAACTTGATATGTTTCAGTATACGATAATCATGAAACCAAGTCATATAAATACATATGCATACAGCAAATTCAAATCATCTTAATTAATCAAACATAAGAGAAATAAGAAGTGATCCTACCCAACAATGAACCAATGAACTATGGTTATTTGTGATTGATAAGTGTTTAAAACATTTTTGTCTACCCATATGCTTCAAATTTCAAGAAAAAGATGCATGAACTCATCTTTGGGATTTATCTTTGCACATATTCATTTTTTCAAAAAATGTTCAACATGTAATAATGGTACTCTCATTGAATGTCTCACTAACTAGAATAAGAAGGAACCATCACCAGCAAGCACCTTTCCGAATTGCTAATAGCCATATAACAAAGTGCTCTTTGAAAGATAATATCATATGTTTTCAATTAATTTTGTCCCTATATGATTACTAGAATATAAAGATGGAAAAGAATAGGAAAATAAATAATAGGACATAAACCAATATCTAATTGAAAATTAAATATGCAAACAATCAAATAGTTTCTGACTCAATGAACTGATTGAAGAAGAAGAACAATTACCTAATTGAGAATGAGAGATTAAGAGAGACAATAACTAGGGCAATTAAGAGTCTAGAGCTCCCTGAGAGTGACAGGAAGGATAAGAGTAATTAGTTCAAGAGTGAGAGAGACACAAATAAATAACGCTAGGGCTAGGGAGGAGATGAGGAGTGCAGTAAGAGGATCTAAAAAAGGAGGTTTATAGGAATAGGGAGGAGATGAGGGTCTTAAGTCATTTTTTCTTAGTAATGAAATGTTTTCATTTTTTTTAACAAAAATTATTTCA
>JANSVA010000217.1:37008657-37024060 GCA_025504915.1 Erythroxylum reticulatum | reverse complement strand
AGGGAGGAGATGAGGGTCTTAAGTCATTTTTTCTTAGTAATGAAATGTTTTCATTTTTTTTAACAAAAATTATTTCATTTTTTATATAGCTGAGTTTGGACTTTAGGCTAAATTAGATCATAAAACTAAAGATGAAAATTTAAAATTTTAAAATAAAAAGTTTGAATTCTAGAGATGTCAATAGGTTGGGTTAGGCCCGGTCACCATGACCCATCCCATGGCCTGAAGGGTCACAGGGGACCAGGCTAACTCAGCCCATCATATATAGTTTTAAGAAATTGGTTAAAAACGATGTCATTTTTGACAAAACGGTCAGGCCATGGGCCGGCCTATGACCCGATCGACCTGGGCCAAAATCGGGATAGGCCAAGCTCTTTTTGCCATCCCTATTGAATTCAACTTGAGAAAAATTTTGTTAACTTTCGACTGGGATGAATGAAGGTTAGACTATTTTATCAACCCCACTCATTACATGTTCAACACCAAGCAGACATGTTCCCAAAGGAAAGGTGAATTGCAAATGTACAACATTTCATCATTCCTGACAATTTTATTTTATAATTAACAACATTTCATCATTCCTGACAATTTTATTTTATAATTAATACGAATTATCAATTTGATTATATTTTCCTTAGACAAAAACAAGAAAATAATAATGCTTAGAGACTTTCTACAAGTGATTTTAATGGAAGAGTTTATGCTAACATGATTTTGTGGTTTTCATTTTGTTGTTCATTTCTTTTAAATGGTTAAAAAATTGTAAAAATAGAAGAGACAAAGAGAAAAGTAAGGCTATTGGGGGGGGGTGTGATGGTTCATGAAAATGTCTACACCTTATTACCTTCAATTTTAATTTTGAGCTATCTTTTCTTGTTGGAAATTTTTTATTTTACTTTCTTCAAAAAATGAAATATAGGAAAGCTAAAAATAGACACAAAAAAAACAGAAAGAGGATGAGCACCATACAAAAAGATTGGGTGAATTAAATGTTAGACATCTGTTTCAGAAACAACATGAACCCATACTGCTCACTGATTAATTTTTTTCTTATGAGTTTGAATGAAAGTTATACTTTGTTCTCTTCTTTTCTACTTGTTCTTTTTATACACTACAATAGAATAGTCTTTTATTTGCCGCGAAAATTACAGAAGTCATCGCTAAAAATATTTAGCAACGATATTAAATCATAGAGCATATTGTCGCAAAATTCCAATAGTAAAATATCATTTGCACATTTTTACCAAATCGTCGCAAATAATGTTTCGCAACAAGAACAATATGTAGCAAAAATGAATAGGTGACAATATGCAAAATTGTCATCGATAATATTTTGTTACGCTTCTGTTTCATAGCAAAATGTTATTAGCTAGGTTAATGTAAACGTAGGCAATAACTTTTACCGACAAAATTTTTATCGTTGCAAAAAATTATTTGCGATGATTATATTTTCATCAGTAAAAATTTTTAGCTAAGTTTTATAAAACTTCACCAAAACTTATTGGCGATGTTTTACAAAACATAGCAGAAAAGTTTTGGTGACGTTTTATAAAACGTAACGAAATCTTTCTAGCTATGCTTTTAATTTTTAAATAAACATTATTGCTAAAAAATTTATCATGCTAATTTTACTTATTGATCACATTTTTAATCCTAGCTATTGTTTGTAATATTTATATTTTTTCTTTTATAATTTATTATACGAAAATATAATTAAAAATAATTATAAATTAGAATCATTTTATGTTAACAATTGAATATCATTAAATGTTAATTAAAAACATTAACAAAAATAATAATATACAAACTAAGAGTTGTTTTTATCTTAACTACTACTTACACAATTTGAGCTCATTATTTGTTTGAACGTCGTTGCAAGCTTGGCTAACTTTCATTCATTACTTTCTAATTTAGCCCTAAGCGACAAGTTCTCCTCTTGAAGGCAGTCATCATATGCTGGTTTTGATGAGGATGAAACTGTTGGCTTATGACCAAACCCAAGACCTTTGATATAGCTGAATCTTGTACCAACCACGTTTATTGCAAATATCATCTACATTTGATTCATTTCCGTTAGACAATGATCTTTGTAACAACTTCTGCATCTTATTCTAAAATTTTAGAAATAAAATTAATATTTAATTCAAATATTATTAGTTAGTACTACATAAATAAACAAAGTTAAAATTTAAACAAATTTTTATACTTATATAATTATTCTGCGCTTCTTCAAATGTCCAGCCTTCACCTTCCTTGTAGTGTGTCAACTTGTAGAGTATTGTTTATTGTGTTTCAATTCTTTTTTTTTTCATAAAACAGAGTCAAAATGAACTACATGGAAAAGAGTGTGATCCTCATCTTGACTCCGTTTTATGAAAAAGAATTGAAACACAATAAATAATATTGTATCTACTAATATAATTATAGTTTCTAAACAAAGAACTTACAAATTCATTTCGTACGACAACAAATAATTTGAAGCCTTGATTATGAGGAGTTTTCATTTTTTTCTTTGTTAACCTTGACTTTCTCACACTTTTCCTAAATAAATAAAAGAAATAGTCATTAAATTGTCTAATGAGATTAATGGAAGCAAAAGTGAAGAGAAAGAAGACAGACTTTAGCATTGATAGAGGCCCAATAATCACACATTTCACTTAAATTTTCTAGAGTCACTCATTCAAGAACATGTCTCCTTGCCTCCTCATCTGAAGGAAAAGATTGTAGTGGTTATGTAGTCAATAACGATAATCCTTGGATGCTTGAAACTTTAGGATTCTCGATATCGACTATATTGAGCTTCATTTGTTAAGAACAAGTAAAAGTTAAATTAATCTTTAAATAAGTAAAAATAAAATTGCATATAATTAAATAAATTGAAAATTTATCAAACCTTTAGCATACCTATACCTCTTTTTCTAATGCTAATATTGGAACCTGACAACAAAAAAATAATGATAAGAAAAAAATGCATTAAACATGTAAATATATATTTGAGCATAAATCTAATTATATGTGGTAAAGATTAACAAACTGAAGATCCCTCAATACTGAAGTCGGTTGTTGTTATTAGATAGGGTTAGATTGATCGTTGTCGTGGGGGAGGAATAACTTTGCTAGTTGTCACCTTCTTTCCGTTATTTCTACCAAGTGTCATTATATTAAACATCTATAATGATATTATAAAATGATTTCTCAATGGTTTTCTAATATAAAATAAAGCTAATTAGAATAACAACATAAATAACTTGTCAATGTTTCCTTAAATCATTTCAAAACATTTGACAAAACATTAACAAATCATAATCAAAGATGATTAGATCTTTGGCCCACATTTTGAATCACATTAGAAACATTTCTTACGTGTTTTGTTCATTATTTTTCATGATTTGTTAATTGTATTAATTTGGTATGTGAAGATGATTATATTTCCTATTATTTGTGTTGAGACAGTGATAAGTGTCAATTTATCTTCTTTTAGCCATATGTTTAAGACCGAGTTTTAATTTGTTGTGTAACTAATTTCTTTAACACTTAAAAATTGTACAAATTGCATTATTTTTATTCATTCACCTACAGTATTGGTGGTCAATGTTGGTACTTGAGTTACATCATTGATTCCATTCTGATTTTGATAATAACTATAAATAACAAATGACAGAGATTTTATATTGTTTGATATAAGATAAATTTTTTGCAAAGGAATTCAATATGTTGTTATTTTACTGTTAACAATATGTTACTGATAGGTATCATAGTAAGATTTAGACAATTTGTGTCCAACAGGTAATGCCTAATTGAGCAAGTCAATTAACATGTCAAAAGACTTATTACTTCGTTGATTATAGACCTTCAAATGTAACAACTTGACAACAAAAATAGCTGTGAGAAATTCGAGCAACTTGGATATAATTCTTCTTAAGCAACTTTCAATAACGTCCTAAAATTTTCTTGTATAATACTACCAATTATATTTGGCAAACTAGTTTTATTCATAGTCCCCATATAATTCCTATAATCCTTTAATGTCTCACCAATCTCATCATCATCATCATTATCTGCATCATTATTGTTACTATCATCAACAGTTGTACCAACACTTATACTAAAACTTGCTTCCTTACATTTTCCATGATAAAGCCATAGAGTATAGAATTTATCTATGCCTCAGATTAACAAGTAATTATATACCACAACTTGACTTTGCATGTCGACATGTAAGCAATCTATGCATAGATAACGAATACGATATTCATCACCTATTTGATCTTTTACAAATTGTGTGAAACTCTTAGCTCCTACATATTCAATGGACCATTTTTGATGAGACATTCAACTTTTATCCATTAAGATATATAATTAAAAGTAAACAACTAAATTATTAAATGCAATTCTCATTCTATATAATATAATGATAAATCAATACAAGTTACTACTTTTCAATTAATTTGTACAAGTTCTTATACTAAGTTTGAATTAAAGCAAACACTAAGGTATGTGACTTTGTTTACACCTATGAATTGAGAAAGAGACTTCTCACTGTGACTCCTAGGCTTATAGAATATTTCACCGATAAGCCTCATTAGAGTTACATCACAAGTTTCCAACCTGTATAACATCCTACAGATTTATTATGCCTCAAATCATTGTGAATTGTACATGAGTATACAAGTTACTACTTCTCAATTAATTAGTACAACAACATAAACACAAATACTGTCATTGATTCTAAGAATATTGCAAACAACAACACAAAACCAACACCTCCTTTACATTCACACAAAACCCAAACATAAATACACCTACTATTAAAGCAAAACATATGATAGAAATTAATTAGCTGGATGACTTACCTTGATAGATAGACAACCGCAAACTGCAAAGAAGAAGAATGAGGTTAGACGATTATAAACGCTCTTTAATAAAAAAACATGACCTACAAAAAAGACAAATTCATATTTAATATAATACACTTGTTCGTAGAGTTAGGTCTTAGGACTTAAAATGTAGAAAATGCTTATAACTAAAGCTTTTGGATATAAAACTGGTAGCTTACCATTAGATGGGATGAGAGGACTATGTTAGCTTACCATTAGATGGGCTGAGAGGACTATGATCTAAAAGTGATGTTAGAGATTCAAAGTGAACTTTAGTCGAACATCTTATAGGCAGTAGTAAAACAAAGTTCCTAACACAGATTCACATTCAATCAACCTCTTCAATACATGTAACCCCTATCACCTTGTTTTTTCTAAGTTTTAGTCTCTTAATTTCCAAACCCTAAATCCAAGAATAATTCATACTCTTAAGCACTCATTTATTAAACTAACTTCCAATCATAATATACGTTAAACTCAAAGTCAATCCAATCAAACCCTAGGTATATGCATATCAATCTTTAAGTCATGATCCTTGGCATTAATAACAAATTAAAAGTCAATCTGATTCATTAGGCATCATCTCTTTAAACCTTTATCTCTTTTAAGTTAATTTCTTTAAGTTAGTTGAAAAAATGTATAATATTTCTTCTTTTATGTTTAAAAAGCTTCACGGTAAATGTCTATCTTATTTAATAATTCTTTAGTATTAAAAGATTTAGACAAATAAATTAGGATGCATAATAACTTCTTATTTTGTGTTTGATCATTTGGTTAGAATATTAGTGTTCGCTCCTTTTAGTATTCCTATCTTTCTTATAGTTAGGTAGGTGTCAACTCCATTATCTTCAATAATTTTTTCACCTCAAACATACTCTAAATTAGTCATAGCATAATAATGATACCCTACATTTCTTTCAATTAGAAAATGTGGATATTACTTCTCAATCTTCTTTTTGTATCATGCATATTTCAAATAAGTTGTATTGTATTAGCGATATTTTTGTATTAGTGATACTTTTGTTACAATTAAATAAAATAGAGAAATGAATTTGATAAAAAAAAGACATAATGAAGATGAGATAAAAAATTATTACATGAGAGATGATTTAATAATTTTTTATATCATCTTCATTATGTAGGGTATCATTATTATGTCATCAAAATCATATCATAGGTGATGTTTAATAACTGATAATCATTAGTTCATGATGTTGTAAAATATCATAGGTGATGTTTAATAATTGTTAATCATTTGTTCAAGAAGAAACACGCTTATGGGATGCTCATATTGAGATAACATGATTTTGAATATGTTTTTATATAGACTGTATTGAAGTTTATTGATTAAAGCATATCTAATTACTAATTACATGATAAAAGGAAAGAGCAACAATTATGATTATTTACATATATTGTTGGATCATTTAAAGGAGAACTCCAATATACATTTATTGTTTATTTTAGTATAATTTAAATATGTGTCATAAGTTCTTTATGTCTCTTTATTTGGAGACTACGTTTATTACAAAGTTCAAATGTCTTAAATTTCTTGAACGTTTTAAACACTAAAAATAGAACACTCAAATAACGTTAACAGACCAACCACATTAACATTTCTTGAATGTTTTGGACGCTAAAAACAAATCACAAAAAGCATTCCTGGAAAAGTAATTCAATCCTTATTAAAATAGAATGCTAAAATATAAGGGAGGTATTTAGCAAACAGTTGATAAGTTGTTTTTTAACTTATTGACTAAAATTTAACTTTTCGACCATCTTAAAAAGCTATTGATGTATTTAGTGAATGACTTATTGGTTAGCTTATTTGACCTCAATAAGCTAATCTCTAAAAACTCCATAAGAGGAGCTTTTTTTATGATCAACCAAAAATTAATAGTTAAAAAACAAATTATACCCTCCTTTCATAAATTTTGAATTATGCTAATTATGCTATAGTGATATTATAGATAATTCAAACTAAAAATCAAGCATGTATTCTACAGTGATAAATTTTTTTACAATGAAGTAGTTTTTTAGTTACAAAACTTGGGATTTTTTTACTAATGAAATAAATTTTTTGGTTACAAAATAAAAAAATATGTTATGGTAACAAAATTTTAAGAATGTTCTATGTTTTTTATTAGAGTTAAAAGCTTAAATTTTTGTAAAATTAAATATCTAATCATGACCTTACAAATTCTTTTTTTACGTCATGCCCTCATAAGTCATTTTACACTTAAACAGTTAATACTAAACAACTAATTTTACCAAACATTTTTATTAAAAAGCTAATATTATCCGCTGGTTAAATCAACTAGTATAATTAGTTGTTAGCTAACTACTAATAGAATCAGTTAATAGCTAATGTAATTCGCTGATTGCTAAACAAGGCCAAGAGGACTTTCATCGAATACCTTATAGGCATCAAAATTTAGACCCTAATAAACAACAACTAATCTATCTTTTACCTTACTTCACCAACATTAACACACACAAACAACATTAATAGTCCATTTATATGCAAATAACTCAAAGGTTCACCCAAAAACCAACCATGAACAAACCATTTAACAACAACATTAAAAGCATAAATAAAGTCCAATACTAAATCAAACAAACTACTTACCTCGACTACAAATGTAAGGAGATGATGGAAGATGAAACGAAGACAATGAATGGATAAAGAGAAGACAATATGTCAAGCAAAGTTTCACCTAAAAAATGTTGAAGAAAAATAGAAGAGAAGGAGGCAAAACGAATTAGGGAGGAGGGAGTTTGGTGGGGGGATTATAACGTTGATGAAAAGACATTGTTTGTCTTTAAACAAGCAACATCATTTTCGTTTAATTTTTTTAAGGCTGTAAAATTTGGCGACGAATTTAGAAACTAGTTGCCAAATATTATACAATAGGCAACTATTTTACATAATCGTCGCCAATAATATAAAATTTTTAAATTTTATAGTTTTGTTATTTTTGTAATATAACATTTTTATAAAATTTTATAGAATTTATACATAATAAATAAACTTTTGAGAGACCACATAAAATTTTCATATCATTTATATTAAAAGTTTATAATAGAAAGGATAAATAAATGTAATATGCATAAATTTTGTGTTGTTTTGTTTTATAAATTTTTTAAATGACGCTGTTGTTATGTAAATTTATTTTTATACTTAAATCATTATGAATAATATTAATTTTGAATTTTAAGAATATCATTATAAATTGGTAATCGTATATTACGAAATCGCCAATACTATACTTTTTATAGACTTTTAAATTTGCTAATTTTTTAAATATATCATAAACAGAAATTACTACAGAAATTATATATAATAAATATAGTTTTGTGAGACCACATTAAATTATGAAATCTTAAAAAATCACCAATACTATATTTTTTATAGATTTTTAAATTTTTCTAATTTTTTAAATATAATATAAACATAAATTACTATAGAAATTATATATAATAAATACAGTTTTGTGAGACCACATTAAATTATGAAATTGTATATATTTAAACAATTAATAAAAATATATATGACATTTTTGTTCACTAAATTTGTTTATACATTTATACAATCATTGTCATTAATATATGATGTTGTTGTTGTTGTTGTTAATGTATGTCTGTAAAAATTGTTAAACTTCTAATTAAAATCTTATACTACTTACCTTCATATATCATTAAATTGCTTACCATTTTCAATATTTGTATGCATTATTATTTTATTGTTAATAAATATTAATGGTTAAGAATAGTAGTAAACTTAAAATTATTAATTTTATCTTATTAATATTAAAATTTTAGGTATTGTTTATCATTTTATATCCAAAGAGATAATTTACATAGTTTTAATGCATTAACTATATAGTCGCCAAAAGTCTACATTTGGCAATAAATTATTGTCGCATTAAAAATCATGTTTTTGTGATGTTTAAAATTATCGTCACCAAATGCTCTTTGTTGACGAAATATGCAAACCGTCACAAAGTTGGGCACTTTTGTCGACAACTATAGACAAGTGTTACTAAATAAACTGTTTTAGCGATGATACTATGTAACGTCGACTTTGGGTGACGAATTTAGATATCTTCACCAAAAGTCAACATTTAGTGATGATTTTTAGTTCATCGTAAAAAAACGTGGCTAATGATCTGTCTTGTAATGAGCTGTTATAGTGAGGCTTTTTGTTTGTTGTTCCAGTTTAATCCATATCCTCTTCAGTTTTGATAGGTTCTGTCTCTTTTTTATCTGATTTTTCCTCGTTAGTTCAAATCCAATCCTTTTAATCTTTGACTTGTGCTCATCTTTGTCTGTATGATGCAATTTTTTGTGTCACATATGACACAACAATCTTTGAACTCAGTAGTTGCTTAACTGCAACCTACCAGTATGGATTTTTTATTATATTCTTACAATTTTTTTATCATAACTGGATATTACTAATAGAAGAATTTAGAATTTTGACAGAGAGAAGAAAATTAAGAAGAAGATAATTGATGTAATTTTTTGTCCCCCTTTATTTCCTTAGTAACCAAATTTAAATAGCAAGATAATCACAAGTGATACACCCACCTGCTACAAACTAGGAATCACAAAGCATCGTGGAACACCCCATTCAACTAGAAGCAAATAACAGACAATGAATAAACATATGAGAAATAATGATATAGGTTTATGACCTCGCAATTCCTGAAAACGCTCTACTTATTACTTAGCATGGGTAAGACATGTGGACTTCATGCGTGCAATATGTAGTCTTCTGGATTTCATACGTGCAACGTGTTGGCAATGTCTGACCATACAACCTCCCATGATGTTACCCATGCGGCCCTTATCATGCACTTATCATTCCACCCTCCCCAAATTGTCCTTATCCTTAAGGGAAAAAGACAGATACATCCGTGCAAATCTCCTAAGGTTTTCCCAAGTTGTGCCAGCTACTATGGTGCCTTTCCATTGGATCAAGACCTCTGTCTAAGGTCGGTATCGCCCCTTTTGAGTGACCCGCCTATTCAAAATCTAGTCTGGTTCAGGTTGAACATATGAGTTATTAATGATAGGAGGAAGGTCTTTTGTGGTAGTTGGTTGCTCTCCTAGATGTCGTTCAGTAAGCTAATGTGGAAGATTT
The DNA here is from genome assembly GCA_025504915.1 of Erythroxylum reticulatum. NCBI lineage: Eukaryota > Viridiplantae > Streptophyta > Magnoliopsida > Malpighiales > Erythroxylaceae > Erythroxylum > Erythroxylum reticulatum. Next base: position 37,014,037 of record JANSVA010000217.1, on the reverse strand, counting down.
CATGAATTCGAGCTCCTTCGGGCAAGCGTAATCGATATGGTACCTTTTCAAATTTGTCCAAAATTTCAAATGGCCCGTAGAATTGAGAAGAAAGTTTCAGAGATTTTTCAAAAAGTGACAATGGTCTGCCTATAAGGTTGAAGCTTCAGGTAAACATAATTGCCGACGTTGAACTCAACCTCCCTTCTCTTTTTATCAGCGTGGAGCTTCATCCTTTCCTATGCTCATAGCAAATTGAGCTTTAGTTCCTTCAATACTTCTACTCATTGTCTAAGATAATCATCTACGGATTGGACTTTAGTTGTTATAGAAACATTGGAGAGCAATGATGGGGGCGGTCTAGCATAGACTAACTCAAAGGGTGTGAATTTAGTGGCAGAATGATAACTGGTGTTGTAACTGAGTTCTGCCCAAGCCAACTAGTCAACCCACTTCCATGGATGATCACTAATAAAACGTCTCAGATATTGCTCCAGCATCTTGTTCATCCCCTCTGATTGCCCATCAATCTGAGGGTGGTAACTAGAGGTCATTTTTAACTAGGATCCCTGTAAAGTAAACAAGTGATTCCAAAAAGAACTTGTAAATATATTATCCCTATCACTTACAATGGTTTCCGAGCAATTTGATCAAATGGTTGACAATTTCATTTGCTATGCCTACTGCTATGAAGGATGTTTCAAGGGAACAAAATGGCAATATGTGGTTAGTCTATCTACCACTGTCATAATAGCTGTGAACCCTTTGGATGATGGCAACCCTTCTACAAAGTCTACAAAGATATCAAACCAAATTTTGTCAGGTATTGGAAGTGGTTGCAGTAATCCATGAGGCTTGAGTGTCTCATATTTGTTTTGTTGACATACTAAACATTTCTGGATGAATTTTTTATGTGTTGTCGCAACCCCACCCAATAAAATTATTGTTTGAGTTTGACTAAACTTTTGTGATACCCGAAGTGGCCCCTCGTGGCAGAAGAATGGTACTCGGCCAGGAGTGAGGGAATTAAGGAACTGTTAGCCGATAAGAATATCCTACCTTTGTAAAAATACACACCGTCTTTGACTTGAACACTCTCTGCTGGCAACTTCTGAATTTCAGTTGCATATGCAGGGTCTGTTTGCACTTCTTCTTGGAGATCCTTCCACCATTCAATAATGGGCAGAGTAATGGCGTTCATGTAATATTCACCCATTTATGATAATGTGTCGGATCCTTGGTTATCCCTTCCCTTTCAGTATTCAATCTGGTAGTCATATCCCATTAATTTTGGAAGCCATCGTGCTTGAGTTGGTTTTGTAATCCTTTGCTCTAACAAAAACTTTAAACACCATTGATCAATATAAACAATAAAAGGTTTACCCAAAAGATACGATCGCCATTTCCAAATGGCTTTGACAATGGCCAACATTTCTTTTTCATAGGTTGAAAGGTTTAGTGCTGAAACCTTTAGTGCTTCACTGTAGTAGGCTTTGAGTCGATGCTTCTGAGAAAGAATGGCCCCAAGTCCACTTCCACAGACGTTGCTTTCTACCTCAAACTCTTGGTTGAAATCAGGTAGTGCTAATACCAGAGGGGTTGATAATGCTTTCCTCAGTTGTTGAAAGGCTGCTTTTGCTTCGTTGATCCATATGAATCCCTGTTTAGTTAATAACTTAGTGAGTTGGGTAGCTATGATGCCAAAGTTTTGGACGAATTTTCAGTAATATCCAGTGAAACCCAAAAGTCTATGGATTGCATTCTAGGTAGTTGGTGTTAGCCCCTTAATTTTTTTCTAATCGACTGCCACCCCTTGGCTTGATATGACATGTCCCAGATAATCCACTTTTGTAACTCCAAATTGACATTTACTGGTTTTAACAAACAATTGATTTTTTATAGAACCTGTAAGACAACTTCAAGGTGGTACAAATGCTCTTCCCAGCACCTGGTATACACTAATATGTCGTCAATAAAAACTAAAATAAATTTTTGTAGATAGGGTCAAAAAATCTAATTCATTAGTGCTTGAAAGGTGTTTGGTGTGTTGGTGAGACCAAATGGCATTACTATGAACTCGTAGTGCCCTTCATAAGTTTGAAAAGCATTTTTGTGGATATCCTCCTCTTTGACTCAGACTTGGTGGTATCCGGAACGAAGGTCCAGTTTTGTATAGTATATGGACCCATACAACTCATCCAAGAGTTCGTCAATAATAGGGATCGAAAACTTGACTTTAATTATTATTCCATTGAGGGCTCGATAATCCACACAGAATCGCCAAGTTTTATCGGATTTCTTCACTAATAAAACTATCGAAGAGAAGGTACTGCGGCTCGATCGAATCAATCTTATGGTTAGTAGCTCCTGGACCATTTCTTCAATTTCAATTTTCTGGCAGAAAGGATAACGATATGGCCTTACTGAAACGAGTTTGCTCCCTTCTAATAAAAGAATGTGATGATCCTGATGACGAATGGGCAGAAGCTGTTGGGGTTGTTTAAACACTTGGGAATAATTGACCATTAATTTTTTTAACTTGTGGGTGGATTTGACCTGTAAAAGAAAAGTTATTCCATAGTGTAAATTACATTCTTTTCTTAAAAGTGGTTTAGCTTCTCCCTGTCTCATTCCCTGAAAAACAATGGATTTGTTATGGTCTTTGATAGTCATGGTAAGTGTGTTATAATTTGATTGAATAGGCCCAAGAGTTGCCATCCATTAGTCTTCGAGAACGATGGGACACGCTGCTGAAGGTAAGACAAAAAAAATCTAGAGTTGTTCGGTATCCCTGTATTGTTAGAGACACCCCTTGACACATTCCCTAACATGTGATCTGGTCCCTATCTGCCACTATAACCTGTAAGGTTTGATCTTTCGCTACTGTCAACCCACATATCTTGACTATGGAATGATCAATTAAGTTGTGTGTGCTTCCGCTGTTCACTAGAATCATGACATCCCTACCCTTCAAAGTTCCAGCCAACCAGAGTGTTTAAGGATGCTCTGTACCTGCAATTGCATGAAGAGAGATTTCTAGAACTTATTCAATTTCGCTCCTATCATCACTTGTCTCAGACTTATCTCAGTTTTGGCTTCCTCCAAGACATCTTCAATGGCGAATAATTGTGGTTTATTGCAGTGGTGGCCTAGTATGTAATCTCGTCACAGTAATAGCATAACCCCTTGCCTCTGCATTCCTTAGCTTCCTGTCTAGAAATCCGTCAAAAAGGAGGAGGTGAGTTATTTGTACCTGTTACTGTTTTTGCAGATGTTGCTAGACCTAATAGACTTGGAGTAGTAGTTTTGCCGCTCCAACTTGGTTTTGCAGTTGTGGATTGCTTCTTTTGTAACAAATTTCTTTCCTCCACGAGTCGAGCTACTCCTATTGCGTCTGCCAATGTTCACGTCAAGACAAATTTCTTCTCGAAGTCCATCAATGAAGGATCCTACAAAAAAACTTGTAGGCAAGTTATCAACTCTATAAGATAGTTTCTCAAATTCTTGTTGATAGTCAACTACCGTAGTTGTCTGTTTGAGCCTAGAAAGATCTTTTGAGGGATCTTCATAATCAATCGGGCCAAACCACTTGAACATAGCCCGGGTCAATTTTTCCCAGGTTAATGGTCCTTGGAATTTGGATAACCAACGGTGCCATTGAAAGGCAATGCCTTCCAAGTGAAAAGAAGCCAGTTGTACCTATTGTTCAGGAGGCACTCCCTTGAATTTGAAATACTGTTTAGCTTTGTATGCCCATCCTTGAGGGTCTGTACCATCAAATTTAGGAAACTGTAGTTTGAGGTGGCTATGATGTTGTTGTGGAAAGCGGTTAAAAGTCCGTGTATAGTGGACTTGTGGATTCAATTGGGATGTTTGGCCATTGTTGGTGTTTTGCTAGAAGAGAGGTGGTGGATGATGGTCATTGTTTTGCATAAAGTTGGAATGGGATGTGGTGTGTTGATTGCTAGCTCCAAGAGCAAATGGATTAACATTTTCTAATTGTTCTTTGAGCTGTGTCACCGTAACTTCAATATTTTGCATTTGTGAGGCAAAGGTCTGAAGGGTGTGCTGTATTTGATCGAATAATAATTCATGACGCCCCAATTCTTCTTGGACCTCATTTCAAAACTTCGCATTAATTTGTTGTCGTGTTCCTATTAAGTCGAAACCTGGCTTTGATACCACTAATAGAAGAATTTAGAATTTTCAGAGGGAGAAGAGAATTCAAAAGAAGATAATTGATGTAATTTTTTGTCCCCCGTTATTTCCTTGGCAACGGGATTTAAATAGCAAGATAATCACAAATGGTACACCCACCTGCTACAAACTAGGAATCACAAAGCATCGTGGAACACCTCATTCAACTGGAAGCAAATAACAGAGAATGAATAAAACTATAAGAAAATGATGCTATAGGTCTATAACCTCCAACTCCTGAAAACACTCTCCTTATTTCTTATCATGGCTATGACATCTAGACTTCATGCGTGCAACATATAGTCATCTGAATTTCATGCATGCAATGTGTAGGTAATGTCTGACCATACAACCTCCCACGATGCTACCCATGCGACCCTTATCATGGACTTATCAAATACTTTTACTGTTGAGTTATAGGCTAGGAATTTTTGAGCTTCCAATTTTTTTTAGGCACTTTCACTTGTATTGGAATTCTAAAGATCATACTAGTCGGTTCTAAGAGCGATAGCTTATTTGATCTTCAGTTCAATGGTTAACTCAAAGTGAAGTCCTCATTCAAAGTTAAAAGTTGTTATTTTATGAATAGTTTATGCCTATATTTTTTTTTTGGATTCTATGCCCTTTAGGATTAGGATGACTAATTTGATGGATATGTTTATTGCATTTGAAGTGTTAGAAAGCTCTTTACTTTCTGTCCAAATAGTATGGAAGTTAAATATGTTCACTTCTTTGAGGAGGACGAACAAGCTTTGGTCATCTTATCCTCTGTGGGTGCTGTTAATGACTTTTTGTATGCAGCAGATGAATGGAATAAAAAAGGTTATGGTGGCATCAGAAGCGAGGGCAGTTTGGCAGAGGACAACTAATCGGTGTTTTGTCTAAGAGGATGTTAAAATGAGCTCCAAAGTTAGTTTGCTGCCAATCATTAGCTTCATCATCTAAGTAGGCTGAGAGAGTGCCTGTAGAAGGTGTTTCAAAACATTCAGACGTAAAAGAACGTACATGCAAGCCATGCAATGACGTAAAGAACTATCTTAAAGAAATCAAGAAGAGTCAATTGAGTTAGTTGTTAGATGGCAGTTAGTATCTGCTATAAATATCATGAATTTACAGAAGTTATAATATGCGTTGTCTTTCAATATCAATAAAATCGAAAGAAGCCTCAACTAGTTGTTGAGCCCTTAAAAAACCACATACTCTG
>JANSVA010000217.1:36961144-36976276 GCA_025504915.1 Erythroxylum reticulatum | reverse complement strand
CTACCCCTTTTAAAAATTATGAAAGTAGACAAAGAACTTACAAGTAATTTCATTAATTGATTTTGCAAAAAATAAGGATTCACGTGTGCACGTTAGAATTCCTATATGGCATATCAAAAACATGCGATAGTAAACAGTAATAGGAAAAGAAAGTCAAAGAAATATCTAAACTCACAATTAAATTATAGAAAGTAGAGGTAATAAGCAACATAAAACTTCCATAAATCCTGTAATAATACTCGGTGATATGGCATATATCTGTATTAGATCTTTTAGTTACTCAAAAAAGATGATATCTTAAAGGTTGTCAAGAAGATAAATACCAAAGAAAGCTGGTGAGAATGAGAGCAATGATCAAAAACCAAGTGACTGGCAAGGAGATGGAAGATGTCAACACAAGATAGTTAAAACAAGATAGCGACAACAGTGAGCAAGTAGGTTGCAATTTAGGATTTTTAGTTTTAATCCATCCACTAGTAAAATGACACTATTTTTTTAGTTTAATATAATAATGTTATTTTCAAGATACATATTTAGTATGAAGCCCAAGCTCGATTCAATACCTAATCAACTCATATCAAACTTATTGACTTTAGATAAGAACTAGATGGATAGAACCAACTTAGGCCATTTTTCCATCCTTAACTATTTTCAACCCTTTTTTTAATGATCACTGTGTTTAGTTTTTTTAAATTATCATTCAAATAATTGATTATAAATTATGTTCAAATGATAATCACACTTAGGAAGGAAATCCCAGTTTATTAGACCTATGTATATCTTTTTTTAATTGTGATTAAGACCAATCAACTACTGTATTATTTTAGGTCTTTTACCCTTTTGTGACTTATCGATTATTTTTTTCATTGCTGTTATTGTATTGCCTAAGTTGTATCTTAAGTAGGGTTTATGATTGGAACCATATATAATGATATTAGTTTGAATTGCAACTTATTAGAACACATGAAATAAGTTAAAAATCAAATGTTACGGATACATTGGAATTAAAATCTATTAGTTTTTAGTATTTTATTGCTTGAAAAAAATTCCATTATTATGATAATAGGGATACTTTATTGAATATTATGTTTTCATAATCATATATCGTTTATTTTTCTTCCATGTGTATACGAACTATATATGATTTATGACTATTTATTTAATGAGTCATTGATTAATAAGGTTTACTTTTTCACTCATAGGATGTTGTATCCACATGAAAAGGAGATTTTGTTCCAATAAAAGGGCAATATAGTTCAGGAAAATCGTATCATATTTGAAGGTGAAAAACTAACTATTTGAGGACATTAACCCACAATCATATGGTTTGTAATGAAAAAACAATAATGCATTGTTGTTATGATATATTGGATAGGATATTTTATAAGTGACACACACTTAATATGTGTATGAATTAGGCTTGGATTATCTTAATAGACCTACTAATCCTCTATACACCTATGTGCCTTAGACTCATTTAAGAGGTCCAATTATTCAAGAAAGATAAGTCTAATTAAAGTAAAATTCAGTCATGCGAAGAGTTAGAGTCCTAATCAGAGATAAACTCAGCTACATAGTAGAAGTTAGATCTAACTCTACTGAGGATAGTTAGTTTAACTACACTTAGATGGATTGCCTATAAAAGGGATATATATCACAGTAAGTTTTCATGACTACTTCCACTAAGTAAACTTTATGATTTATCTGTATAAGTAGCATTCTTTAAATTACTAATTAAGCATCACAATATTTATGGAAACAACACCCTTAACCTGTTGTTCTTTATCTTTGAAGGTATGATAAGTTGAGATTAGACTAAAAATCTTACCAAGAATTCAATCTACACATTTGGGATTGCCTATGGGTATTTAGTGAAATCTTTGAATACCTTATTTAAAAGAATCTAGAAAATAGATGAGACCTTTATTTGAGAGACTCTAGAAAATATATGAGTTATCATCATCCTAAATAAGAACAATGGAAACAAATAGAAACAATCTTTATCCTAATGCCGCTAGAATAACCACCACACTTTAAGCCCATTGCATCCATGAGTAACCTAGTGACCAAGGAACCAAAATTACGATGATATAAAAATAAATGAGACAAATGTTGTAAAAGTAGCATACTAATGAAAGGAACCAACCCCATATCCTACAACCGCTATTAGGAGGGCCTCATTTACTCCCCACAACCTTATTCATTTATGCTCACATCCTGTAACCTCTACAATTTTGAACCATTCACAGCATATAAACTTTTATCTGTAGTGCATATCCCATAACCATTATCATGGGAGCCTCATCCATACCCTTAACCTTACACCCTAAGTTGACATCCTATAACCACCATCAACAATAGTGTCATATTTAATTTGTAACCCTATCAATTGAATACAAAACTTAAGGGACAACATCTTAATTGAACTACTAATAATTAGACTTAAGATTATAATCATGGGTACCTCTAATGGCATATATGCCCCTATCGACCATATGCATCGTTATAGATAACTTCTGAACCTTTATGGTGTCTCTAATATCCTAAAATGCAAAGCCTTTGCTTCCATCCTGATCATGGTCTCAGACCCCTACTCTTTGCCTAGGTATCTACTTTCTAATAAATAATTGTGAGGTTCATATAACACTTCTCCAATAATAGATATAAACCTTAAAACTTGACATACATGATGTTAGTAACAAGGTGGAGATATGTTATATATAACAAAGTTCTATGTAGTAAGGAGACCCTCTGCGTATAATGTCATTAAAAATATTTTTTATATACAGTATGTGTAATCCTATCACCTTACTAATTTACTATAAAGTTCTTAACCTCGATTAAGATGGCAAAGGTATAGAGAGACCAAAGAATGATAAATAATATTAGTTTACAATGCTTAAAAAAGAAACAATACTTTCACCATAAATGGGGAAGAGTTAGATGTCAGCTCATAATAAGAAGGCATGAGGACTAGGATACCTTTAAAATTAGAGCCAGTACAGAGAATACTACTAATAAATACCTAAAAAAGTTCTTGGTCCAATAATTGGACTTTTTTTATGATGTCCATTAGACATGCATAAGGTTAAGAGGGAGATAGTCTCCTATAAGCCAAATTATAGACCCCACTTCAAGATCATAAAATAGAATAAGAGAAATTTTGCAATAGAGAATCAATATACCATAGAAGAGTAGGTAGCCAAACTACTAAAATTGTACTTTATCAAAGATTTCGACTACCCTAAATAGTTAGCCAATATATTCATGCTCAAGAAGGTTAATAGAAAGTGGACGAAGTATGTCGATTTCACACAAACAAGATATGTCCCAAAATCAATTCCTTACCTAAGATAAAGTGGATACAACATCAAAATATAGTAAGTTTCATAGATGCTTACACAAGATATAACTGGATCAAAAGGAATAAATTTAATGAAGAAAAGACATCTTTCATTATACATAGGGGTATTTACTACTACATAGCCATGTTTTTTTATCTAAAAAATACAGGAGCAATTTATCAAAGGTTAGTAAACTTAGTCTTTCATAAATAGTTTAAGAGAAATATAGAAGCGTACATATAAGAGATGCTTATAAAGATAAAACCTAAAGGTGAGCATATAAAATAACTAGAAGAATGATTTACAATCCTGAATAAATTCATATAAGGTTAAACCCTAATAAAGTGTGTATTCAATTTGAAGGCTAGAAAATTTCTTAGATTTATAATCACCCATAGAGGGACAGAGGTTAACTCCTAAAATATTGAGGTTATCCTAGTCGTGGAAGAGCCTAGAAACCTAAAAGATTTACAAAGGTTAATAAGCAAGGTAACAAGTTTATTAATGTTTGTCTCAATATATATCAACCACTACCTATAATTTTTCAAAATGCTTCAAAAGCCCAAAAAGTTTGAATAGACTAGAAATTTCAACAAGCCCTTGATCAACTAAAGGAATATTTAAAGAGTCCACTAATTTTATCAACATCATACCTTGGATATATGACCTTGGATATATGTTGTACCTTTAAATAATCATTTCAGAAGTTCCCCTTAATTTTGTCCTTATTAAGGAAGAAAAGAACATCGAAAGGCTAATATACTATATGATTAAGATGCTGCAAGTCTTAGAACTAAACTACTTATTGTTGGAAAAAATGACATATGTGCTATTGAATATTATAAGAAAGATAGATCATACTTACAAACTCATACAATCAATGTATGTATAAACCTTTCATTAAGGCAAGTGCATATCAAACTAAACATTTCAAGAAGCCTTATTAAATGGTCAATCGAGCCTTAGGAGTTTGACATTAGATACATCTTACTAAATTCCTTAAAGTCACAAATTATAATGGATTTTGTGCTTAAGATGACATTAGAAAGAAAAACTTATTCACAAGAATATCCCCAATACTGAATAATCCATTTTGGTAATATATGTTAACGATGCAGATGATGAAGAAAGGTAATGGGTAGGAATATATTTAAAAGGGATAAAGGGAATAAACATGTAATACATAAAGTGGCACCTATTCAAAATGTCTAGTAATAAGGTAAACCATAAGACCCTATTGTATGAGATGTAGTGCCTGTTTGGTTGAGCTTTTGGAGAGTAAATAAGCACTTTTTTCCACCGCAAAAGGTTTTTTTAAGAAAAATGAGTGCTTGGTTGTAAAATAGAAAAAGGCACTTTTTTAGTAGATATAACTTTTTTGGCAGTCAAAATATAACTTTTTAAGAAACTCAAATTTGGAGCTTCTTAAAAAAACGCTTTCTCAGATAGATTTTTCATATCAATTAATGAGCCTATTTTTAGTCCCTTTTGCCCTTATGTTTTACATATAATTTCTACAATACCCATAAACTCATCTTCACGTTTATTTTGGGATTTATATAATATTATTTGGTTTTTTATATGTTTTAATATTTATTTTTTATATTAGTTTTACTTATAATCCATATAAAAGATTTGATTAGATTCTATATTTTCATTTATGTTTCATATAGTTTAAAATTATACAATAATTAATATATTATATTTTTCATATTGTTTAATTTACTTTAAATAATTTTTATATGAATAAATAATTTTTACTACAAAATCAAATATAGTTTAAATTAATAAAAGTGCTTTTTATTTTTACTTGCCAAACAATCTACTGCATGAAGCTCTTTCAAAAAAACTATTTTCTTAATTGATAGCAAAACAGTCAACTGACTTCTTAGAAAAGCTCTTCTAAAAAAAGTTCTTCTGATAAAAGCTCTACTGACAAAAATTCTACTGATATAAGCCTATTCAAACAAGCACGTAGATGTTCTATAACATCCAAACCAGGCTCATAACCATTAGGTTAGACCTACAACTTATGGTTAACCAACTTAATGACACTCCTACGATAAAAGAAAAGTTAGATAAATATAAGATAAGACATATAAAAGAATAGATAAGGGCAAACATCAATGTAATACCTAGGAAATAATTCACAAAGGGAAACATTTTTCTAACATAGGAGATACCAATGTTGTAGCCCCTATAGGGATATTTTAAAAGGAACAAATCAAGACAATAATAACATAGGTTAGCTAGGTGGCTTTTTATAGAGGGAAATGAGATAAATTGGACATATTCAATTTAAAATTACTTCTAAGAAGGAGAGATATTAAAAGAAAAAAGAGGTAAAAGAGCTTATAATTAAGGCTTTGAGATATTCAATCATAAATTGGAAATTAAACTGAAGATCCTTTACTTTACTGTATATAAAATATATATCTAAAGAACATATATAAGGAATTTTATAAAGGAGTATATGGAACTCATCAGGGAGGATAACCATTGGCTTATAAAACTATAAGGCATAGATATTTATGGCTTATAATTTATAGGTGATGCCTGAGATTTAGCTAGAAGATATGAGAAGTGCCAAAGGTATACACTGTTAAAATATCATTGACTATATTATACAATCAAGTGTCATCCCTTTCACCTAATAGAGATTGGAAATCTTTAGACCATTTCCTCTTTTAATGAGGCAATCAATTTCCTTTTTAATGTAGTTGATTATTTGATAAGTTGGGTAAAGATTAAACCCCTATCCAGTGTAACAAAGAAGGTAATCGAAAGCTTCCTAAGGAGAAACATTATAAGCAGGTACAAAGTCCCTTTTGTAGTAATCATAAACAATAGGATCCAATTTGATAGCAGGGTCTTTAGGGACTTTGTCTAATAACTAGGAATTAAACACACTTCACATTCATTGCATACGCATAGGCCAATAAACTATCATAAGTGATGAATAGGATAATATTGTAAGGCCTATAAGCTAAAATTGAGGATGCAAAAGGACTTAAGCTGAAGAGATTTATAATATATTATGACATACCAATCAACACCTAAAACACTTATCATAAATATATAATTCAGCCTGGCATTTTTATCAAACCATTAATTCCTATAGATTTGAAATTACCAAGTCTAAAGGTATAAATGCAGAACTTTTGGACTAAAAATGACGAACTTTAGAATGATAGTAGGTATGTCATAAGCATGGGAAATAAAACATACCAAAAATGGTTTGATAACTAAACACTTATAAGATAAAAATTCAACATCTCTATTATGAGGACTTAGTCTTGTGAAAACTAAAGTTCTCATAGAGGAAACATTCTTAACAAGTTATTTGTAAATTAGTCAAGGTCATACCATATCAAAGATATTATCAAGCTTGAAAGCTATAAAATTAATAGACTAGATGGATCAAAGATGACTGGTATTTAGATCGAAACCTATTTGAGGAAGTATTACCATCAGAATAAGTTTCAAAAATCTCATATGCACATCTACATAAATATCAATAAAATATCTCATTTATTTTATCGTCTAAGTGAATCCTAGGTGCCTAGAATAAAACAAAAATTAATAGGTATGAAAGCCTTAGGTTCTAAAGAAGACATTTCAAATCCTTAACTTAAAACAAAAAAAGACATAAAAGTTCAAAAGACTTAGATTTAGGAGAAGACATCTCAACTCTTTAAATCAAAACAAAAACCTTTAAGTTATAAAGTTTAAAGTCTAAGAGAAGTCATTTCAACTCCTTAACTCGAAATAAAAACCTACTAGTCCAAAAGCATTAGCTTAGGATAATTCATTTCATCTTTCTATTTTAAAAATAAAAGTGTTATTAAATCAAATAATGAACAAATTATTATGCATGTGGTTATGTGGCTCAAACCTCGATGAAAATAAATTAAGGAATTGGTCCTATAGTTCATATTCTTCTTTCATTTAAGACTGATAAAGTAATAAGAGTTAGATTCCAAATCCTTACTTTTTTTGTAGAACTTTTCAAAATTTTGTGAAGACATTAGAGCTAGACTCTATACCCTATTATCATCAAGTTAAACATTTCAAAATTTTGTTAAGACGTTAGAGTTAGACTCCACACCTTTGCTATCTTGAAGTTAAATTTAAGACACAGGATCTAGACTCCATACCCCTATGACCTATATGTTAAACCTTACAAAATTTGTTAAGGCATTAAAGCTAGACTCCACACATTATCATCAGGTCAAACATTCAAGATTTTTTTAATTCATTAAACTTGGACTCCACATTAAATTTTATTAAGACATTGGATTTGGACTCCATACCCCTACCATCGACATGTTAACCATTTCAAATTTTCATTAAGCATTAGAGCTAGACTTTACACACCTACTATCAACATATTAAATTTAAAAATTTTGTTAAAACATTGAAGTTAGACTCTATAACCCCAACATTGACAATTTAAAATGATCAAAGTTTTTTTAAGGCATTGAAGCTAAACTCCACATGCCTACAATATTCTTTTCTTCTAAAACATTGATTAAGGCATTGAAACTAGACTCCATATACCTATCATGTTTTTTATTTTTTTCAAGATTAATAAAGTAAATGGAGTCAGACTCCACATGCTAGATAAGCAATTTGAATATACTTATTTATAAAAATCAATTATGCAAATATATCCGAGATAGAAGTTTCATAAACAAAAAATAAAGTGCTAACACACCTGTAGCATCTATAAATCTACATCTTTATATAAAGGAGGAAAATAATAAAGGAAAATAAATTAATCATCTGGACAAAAAAGGATGCACCATCAAAAGAAGTAGGTTTATTGTACATGGGGTTGGATAATCCTTCATTAGCAAGGTTAGTAACTTTAGCTTTGCCATCAATGCCTCAAAACTTATTAGGCTCCTCATTTAAAGTTGGCTTAAGATCACTGGATGTCACAATCTGGTACCACATCGGGCCCATAACAACCGTCGCATACTTGGGCTAAAGACACTCACAGTATCCTTAATCTAACAACGCAAGGCTAACTAAATATCTCTCTTTTTTAAAAAGAAATGGGCAGCACAAGGACTATATTTTAAAAATCCCAAAACCTACAAACACATTTATATACTCACACCAAAAATTTTACCACAAGTTCAGGACTTTAAAGTCCACTCAAAGCAACCTCAACAATAGTATCAAAGTTTATAGATAAGCTCTTTTTCAATGACAAAACATTCAAGAGTGCAATTTATAAAATCATAAAGCATATTCACATAACCAACATAAAGAAAATAGTTCATGAGCCACTATGCAACAAAAGTACAAAATAGAGACTACCCACGTGCGGTAATGTCCTAAAAACATTAAAATATCGCACGATCCTCACAGAGTTTCAAGCTCACTAAATTAACCAGCATGGTTGGAAAGTGAAGGGGGTGAGTACATTATGTACTCAATGAGCAAGAAAAATATATAGCGCGAATAGAACTCGATATATACCAAGATGGTATAGATAACCTATAAAGTGAACATACGACATATAGAAATGCATAGGCCTAGCCTATGATTCAACGTATACTGGTTAGGAATCATATAGGCCTAGCCTATTAATTCACTCATTTGGTGAACATAGGTTCTAGTTCCAGTACACAAAAGCATAAAAATATCATATGTATAAATCAAATCTTGCCATAAGACAAATATCAGGATAAGCCAAAACACTTATGTGTGTCATCATTAGTCGGCCAAACCAATGTGCACACCCACTGATTCTCAGTATTGGCTCAACTTTCATCCGTGGTGAGTCCGGTCTACAGTCAATAAGAGTGTCATGACCTGAGGTGATAACCTCATCAATGTCCAGACCCTAGGTGTGGAATCACCCACAAGTCCTGGAAAAAGTATCGATATGAAGACTCAACTTTTATGTACCAACGTCAAGGGTATGGGGGTCGTTTAATCAATTATGCCTAGCACACGATTGGTCGATCGTTTCCTCATCAATCATAAAAATCATTTACAAAAATTAAGTACAAAATCAAATAAGGCACCATGTCTTTATTTATTGGACCAACCGATAAAATGAAACATTACTATAGCTCTAAGCCAAAAGAGAAGACATACATGTAGCATATATGATTCAATTATGCATATGAAAGTTCCAAAACATTATTTCATAAAATAAAAGTCATCTTTTGCACTCCAAGTGCAAAGTTGCTCAAAAATGTAGTTTCAGAAAAATAAGATGTTGTCCATTGCATTTTAATTGCAGGTTTGTTAAAAGCAATATCATTTCTCAAAATACGTAATGAAAACATTAGTTGCACTTTAAGTGTAATGAGTTATTCAAAACAATGTCATTTATTAAATACCTAAGCATATTAGCATCTATTTGAAATTCAATTCTACCATACGTTGCCTAGGTTCAAAATTCACATACAAGTCATCATACTTGTCTTAGGATGTTCTAATCCTATCTGAAATTATGATTTCCCCAACTCACCTTAAAAGAAGGTGTGTACTCCCTTGCCTTCAAAAATCCTCGATAGAAACTCCATGATTCACAGCTCCTGAGCCTTTATATATAAAAGACATATAATGAAATTACTACTTAAACATAATTTCATATTTATACACCATCACGTAAGTGTATAAAAAATAATATTACTCCCTTTAAAATATAGGATTCGACCATTAAACTTCTCACATAGTTACTTCCTTACTATTCACTTAGCTTTTTTTTGCATTTTCTAAGGCATTTAATGCCTTTAATCCAATATTTACTCATTTCAAAACATAATTAAGCACATCTTTATCCAAGCACATTAGGCCATTACTCATCAATCTAAGCAACAATTTAAGATCACTCTAAGTAAACATGAAAGCGTTTTCCAATGCATACCATTACAAAGCCTTAAATCCTAAGCCAAGTTCTCTTAGGCATTTTAACAAACACCTAATGTTCATGACTTTTAAGTCACATTTTCAAGACTTTATCATAGTAATTCATGCTCCTATCTTGTTATGTAGTAAACATTTCCAATCAATGACACATTCCACCACTCTATTTAAACCAACTCCCTTCGTTTAAGCTACATTTAGCAATTACACAACTCATTACCTTAATCCACTTCCTCTCCCATCATTTCAACCCAACCTTAACCAACGTACATCTTCTTAATTCTTCATCATCAATTCACATTATCATGTATAATTAACACCATAAAATTCATTTAAATCATCAATTCCAAAAGTTATTTAAAAATTCACAAACTTTCACCAAAGAGAGAGGGCATTTCGATTTTGGCTTAAAGAACCATCTCCATGACACATTTTATTCCTCTAAACCATGTTTCATGCATGTTCAAGCATGGAAAACAACATATCTTAACGCCAAACTCAAAATCCTAATGTAAAGTGAGATGAGACAAAATTTACCTAAACCTTCCTTTGGTGGCATCTTCAAATCCTTTGAGAATGTCTCAAATCTAATGATAGATTTGAGTTCCTTGACCCAAATTAGCTTATAAAACCTTGATTTGAGTTGAAGAATCAAAAATAAGGGTAAATTTTGGTGATGGCCGAAACTTCTTCTTCTTCCTCTCTTCTCCTCTCTTTTAATTAAAACAAGATGGTTTAAGTCTTAATATTGAAGTGCATTGACATACATAAGAAAGGTCTAAAATTTTGACTCATCTTTGACCAAAATATGGTGAAATTACCTTTTTGCTCTTAGGTTATGTGAAATTACCATTTTACCGTTCAAACTTTTCCTAAATTTGCAATTAAGCCCAAAATTTGAGAATGACCAAAACTTTTATTTTCATTTGGTCCTCGAACTTTTGAAAATTATAGTTAAGCCCCTTAACTTTATAAATTACAAATTAGTCCTCCAATAATTTAAAATTACAATTAAGTCCTTTAGCTTTTAAAAATTTTGCATTTAAGCCCTTATATACATCAACTTTTCCAATTAAGTTTTCTAAGTGTCCAATAAGTCTATAAATCATGTCTAATCACCTATAAGGCATTAAAACACATTTAATTAAACAACCATGGTCATATCCATCCAATGGACTCGGTTTTACACACTTAAAAGCTTACAAGTCAGAAATCTCCAAGATTTTGCATACCGATGAACTCTAAGTTCATGTAAGGGTATATAACATTTTATATCACTGGCATACGTACCAAAAGGATCCAAATACATCTTTGAAATCATATACAACCATGTATATATCAATATACAGTAGTATCTCCAAATATAGGACAACACAAAAGGGCTCAGAAAGTCCAGCATTACACTAGACATATCAACAATATCTAAATCTCCTCATTTCTATGTTATCTTTGGATCATTGGACACACCAACAATATCCAAATTTGCTAATGACGTGTCTAAAAACTTCTTTTTCATAATCTTCCTACATACCTTGAATGTTGTCATTATGTCACTAATGAGATTATTATAGTTATAATTATCGAAATGTTTGGAACTATAATAATGAAGAATCATATCAAACTTAAAATTATATCTCTATAACCTATTCACCTATGCTTTAAACTCAGTCATCTTACTTAATAGCCCATATCCTAAACTTTTTGTCTTTTCACTTCCTTCTCAAACTTGTCAAGATGCTTCAATAGTTGTTCTCTTGACAACCTTTTTTATTTTATAAAAATTTTAAGGTCTCTATAAGCCTTTATGATTACCCTCTTAATGTCTTCATTATCTTTGAAAAACTATGTCAAGTTCATTTCCCTACCTTTCGTAGCCCATAATGCGTCAACCTAAAAATAAAGGACAAGCCAAAGCAATAAAAATGAGACAAAAAATAAGTAAATTTGACTTCAATGACGTTCCTCTTAGCAAACACATAAGCTTATTTACTAGGACCATCTTAAACCCATTTCCAAACCCACTAAAGATTGCATCAGTCTTCTTTAGGTTGAAGTTAAAGAAGAAAAGCTCTTCTTCTCCTATAAGCCTACTTTGATAGAGAGGGCAACCATGTTCTCCATTTATTGAGAAGGGAAAAAAGGTGAAGGAAAAGAGGTAAATGAGATAAAGATAGAGGAAATGGGTAGGGTTTACTTGATGAAGTCACCTCATTATTAGGTTTCACCCTTTAGTTCTTCCTTTTAATATTATCCTCTTTTATTTCCTTAGTTACAGCTAGCACTTTTAAGAAGTTTATGGTTGAAACAAAAAATAATAGGGATGATACTAAGATATTTGAACACACTAAGAAACAAAGAATAAAGATAATAAACATATATGGATGTTCTTCTCTACAATACATCCCTAACTTGATTATAATTTGTTCACTCAAGAGTTCCTTTTGAGGTGGTAAAGGAATGTTAGGATCTATAACTCTCTGATATAGAAGCTTTAGGGATATGTTGTCCTTATCCTCCTAGGAAATTTCTCATCCAAACCTCACCCACATGTTTTTGAGAGACATGTATACAGTATGGGAGTATTGAAGTCCTTAGACACTATTAGTTAGGGATCATTATGTTTATTCCTTATATGTTTACATATTTTGAAGTATTATGACAGTATGGTTGTTTAGCAATAAAGACGATCATCATTTATCCTCAATCATACATCTTATTATATGTTGTTATAATACAGGTAAAAGTCTTAAGGTCTGTGTCAATCTTAAGTATTGTAAAGGTCATTGGGTATATATATAGATTGACCTTGAGCCTATATGTAACATACCAATCGTATAGAGCATATACCCGACATATCGAAGGATATTTGGGAACATTCTCTAGAAAAGGGTCTGTTAAGACGATCATATTTCCAAATTTTTAAGGCATCATGTAACAACTCATTACATAATTTAATCATTTCAAAACAAAAGCATTTCAAATCTTCATTTTGAATCATTTCATTCACAATCATATTCAGTCACAATCATTTTGTTCCATTTTTATTAACAAACATATACAGTCTCGAATGTCATTTAACTTCTAAAATTCACATGTACAATATACAGTAGTTAAGAGATACAATTCTTGATACAATATAACTAAAACATTTGCAGTTACAACTGATCCCGACACTAACCCATTTCCAAATGTAGAAGCTACTTCAACTAGACTAGCTAGAGAAGCTAGGTCTCTTCAGTACCTGAAAATTAACATTGCAATTTTGATGAGCTTTGCGAACTCAGTAAGTGAAACATCATCGATTTGCTCACTCAAAAAGAACATAAACATCTCATGTATAAAACACAATTCAATCAGTATAACACCTAATCCAAATTCAAATCTCATATATATCACATTACTCTTCATATTTCAACAAGCATGTTATGAATACAAAGACTTCATATAGTCATTTCAAAACAATCCAATCATTTATCTCAATTCTTCATATCATCAACATGTACACAAGCACTACACATCATTATATCAATACAATTCAACATTTATTTGCAATCAATCTCATGAACACATGTAAAGATATAGAAGCAAATGCACATGAAACTCACTTCTATTTTTATTTTTTTGTGATCGAGCACCTATTTAACTTTATCTTATCCATTATAAATACCGAGCTCATTTCAGATACTGTCCCGTACCCATTGTAGATATCAGGTTCATTAATTGTTGAGCATGTGGCTTTTAGTGCACATTATGAGCTTTAAGCTCTTTTCACATTAGTCACTTTGGTCACTACTCTTTTATCTGATCATGCATATTCATGTGATGGAACGCAACATTCCACACAATATGTTATTAATCACTTTCTTTCAATGTACACAGTCAGTTATCACAATCATCGGATCTAAGTCCGACATTCAACATTTAGTTGACTACACATTTCCCTATTCACATACAATTAGTAAGCGTTTCCAATACATTCCCAAATATTAAGCTCCTCAAACCAATAATGTCCAAAATATCACAATTATATAAGTAGCAATTTAATAAATAAAATTTAAACAAAAACAATTTAGTTGTAGTAAGGATCATCTAGGTCAATTCACAGTACGCTCCATATCAGTTATTGCCTTGGTGACCCGACAATGTCTGGATGCTGATGATCTACTTGTGCTTCTTTAATCATGCAATACACACATATAGTTCACACATTACTAAGTTGATCAATCATATGATTATTCAATAATACACATGTTTATATGTGTTATGTTCAATGCATGCTCAATTGACTAGCTCGAGTATGAATCCTTATTCACAAATCTTCATAATTCATTCCTCATAGCTTGTATCTATCTAGTTTGCAATTAGGTTTATGCCTCAAGTAAGTTTATTTACCCTCAATTCATTAATCATACATTCATCATTCCTTTCCAAGCATTAAGTATTGACACAATTTCCTAATTCTCATTCAATCATACCTAATTCATTTCTTATATCCTTTGAATCACAATTGCATTCACTTGAACATCTTTATACCATTGACAACTCTTATTTCTCAAATTTATAGACATTGATATCGGTCATTCCATTCCTTAATTTATAACCTCAATTAACAACTTAAACTTATCAAATACTTAATCACTTAATCAAGCAACTTTCTAGGTTCATTTCAAGCCCTAACCAAGTCCAATTACACCATTATAAAGTGTCTTAACCTTATATAGTCCAACAATGGCCCAAAACCAACCTTTTCTCATTCCAAAGTACTTCCCACGACCATAGGAAGGAGCCTTATAAATCTCACGATCATGTGATGAGTGAACCAAAGGTTCCCATAACCTTCATTTTGCTTCCAATTTTTACTCCTTCATACTCTATCCAACACACTTTCACCAAAATC
>JANSVA010000217.1:36929650-36946227 GCA_025504915.1 Erythroxylum reticulatum | reverse complement strand
TTTTTAAGTTGTATTTAATTGATAATTATTATTAGTAATAAAATATTTATTATTATTTTAAAAACTTTGAAAAAAAAAGGAGGGAAGGGAGGTAGGAGGTAGGAGGTAGGAGGTAGGAGGGAAGGAGGGAAATTTTGAATTTTTTTTTAAATTTTACAAAAGAGTCCCCAAATTTTTAAAATTTTCGGTACCTACCGGTATTTGACCGGTATTTTGAATATCGGCCGGTACCAACGAAATTAGCCGGTATCGACCGGTATTTTATACCAATACCATATATACCTGTACTGATACCGGTTTCCAGCCGGTACGGTATGGAATACAAAACATTGGTTGGAACAGGTTTACGATGACAGATGATTACGAGATCATATGTGCCGTTTTACTTATTTTAAGCTCGGGACCACACATTTATGTAAATTCTATATAAATATAAATTCTACATAAACACGTATATAAAAATTAATAGAATCAAATTAGAACAGATTTATACGTACAGATGATCTCCTCCAGGTATCATTGGTTATCCTCACTTTGAGACGTCTTAGCTGTTTCGTTCATTAGACATCAGTTGCTTTAATAAGAGTAATCTGTAAACCTCCGATCCTTAGTAAATAATGTATACACTCGCATGTAATAAAAAAAGAAATTAACTGTACCTTAGATTTGGTTTTTATTATTTGTTTAATTTGAAGGTAGTGTATAAAATGTATCGTTGTATGCTGTATGCATGTGGAACATAGGGTGTAAAGAACTGTTCTCTTCAATATATGCAGGCGAATATGACTCTCTTTGTCCCTTTCTCTATATTAAAAAGTGGAGATGATGAAATATTGAAAGGAAAGTCATTGTTAGTGCTTTACCCGATGGAATAAAACACATTAAAAAGGATGCTATTGGGTGACTATGATTTAAATGTCCAACTATTGTTACTCCATTTGGTGTCGTGGGAGATATAATTCAATGTTTGTAATTAGACGAGCCACCCTCCTGTACATTGTTTAAACTTCTGCGTGAACCTCTATATAGAATTTAATCATTTTCTAAGAATCAAATAAGTTAATATAAAAATAATGAATGTATAAGATAGACTCATAGAATTACTCTTAGTTGATTACATGTTACTAAAATTATTGTAGTGCTTTGGAGATTTTTAGATTACTTTTACATTATTATAACAGTTTTACTCTGTAATATTAATGTGACAATTTCCGAAAGAGTATAGTTTTGCAAAAATTCTGATCTAGTTGTAGTTGTTTCTAACACAAACAAAAATAGAAAAATTAAACGTAAAATAACAAATTAATACCGAAATTTGGAAACGTAGTTCGGTAAACCTTACTTACTACAAGACCCTCACTCAACTTAATACTTTTACTGATAATAATAGTTTTATACAAGGTCTTATTGAGCCGACTTACTCAACCTTCGACAGTATCCCTCGTCCTCACTGTCATGAAAGTATTTCACACCCGATAATACGACCAATTTATGTTAACATCCATAGAGAATTTTTTCAACAACTTTTTAACGAAAGACAATAAACAAACAACTTAAGTGATTAAAATAAACAACGAACATACAAAGACACTTGAGAAAGAGAACAACTTCCCTAACAATGTAGCTTCAACAATGAAAGAATAGGAAGTTGTCCACTGAAAAATCTGCTTTGAAGTTTTAATATCGTCATTGGAAAGTCCCACACACAGCAGTAGTAAAATCACCAACAAAACAAATGTTTCATCACCGAAACGTTGCAGATAATGGAGTTTCAACCACAAAAAACTTATGGAGTTTTTTCCACAAAACATGTTGCAAAAACATTATAGAAAATCACCCACGATGGACAGAGAAAAATGCAACTTCCAATCTAGAAAAAATCTTCAAAAATCAGCTTCAAAAATCACTCAAAACCCCAAAAATTCAGTTGTCTAGTCACCATATATATCCTTATCGATTTTTTCCACACAAGACAATAACAAAACTTTCCCAATAAATCACGCAATAGGCAGATGAAACATAGCAAAAATCTACATATTTTTCACTACCGAAAATCCCACTACTTCAGTCTAAAAAATCACACAAACACTAATAAAAAAATAGTTGCTTCGACTTCCAATAAACAATAATAACTCAAGTAAAATGTAGATGCTAAAAAGCACCCACTAAACCACACAAACCAAAGAGAACAACGCAGTTGGCCAAATTTACAAAAAAAACCTCCCTCAATCATTGTTGAAGAATGATAAAAATATCTAGCTGAGTCATGCAAAAGTCAATAGCGAAACCACAGCTGCAAAAATCCCCATCAATTTTCCACAGACCCAAGGAACACATGGTAGAAACACTAAACAGCATAGGTCATGTGACTCACCAAGAAGAATTCACCAGATAGAGTTCAATCCCATAAAATCAGCTGCAAAATATTACCTAAGATAGCCCCAAAATTCCAGACTCTAAGTCACCCATTAATTGTTGTTTTTTCACATTAAAAACGACAACCATTTAGCCTACACATCACATGAAACACAACCAACAAATCTCCAAAGATAATGCTACTTTAGGTAGCCATTATCCCAAAATAGGTTATCCATTAAATCCCATCTTGATTAAGATTTTAAACCTTAGCAAACTTATCTTGAAAGAGTCCCACTTAAGTCCAATTATCAAATAATGTCCAAAATTAAATCATAAGATATTACATGGACAAAAATAGCGAAACATATTATAATGTTTTATAAAAAAAAAGACAACTTTTTGATATAGTTTAAGAAACTTTAGAAAAACTTCCTGATATTTAAAATTCTCTAAAAACTTATAATTTTCAATTTTTCAAAAAAAAAATCTCTTCTCTTAAACTTTGGTTAAAAGGTAACGACAAAACACACAAATTATGAACATGAGATGTTGATTAATTAAATGTATTTACATAACGATTCAACTTAGCTTTTAAACTTGAGCTAAACTAGTTACATTTAACCTAAATTAATAATTTATTATAATTAATTTAAATTAATAATTTATTATAATTACCTTAAATTATTAATTTAAGTCAAATTTAATTGATTTGATTCGAGTTGAAGAGCTAAGTTATGTTACCATTTTAGTTAATATTTGATTAATTTACGTCAAATATTTATGTTATTTGTGTTTCATTATAAATTTTTTGACTAAAATCTAAGAGAAGAGGATTTAAAAAAAAAACTAGAACAAGTTTTTTCAAAAAGTTTAAAGATCTTAGAGTTTTTTAAAAATTTCTAAAACTACAAGGGAGATCTATGTCTTTAATCTATTTTATTTAATGCATGGAGTTAAACATATTTTTGCATTATAATTAAAATTTTATTTATGTTTTGAAATTATTTCTATTGTAAATATTTATCTTCGTAATGTAATAACATGTTTGGAATATTGTACAAAATTATGGAATTTAGTCAAATTCCACTATAATTCTCAAACATAATGAATAAGAATAAACATTTAAAGCATAAATTGATCTAAAAATCCTCAATAATGGAAAATGTTAAAATTGTCATGTTTAAATAAGATTTTCTTTTTTCAATAATTTTTACTGTAAATATTTATCTTCACAATGTAATAACATGTTTGGAATATTGTACAAAATTATGGAATTTAGTCAAATTCCACTATAATTCTCAAACATAATGAATAAGAATATACATTTAAAGCACAAATTGATCTAAAAAATCCTCAATAATGGAAAATATTAAAATTGTCATGTTTAAATAAGATTTTCTTTTTTCAATAATTTTTATTTTAAATAGTGATAAATTATTGGAAGAAATTGAATTAAATTACATCAATTTAGTTTCTATTTCAAATATAACAAAGAATTAAAGCTTATTTATTTCAAATACAACATAATTCTGATTTAGGATGGAGGTGTTATTTAATGAAAATTTAATTTTATCCGTAATTTAGTTGGAGCTTATAATTTGAACTCTCTTTTTAACTTAGAATTAGTTATGTCATGTGTTCGAAATTTTAAATTTATCTCTTGATCTACTTGGATCACATCTCTTGAAACTCTCATTTTAAGTTACATATTGACAAAATATCTTGAGAACATTTTCTTTTCTTGGTTATGTCCAGATTGAAATGTTAGCTTAAAAAATGGAAACTTTACCTACGAGTATGTGGTTCATTAAACATATTGTTTTCTCCATGGTTGAATCTTAATTGAGTGTTTTATGTTTTTTCAATGTATAATAAAACAATGACATATATAAACTTTGAACAAAATTTTAAGAATTAATTTAGAAGCTGCTTCAACACTTGCTAGCTAATCCAATACAAGTTGGTTACTTTGACTTGAACCCAAACTTGAGTTGTTTGTCAAAACACAGCAATCCCAAACCCAAACTTGCACATATGCATTAGTAGTTAGCAAGATTATGCTTCCAGTTCCAGCATATGGAGGTGAAGGTGTTATTATGGGATATTCCAGCACTAAATAAACGTCTCTGTATACATTAGTTACTCCTCTACCAGAATTTGTTATTTTATGATTGTTTAGAATATGTCGCACAAGTCTTGTTAGATTCAGTTGTACATTCTTGTATATATTTTGCTGCACTCTGTACAAGCAAAGATAGAAAACAATAAACAAACTTTTCCTCTTTATGGTATTAGAGCACTACAACACGTAATTGCATTTTTTTCCAATCCTCTCCTGTTCCTTTCCATCACCAATCATGGCTCCTGATGCTTTCCCAGTAGTTGATAGCAACTCCAATCTCATCTACTTGAATATACAGTCTATATTTAAACTTACTGGCTCTAATTATTCAGCCTGGCGCGTCCAACTCTCCTCATTATTCATCGGATATGACTTATTGGGGTATGTTGATGGTAGCCTACCTTGTCTAACCGAAGACGATGACTCTTACAAATACTGGGTACACCAAGATAAACTGCTCCTGCATGCCCTTACAACATCGGCCGATGCTACGATTGTCAATATGCTTGGCTCTTTCACTTCTTCTCACTAAGCATGGGCTTTTCTTGCTTGGATGTATGCCAACAAATCTCGCTCCCATCTTATGTCTCTCAAAGAACGACTCATCTCCATCACCAAGGGTGATTCCTCCATTCCAGACTATCTCCAGCGTATCATAAGTATTGCTAATGAACTTGCTATCATTGGAGGTCCAGTTGATGACACAGATCTTGTCATCCATACTCTCAACGACCTCCCTTTTGATTATCGTGAAGTTAGTGCGGCTATCCATGCTCGTGAGACACCCATAACTTTTGATGATCTCTTTGATAAGATGTCAGACCATGATTCGTTCCTCCTGCGCTAGTCTCAGCTTGCTGATTCCACTCCTCTTCTTGCTAATACCGCTACCTGAGTCTGGCACTCGTCTCCTCACACACTTGCGAGGTTCACCCAACACCATCCTTCTCCTCATTAGCATACTACACCACTGCCTGGTCACTTGTATCGTGATGTTATATGCCAGTTCTGTGAGAAACCAAGTCATACTGCCAAAGTCTGCTGGAAACTCCATCACTGCCGTTCTGGTTCTCATATTGGTAACTCTGGTTTTACTCCTCCATCTACTCCTTTTGCTGGCTTCGATGGCCATTAGACCGACCCATCTAGGTCTTCTCCTCGTTCTCACACGCATGCCAGTCCAGCACGCTCACACATGGTCTCTCAACCTTCCTCATCTATGAATCAGTCATGGAATCTTGACTTCGGTGCTTCCCATCATGTCACAAATGACCTAGATAATTTGCACCTCAACTCTTTATACTCGAGTAACAACCAGCTTCAAATGGGTGATGGTTTCAACCTGCCCATTACTCATACTGGTAGCTTCCTTCTCACCTCTGCCTCCAAACCATTGCTCTTTGATCAAGTTCTGCGTGTGCCCAACGTTAAGCATAATCTTATTTCTATTAAAAGATTCTGTACTAATAACAATGTCTCTACTGAATTTTTTTCCCACCACTTTCAGGTGAAGGATTTGTGGATGAAGGCAGTGCTTCTCTAGGGAGTGTGTCCTGGTGATCTTTACACCCTTCATTTACCCTCCGCTAACCCCGTTGCTCTTCTTACCAACATTTCTAGTCGCAGTACTCTTCATCATCTCTTTGGTCATCCATTCAACAAAATTCTATCGTACCTTCATTCTCGCCATCAACTTTGCTGTCTCTCCACACTCTCGCCAATTTGCGTCTCCTGTGCTAAAAGTCACAAGCTTCCCTTCTCTACTTAACATCTCCGCAGCTCCCAACCACTCGAGTTGATCTTCTTGGATGATTGGGGTCCTACTCCAGTAACCTCCTTTGATGATTTTCGTTATTATATTGTCTTTATTGATCATTATTCAAAATATGTCTGGCTATATCCATTACAACGCAAATCAGATGTTCTTAATGTTTTCATTTCCTTCAAATGCTTTGTTAAAAAGTTTTTTGGGTTTCAAATCAAATCCTTGTATACCAACAATGGTGGTGAGTTTATTAAACTACGTTTATACCTATCCAACCATGGATTCTCTCACTTTACTACTCCTTCCCACACTCCTAAGCTAAATGGCACTTTTGAACGTAAACATCATCATATCATTGAAACAACCAGATCACTTCTCTATTTTAGCAATTTACCATCTAAATTTTGGACTTCAGTTGCCCTAATAGCCATATATCTCATCAACCATTTACCTACTCCCCTCCTTTCCATAAAATCACCTCATGAACTCCTTCATCAAACACCTCCCACGTACAATCATCTTCATGCATTCGGCTGTCTCTGTTTTCCTTGGCTACGTCTGTATATGGATCACAAACTATAACCTCGCTCGCTACCCTATATTTTTCTTGGTTATTCTCTAAGTCAATTTGCCTATAAATGTCTTGATCCTAAAACTTAAAAAGTTTACATCTCTCGACATGTCCGATTTATTGATGATAAATTCCCATACGAATCTTTTGCCTCAACTTCGTCATCTCCACTTCTAGTGACCCATCCTCTCCTCCTTACACCTCCTACCCAACTTATTCCTCTTCGTCTCGTGAGATCCACCTCCATTGAGAACACACTACCACCGTCCACGGATGCTCCACCATCATCTACTCCTCCCCTACCACCAGCACCAGTTATAGTTCCCGTCCCACCTTCCTCTTTACGACGGCTTCATCAAATGGTTACTAGATCTCAAAACATCATCTTCAAATCAAAAAGTTACAACGTTACTAAATATCCCCTATCTAATATGGAGGAACCTCGCACTATTGCCGAAGCTATTTGCCACTCTCACTAGCGTGCTTCTGCCTCTGCTGAATACGATGCCCTCGTTCAGAATGGCACCTCGGAGTTTGTTCCTCTTTTTAAAGCTGTGATTGATGTGGGCTGCATGTGGCTCTTTCGGATCAAATGCAACCCTGATGGATCAGTTGCCTGTTATAAATCTCGTCTTGTTGCTAAATTCTACAGTCAATGTCTAGGTCTTGATTACAAGGAGACCTTCTCCCCGGTTGCAACACATCAAACAATCAAGTTGATTCTTAACATTGCTCTAGCAAAGGCTTGGCCCCTCCATCAGATGGACGTTAACATTGCCTTAGTTGTTTGGACATCCCTATTATGAAAATTTTAACTGTATTATGAATCAATTTTCTTTACCAGTTTCCTCCAAAACTAAGTTTACTTTTTGTAATTCCTATTATTCAAATAAAGT
This sequence comes from Erythroxylum reticulatum, assembly GCA_025504915.1. Taxonomy (NCBI): domain Eukaryota; kingdom Viridiplantae; phylum Streptophyta; class Magnoliopsida; order Malpighiales; family Erythroxylaceae; genus Erythroxylum; species Erythroxylum reticulatum. Next base: position 36,938,515 of record JANSVA010000217.1, on the reverse strand, counting down.
TCATCATTTTCCACTCCATTATATATCTCTGAATAATGGTGCCTCGCTCAAAACATTATTTAGTGACTTATGGGGCCCATCACCAATTCTTTTTGTTGACAGAAAGCGCTACTATTGTGTTTTTATTGATCAATACACTAAATACATTTGGTTGTACACACTTAAACACAAAAATAAAGTTCAAAATTTTCCAAAATATCATCCCTTAATGGAAAAAAATTTTCAACACCAAAATTCTAACTTTATACTAATTGTGGAGGAGAATATAAAAGTCTTGATCCATATCTTACTTCCAATGGCATCCAACATTTAATATCTCCTCCACATACACTACAAGAAATCAGTTGTTTACCGACGGACAATACTGTCGGTAAATGGCCGATTTCTGTTGGTAACATAAATTACCGACGGAATTGTTACCGATGGAAATCAAAGACGAACGAAATCATCATTAAAATGATCGTAGTTAAAGTTACCGACGGACATTTTATGTACTATTCTATCGGTAATTTACCAACGGCCCACAATATATTACCAATGGGCGATATTTCATCGGTAATTTATACCGACAGAAAAAAGTAAATGGCATAACTGTTGGTAACATATAGCAACGGATGCCTTTCCATCGATAAACTGAAGGTAATGAACAAGAAACATCATCATATTTACCGATGGAACATAAATACCGTCGCAAATACACGTATAATTTACCGAAAGATTAAATTCTGTCGGTACAATGAGTTTATAAAATTGCAGAAGTGCGCATATTTACTGACGGTATACATAATACCGTCGGTAAATGAATCTATGTTTTCGACGGTGTTAATATTTCCATCGATAAAATAGATTGAATTTTTTACGGATTTTATATTCCATCAATAATAGGAGGTAAGAAATTTTTGTAAAAAATTCCGTTTTCATGATCTTGTTATAAATGCATAATTTTAAGATTTATCAATTATCTGTGCATAATAAATTAATTTGTGTATGTATATAATTTGTTTAATTAGAAAATTAATTGATAATATAACATTAAAAATATTATAATTGATAATAAAAATGTTACAGTGTACATAACTTATGTTTGTAATTGAAAGCAAATGACAAAGACATGCTAATGTCGTAGTGATCACGGGTGTTCTGAACTGCTAAGCCTCCTCTTCAACTATTCCATCTCCTATCTAAGCTGAGTCATCTGCTCCATCTGCTCTCTCATCTTAGCCATCTGCTCCATTTGCTCTCTCATCTTAGCCATCTGCTCCATCTTCGCTCTCATCTTAGCCACCTGCTCCATCTCCTCTCTCATCTTAGCTGTCTGCTCCATATGCTCCATCTGCTTGCTCATCTTAGCCACTGCTTTCTCATCTTAGCCACCTGCTCCATTTCCTCTCTCATCTTAGCTATCTGCTCCATGTGCTCCATTCATTCATTCACGTTAGCCTCTTTTATGTAAGTTATCTGCTCCATCAATACGTCCACTATGGCCCCAAGCTAGTTGACTTCATTGCTGTACGTTGGCCTACCAGATGCTACTGTATTGGACAGGGAAGAGTGCGAATAACATGTGTTCACCTATGAACCTAGCCCGAATATCCTTCCACGATGGTCCCTAGCACCCACAACATCAAGATACGTCTGAGTCTTATCTACAGGTTGTTCCTCCTGAGCTGTCGTTGAATGGTTTGTTGTATTTGGTCCTATTAGGAAGCAATGTTTACATTAATAAGAGATTATTGTTAAGAAATTATAAAAATGCATTAATTTCACATACATTCAACTCTCTACATCGGGTTTTAATGAATGTCACACCGTCATGTTTCTTCTTGTGGGTGTGCAAAAACAGCTGAATAGGTGTAGGCTTGATGCCCAATGACTTTTCCTACATGTATAACCTAAATTGATAGATGTGAACTACAATTTATAAAAATTTCGACAGAGTTTCGTCTATTTTTATAATATTTGCCTCCCGTTGCACAAAGAAAATAAGTCAACATAGCCATATATGGTACCAGACATTTATACCATAATTATTATCTATAATACAGCAAAGCAAAATATATATAAAATAAGTGTCAAGTTTAAATACTTACAAGTTTGTGTGCATGCTCGTGGTGGGTTATTGATCCTCCCGTATATACAAGAAGACTCTCTCCCCTCGACCCTCTATGTCTGTTGGTAGAGTTATGCTCTGAGATAGACATTGTCGCAGATGATGTCCAATACTCGATCCAACGACTCCAAATTTTCTCCGAAATATAACGCAGTCGTGCACCAGCCTTGTGTATCGCATCAATGAAGTCGCGATAACGTGTACGAGCTTGCTTCTCCCATACTTTATACATGCTGGCGTCGAAACAAGAATCCCAGTAAAATTCTTTCTGAAATAAGGAAAAAATTAGAGTAATATATATAATATAATAATATTTATGTAATTAGTGTATATAAATCAATATAAAAAGAAAATGAATATTTATTGTACCTCAAACTCCTGAAAGTAAAATTGCTTTGTGGCCTCAGATATATTCTTCCACATATAACCCTGAGGATCAATCATTTGCTTAAATGTGGAAGTCATATTTCTGGAACTCGGTCCAGACGGAAGCAACCTAACATAAGAAGTTATTTTATTATATGAAAAAACTAATAAACCTAAGACTTAATAAAAAGCAAATAGTGAGCAATGTGATTTCACTTACTGTGCATTGACAATTGTTATAAACTTTCTTCCATCAGGTCCCTCAGCTCCAAGCTGGCGGACGTCTCCTCCATCCAATAAAGAGATATTGGATGATATATGAGTTCGGGAAGGGAATAGTGTAGCATGAGGAGCAGTAGGTGATGCCTTATCTGCAACTGTCGACCCTGGAGGCGGAGAAGGTTAGTCAGTGCGAGCTGCAGATTGTGACGAACTACCTTCATATTAAGTTGCTCCAAACACGGATCTAAATCTCGGCCGCATAACCTCATACTATCTCTTTGGTCCCATATGTTTACCTGAAATTCAATGTTTATCGAATTCTCTACAAATATAGTAATTTGAATTCAATATTTTACACAATATATGGAGAAGAAAATAAGGCAATGGAGTTGAAGGTTAACAAATTCTTAACAATAATAAATCAACTTTAACAATGATATAATTATGCATTGTTTAACAAAATCTTACAATTTTGATCCAGCGATATTTCCTGTAGTTTTGATTCCTTGGGTTGGGACAATTTTGCCACATTCGTTCTAATGGAAAGAATTACTACTATCTAGAACCAGTCGCCATGTCGACATTCCTTGAATAAGAATTTGAATAAAAGACTCTACATTATTTACTGAAATGCAAACAATGTAGTTTTTTTATTAAAATGTTCAATTACAAACATAAATTAATCTCTATCAAAACTTAATTGTAAATTACAATCATCTTCTTCTTCGAAAGAATAAGAATCAAACTCCAGCTCTTCTTCAGATCTCTGACCCTCGTCATCCTCTCCAGAAGAAATATCAACATATTTGTTAGATGGATTGTTCAAAGGTTCATTATCATCATACGTGACAAATGCATTGATAAAAGTGACATCTTCCTGAAGCGTTTCACTTTCAATTCTATGCTCTCCTTTTTTCATATAATTCAAAAACACCTCTAGGTTTGACTTTGCAAACCACTAACCAATCTGTCTTATCTTGTTGTAAGCTTAGAAAAGGGACATAACACACCTGTTTTGCTTGCATAGCTAAGACAAAAGGTTCAAATTGTCTCAATCTTCTTCGGTAGTTGATTTCAACTAGATTGTATTAGCTATGTACTTTTGTTCCAACATTTGGTGTCGGGTCATACCAGTCACATTTAAATATCACATATCGCTTCAGTGGCAAAGCAGGGTGTTCAACTTCAAGTATTTCAATAATTTTACCATAGTAATCCATTAATTTTCCCTGTATCGAAACACCACTGTTTATTGTTGACATCATATATCCATGAGATTTTGTATGATAATTGTATCCATTCACGAAATACACCGGATACGATTTAACAGTTCGTAGAGGTCCTTTTGCAAGATCACAAATGAGCTTGTTCTCTATTGGATTTTCTAGGGCCTAGATAAAATAATTTATCATAGCAAAGAGTATAATGTAATGAGAACACTTAAATATGGTTTTGAACTATAAGAATATTTGAAAGTGGAAACTTACAAATCTTTTGAACCATCGAGGAAAGTGTTTTCCAACTTCTTTATTTATATCATCCTGTGTGATGCCTGCATTATCTCGCGTAACAATGTCTCGTATAATCAAAATACATAATGACATTTTTTAATAATAAACAACACACAAATTTAAATGAAGAAATAATCATGTTGAACTTACTGAACGAAAGGAAGAACCGCTTCATAGTTCACTAAAATGTAACCATGTGCAGCCTTAATTTCTTCCTCTGTTAACATTCTTCTTGTCACACGTCCATATGATCATCCAGAATATGTAAAAATGGACAAGTTTCCATCAGCACCACTCGTTCCTCCCCTATCGTCATTACGAGGAACTTTTCTTGCTCTAGTGTGGACATGCAGCTCAAAATAATGTCCACAAAACTTACTAGCTTCCTGCGCTAAATAAGCATTACATATGGAGCCTTTAACTCTAGCTTTGTTTTTTACATTTTTTTCCAAGTGATGCAAATACCTATATTAGAGAAAATGGTTATTATAATTTTGTAGATAAAGCATGTAACAATGGTCATTGCAATAATATTTGTCGAGTTACCTCTCAAATAGATACATCCATCGATATTGAACTGGATTGGCTAGTTTTGCCATGTGTGTTAAATGCATAGGTAGATGCTCCATACAGTCAAAGAAGCTTGGAGGAAAAATCCCTTCTAACTTGTACAAAATAACTGGAATTTCATTTTCTAGTTTTTCCATTTCATCCAACTTGATTGCAGCTGATGTTAAGCTTTTGAAAAACAAGCTTAACTCTGTATAGCTTCCTATACCTTAGAAGGTAGCAACTCTCGAAATGCAATTGGGATTAGCCTTTGCATAAATACATGACAATCATGACTTTTCATCCTAAATAATTTGTACTTCCTGAGATCCACACACCTAGCCAAGTTTAAAACATAACCATAAGGAAACTTTGGACTTTTCAACCATTCACACAAAAGCTCCTTTTGTTTCTTGTCCAAAGTGTAACATGTTTTTGGATGTTTACCAGTGCAAAGATCTTTATGTAACTCATTTCTTCTACAAAAAATTTACAAATTAGCTCTAGATTTCGCATTGTCTTTTATCTTCCCTTCAATGTTCATAATGGTATTGAACAAGTTGTTAAAAATGTTTTTCTCAATATGCATCACATCTAGATTATGACGTATAAAATTCGTTTTTCAATATGGCAAATCCCAAAATATACTTCATTTTCTCCAAACAAAGTTTTGAATAATGCTTATATTTACTTCATCGGCTTCAAATTCTGTGACTTTCAGCAAGCCTAATTCCTCAATCTCTTGCAAAATCTCTTCACCAGCTTTTAGAGGTGAAGGAGGTGTTTTGACCATCTTATTTTTAATGAACTTATGTTTATTGCGCCTAAACGGATGATCTGAAGGAAGAAATTTTCGGTGATTGTCAAACCAACATATTTTGCCTCCATTTGGAAGATAAAATGCATCAGAATCATTGCCACAACGAGGACAAGCCAATTTTCCAGTTGTGCTCTATCCAGATAACATGAAAAAAGCCGGAAAGTCACTAATGATCCACGTCAAAGCCGCTCTCAACACAAAATTCTATTTCAGAGAGACATCATATGTTTGAACACCATATTCCTAAAGCTGCTGCAATTCAGATATCAATGATTGTAAGAAAACATCTATTTTTTGCTTTGGATTTATTGGCCCTGGCATAATCATTGTCAAAAACATATATGCCTCTTTCATACACATCTAAGGAGGCAAATTATAAAGAGTAATTATAATTGGCCATGAAGAATATTGCTGCCTGGATTGACCAAAAGGTTGGAATCCATCCGTCGACAATCCCAACCGAACATTTTGACTTTCAAATGTAAAATCAAGATGGGTGTCATTGAAATGTTTCCATACCAGTGCATCTGATGGATGACTCATTACTCCATCTTCCTGTTTGTGTTCAGCATGCCATCTCATATGAGATGCAGTAACATTAGAAGCATAAAGTCTCGGAGTTAGCGGGAAATAATACATCTGCTTCTATAAAACTAATTTCTGTTTCATTGAACGCTTTCTTAGCTTAAACCTAGGTTGACCACAAAATTTGCACTCTTCTAAGTTCACATCATCTCCCCAATACAACATACATCCCAACCGACAACAATCAATCTTTTCCATAGGCAAATCAAGACCCCTAATAAGTTTCTTCATATTGTAAAAACTATTAACCATTGATCAACAGGTAATGATTCATTATACCACTCTAGAATTTTATCAAAACTACAATCCGAAATATGTCCTTCACTCTTTATGTTCAATATTCAAGCAATTGAAGATAATTGGGTCATTGTCTCACAATTTGGCCACAATTCTCAGTCAGCTGACTGTAGTAAGTTAAAAAAATGTTTTGCTTGAGGGTTAGGTTCTTCTTCAACATTTTCCTTATTTGCCCCAAAGGTATAACCAGCCCCATCGTAAACCATTTGCATGTACGAGTTTTCAATTCCATCAACATAATTTCTTCTAAATCCAACCTCCCCGTCATACTCATTTAAGTTGACAGACGATTGTGCTCCATTTCCCTTTGAGGTGCTAGAAATCAATAGTTCCCAATGTCGTGTCCACTCAAAATAATTGTGGACAAAATCTTTACTCAGCAAATGTAAATTAACTTCATTAATAGTACGGAAACATTTGTGTTTGCACTTTTTACATGGACATCTGATCTTTGGCCCATCCATATATGCAGGTTGAGAACATGCATAATGAATAAAACCTTTAACTCCTTCAAAAAATTTAGGATTAATGAAATCATCAAGGGTTAATCGTCTATACATCCAAGATCTATCCAGGAAACTCATATTTGTAAAACTATTAATTTAAAACAGTGAATTCATAGTTAGCATCATTCATAGCCATAGATATCAAAACATGTAAGATAAGACTTGTGATTCAACATCAGAAGTTCTCGTTTTGATTCTTAGGCTCCTAGTATTTTTTACTGATAACCCTCACGGGAGCTCCATAATGGGTTATGGGTTAAGGTTTATGGGGTCACATCTAAAATATATTTAAACTAAATATATGACATATATGATTGTAATCATATATATCATAAGACAATTGTTGTTAAAAGTTTTATATTTAATGGATATTAAATATGTACTATTACCTAATAAAATAAGTATTCGTAAAAATATGAATACTTATTTTAATAAATTAGTTTAACATATAAAATCTAAAAAAAAACATGCCTTGAAAAAATGTTCACATAAAAAGTAAACAAAATCTCATCATTTAAGAGAGCATCAATGAAATAACAGATTCACATAATTAAGGTAATTGGAACAATCACAAAAGTCAAACTCGTCCTATATAAATTCATACATAACCGAAGTTCATACGAAAAACAAGTTTCACATCGTGCAAGGCATATCAATTAAAATTGCAGGAAGTTCAAATGGGAAGTTTATACACCAAACAAATAAACCAAGAGCACAAAAACGTAGTAAAAAACATAATCACTTACCTCAACATAAACATAAAAGGATCTTCCTGAAGTATGCCAATGAAGCTGCTGATGACGGAGCTACAAACTTATACAAATATCATTAAAATATGGTTCAATTCATTGTTGATATTGTCTCTCCATATACGTAAATATTATAATCAATGAAGGTCATTAGCTATACTCAAATAATGAAACCATCAGGTGTTATCCTCAATAAATTGCATAATTATAAGTCTCCTCCATAATAAGGTCATAAGTTAATACTAAGGATCTCTTGCTTTAATTAAAAAACGTATGTCACATTTTACGAGGAACCTATTGAAAATTTGGCAAAATTTTCCCTATAAAATGGACATCCCCCTTTTGAAATAAGAGTCCCCCTGCATGTAAAAATACACTTCTATATCGACTAGTAACTACAATTCAAATTGGGTCTCCAAACTACATGTCCATTCTCAAATTAATCCATTAATAAGGACATTAAAGTCAGGCTATTTTTCGAAAAAATAAAAGTTGAAGAATTACATCGCAACTTTAATTAACACTTAAATTAATAAGAGTTTATCAATTTAATACAAAGTTTAAAACAAAGTTAGTCTGCTATGTTTATCTCCCCCAATACATATTGTTGGTTCTTAATTTCCTCATTACATTAATCTAAATAAATCTTCACAAACCCAATTGATAAGTTACATAATCCAAAATCTAATTATCAAAATCTTTATACTTAGGAAATAGATCAAAATATTTCCTAATCCTTAATAAACTTTTCATTATGAAATCCATAACTAATAACTCAATTAAGATAATTTCTAATATTCTCCCCTTTGAGTAATAATAATTATCATTAGTTTTAGAAACAAACATTATCAAATGAATATGACAATGTGTAATATAGTTACGTATAATTAATAACCATACCAACATGAATGACAAAATAAATTGTAGTAATATATAGTGACACCTTTATTATTTGATTGTGCCATGTATTATTATCGGTCTTCATTTCTCATTTGACGCTAAATTACAAAAGAAATTTCCTCTATGAGATGAAAATCTTAGACGCTCTTATGTGTCAAGAATACTCGTTTGTACTTTGAAAATTCTTTTATATCATGAGACATAGAAATAAGACTTAATATTAACTTTGTATATGTCCCTATGCTTGTTT
>JANSVA010000217.1:36890587-36909355 GCA_025504915.1 Erythroxylum reticulatum | reverse complement strand
ATCCATCTTATCCATTCTCTTTGTCAGGGCTTCAAATTTAGCATTCATCATGGATAACGCATCAACCTCAAACATTCTTGCAATCTTCTTATTCTCTTGCTTTAAATGCCCTTTGCTCCCACTTCATTGATAATTATTCTGAGCAATCCTTTCCAGGAGTGAATGAGCTTCATCTTCTGTTTTTGCCATAAAATCTCCACCTGCAGTCGCATCTATAGCACTTTTAAGAATCGGAGATAGCCCGTTGTAGAAAATCTGCACAAGCATCCATTTCTAAATCCCGTGGTGAGGGCATTTTCTTTGTAGCTCCTTGAATCTCTCCCATGCTTCATACATAGATTCATCTTCTCTCGGTAGGAAGGAATGCACTTCACCCCTCAGTTGTGCGGTCTTTCCTGGGGGAAAGTATTGTGTTAGGAAGGCTTGGGATAACTCTTTCCACTTAGTTATAGACCTTGGAAGTAGAGAGTAGACCCATTCACTTACACGATCCCTTAATGAAAAAAGAAATAATCTGAGGCAAATTGCATCTTCAAATACCCCATTCTGCTTCAAAATGCTACATATCTGAATGAACTTCTCCAAATGAACATGGGGATTTTCTGAAGGGTTGCCTCCAAATTGGGACTATTGGACCATCTGCACAAGTCTGGTCTTAAGTTCAAAGTTATTAGCTGTAACTGGAGGTGTTGTGATGCTCGATTGGTAATCCTTAAAGTTCGGTATTGCATGGTCCCGCATTGTTCTCTAATTTTGCCCACCATTTTGCATTTATTCTGCCATTATTGGCTCATTTGTAGTTTCAACAAGTTCGGTTTCTATTCGCTGATTACCCTGTACAGATTGTGCTCTTTGCTGTTTCGTAGCTTTTCGGAGCGCCTTAGCAGTCTTTTCAATTTCTGGATGAAATAACAAATTTTCTGCACTATGAGAATGTCTTATATACAAAAAGAATCACCTATAAATCAAAATTCAAAAAGAACACTTCGAGTGAAGAAATAAGCTACGAGAAAAAGTGAATAAAATGAAAAATAACAAAATGATAATAATAAATAATAAAAAAGTGCCCAAAGTAACCAAACAATTGATCACCTAATATTGCCCAAAGGAAAACTCCCCGGCAATGGCACCAAAACTTGTCCGAAGCTCCGCAAGTATGGGTCACGTAAGTAAATAGGGAAGGAAGAGTATCGATCCACAGGGAGTTACTGAACATTTACTAGGCTAAAACCATTCAATTATTTAAGTTGATCACTTAAATGTTGATTATTGAGAAATTAATTAATTGATGAATTGCTAAAACTAATCCTAAAATAAACAGAATAATTGCGCAATTTATGACTGTAAGGAATAAATCAAATATGTAAAAGACAGGTTTCAAATTTGGTTTCATGATTGACTTCTAATTATTCTCTTCTGGTTTATTCAATAAACTTGATCCCTAGACTTTGAAGGAAACTAGATCTGAATTATCTATGATTCTCTATCAAGATGTCAAAGAAGTATCGTAGTTAAAATCTATCCCGACTATCGTGACTCATGAAGTTAACTAAAACCCATTAAGATTTTTATCTAGTTGGTAATTCCTCTCACAGATTTTTGCCTATGTCTAATTCTAAACTTACAAGTTCTTAATTTTGGTTTTCCACTACCGATTTTCTCCTTTCAGTTCTTCACTCGATAATTTCAACATAAATTATGTGAGGCCTAACACATAATAGGCACAATAATACTTAAAATAAGAATCAAAAGCCACGAATCAATTTTATTAAACAAAATCCAGAATCAAATCCTATAGAAATTCGAAAACTACATCCCATCTTTGAAACCTAATAAGAAATCTACTCAATCATATTCATGTTCAACAAATTAAATATCAAATCAAGGAAAATAGATATTAGAGAGTAAGGAACGAAGAACTTGGAAAATCTGAACATAGACGTCAAAAACCCAGGTCTGGAGTGGGTCTATGTGGGTCTATTTCTTTACTGCGTGCTTTCTTTCTTTTCTCCAATTTGCATCTTGTCTTCATGTGTTCAGGTCTTCTCTACGTGTAGCTTCCCTTCAAGTCGTGCATCAAGCTTGGAGTGCAGCTGCAATGCGTAGGTCCCCCTGTGCGTTGAAATCCTTGCTTGCTTCGATGTGCGTCAATCATGGTCTCCAATGCAGCTCTCCTTCGTCTTCTTAGTCTCCTTGCCAATTGAAAACCTAAAACGTTCCCAGCTGCCGCGTGTCTCTCCTCTTCTCCAGCCTTTTGCAGCTACCAATTAAAAAAAGTTAACGTTAAAATGTTTTTCTCCTCCAAAACGTCACCTAGTCAGCTGCGTTTTGGACTCCAACTGATGCGCTATGTTGTTTCCTCAGGCTGCCTCTGCCGCATGTGTTTTATTCTCCAAATTAAAAGCTTCCCTTTAGAAACATTTTCTGCCCTGCAAAATGTCACTCCCTCACTGCGTTTTGGGCTCTTCCCAGTTGCTATTTACTATGTCGTTTTGGTTGCTAACTTATTGTTGTATTGTCCTTTTGTTCTTTTATTCACCCGCTCCAATAACAACTTCTTAGGTCTAATTTGAAGCCAAACTTCATACTTTCCATAAAGAAACCAGAAAAATAAAATAAATAATAAACTCAATGAAAATAAATAAATTAACCTAAACATGATACTAAAATGAATGAATGAATATGCAAAATGAATATAAATATGACCTAAATACTTATATTAATTTGACTAAACAACCACACTAATCATAAATATTTTGTAATATGTAGATTTTTCTAAATTAGATAGTAAAAACAATTGGAATACTTTAAGCTTCTCTTTAAACTCTTCATCTTGTTTGATACTAATACTCTTATATGGCATTTTTGTAGTAGTCCTTGGCCTCCTCTTTTCTCCCCATTCATCTTATCTTTAATTAACTATGTATTCATTAAGACCATGACCTTGCTTTTGGTGCTAACCTCAAGCCTTCTTCTTCTTCCAATTCCCTTTATCTATCTAGTGTAACTCTACCTTCCTCCTTTGGTCTTCTTCAAACCTTGAGTTTTAGATTAAGTTAGAAGTAGCAGTAGGAGTTTCAGCCCAAACAATGCTTCATTTCTATCCTCCATCCTCATCTAAAGATATAGTTGTTGCTCCCTTTGAAAGTTCTTAAGGAGGGAGCCATTAAGTGGAATACCACCATTGTTGTATTGTTTTTATGGGTAAATGACTTTCATTTTCCCTCATTCACTCTTCAACCTTGCGTTTGTGGAAGCCACAGAGGCTTAAAGTGACATTGTTAATTGAAAATAACGTATTCCTTTTGAGTTTTCTTTTAAGATATGTTGCTAAAAAGGCATTAGATGCCTTGACATTTTAATGGCATACATCTATATCTTTAACTTTGACAACTAGGAATAAAGTTTTAGTCTATCAAGCATAACCAAGTGCCTCTTTAAACCAATATTCACAAAATCCTCTTATAATATTGGTCAACTAAAGGACTCAAATATTTGGCAAGCTATATTAGTTTCCTTAATAACTATGGATGGGCAAACTATTTCTCTCAAATGGATATGATATGTTTGCTTATGTGATATGGCGGAGATTAGAAAAGAGCTTCGTGATGATATTCATTTATCAAAACTTGAGGCCAATAATATCCTTTATGAAGATTTAGTTAAGGCGTCCTACCAATGGAGGTCATCCCTAATTGATCAAAGAAAAGCTTAGAAATATGTAGACATATCATTCAAGAGAAGTGATTACAGTGAACTATTGGAGTTGGAGGAAAGCACCCTTAAAGAGGACCTTAGATGAAGGATGAGACAAGATATTCCTTAAGTTCTATAAAAGCAAAGGTATTAAGGAATTACTGCAAATGAAGGAAGTCGTATGGACTATTTGATAAATGAGGGAGTAAGGAATTTAAACTTAGGAACTTGTAGCAAACTAACCCTTTTAAGAAAGGTAACTCCCAAACAATATAAAGTACTTGTGATGTTAATACTTTAGGAATAAAAAAAGTAGCCAGTTCTTCTAGTGACTAACAGAAGGAAATAAAAATAAAAATTGACCGATTGTGTAATTAGAAGCAAAGGATGGAGCTCTAAGAAAGCACCCTTAGTAACGATAAACATGAGAAAAAAGGTCTATGATTTTAATCTTAAATTTAATTTAGGTATAAGAAGAAGCTCAAGAAGAAGGAATAAAGCTAAAATCTCAAGGAAACATACGTAAACTTGATGTCAATTCTATCCTAGAACTTTGGGGGGATTAGCTACCCTAAAAAGCTATAATTACTTCAAAATCAGTTAAGAGAAATCAAACCTATACTTATAGGATTATTGGAAACTAAGTTAAAGAAGACAAAGTGTAAAGAACACCAATTTTTGGCCAAGTATTGGAGCATCATCACTAATCACAATGGAAGGATAGTCATTACTTATGACCCTAATAAAATAAAAGTCATCCCCCTTCTTCTACCTTGGAATCCTAATCACCGTAAAGAAGTTGAGTTTAGGGAGTTCCTATTTTGGAAAAGAAACAAAAGAGGACCTATAGCTGGTGTAATAAATCTTTATCCTTTACAAGAAAGGTCCAATTGATTATTTTCATACTCAACTCCCTCCTTACTAACTGGTCTTCAAACATTTTTCCACTCAAAAGGATTGACAAATGCTATGAAAAGGATGATGAGATTTTTTTAGTCTAAAGAGTTGAACGAAAAAAATACTTTACTAAGATCAAATGGTTCGAGGTATGCAAGCCAAGAAAAGTTGGAGGACATAACATTATTTCAATTGTATTAGCTAATGAAACACTCTTAGCTAACATTTGAGAATTTTGTCCAACAAAGAGGCTCTTTAACTCTAATGGATACATATTTACATTCTCAAAGGGCAAAGCTTTTGAGAATTAGAAACAAAACATCTTATTCCCAGTTTTCGTATTTGCTACTCAAAATTAGTGACTCTTTCTATATGAATATCAAATGTAGAATTGGAAATGAGGAATATGATTCATTATGGTTTGATAATTTGAGCAAGCTAAGCCCTCTGCACAGGACCAACTTGTTCCTTACAATTAAAAACTGATCCCCTGAATCTTTTAAAGTAAAAAAGAACTAATATATGAGAATAATTAGGCCAATTGCTCATCTTTGTTTTGTAACTTAATTCTAAATTACACACCTTACCAAGGAATGAAGGATCTTCATGTTTGATCCTTCAAGGAATTACATTAATGCCTCTTGGTGTATCTGCTTAGTTCCTAATATGCATAGAATGGAGTAATTTGGGATAGTATAGTGCAAGAAGTTACTGCTAAAAGTATCCATCCTTATATGACTTGTTTATAGGCAGTAATTAGGGACCATACATAGACTGAGATTCCTCAATATCTCACAATTATGTTGCCTTTGTAAGAAAGATTAGAAAACAATTCGACATCTATTCTTTATATTTTCTTTATAACAAGTCTAAACTATGCCAACATCTTAGGTATTTGTTCGTCTTTCTTTTTGTCCTTTTCATAAATTAGTAGTTATACATTAAAAATATTTTTCTCTCTTGTCGTTTTTTATCCTTCACATTTTCACAATCGATTTGTTCAATATGCTATGCTTTGCAATCTATTTGTTTAATATGCTATACTTTGAACCCCAATAAGTTTTTCATTTTATAGGGAATTTTAGGGTTGAATATAAACTTCTCAAACTGTCTGAACCCAATTCATTTATAATCAAAAAACACAATATTTGAAATGAGTTAATAACTTTAAAATACTTAGTGTTCTAACTAAAATCTACCTATTCTATTAAGAGAAAATAAACATTTCATAAATTATTTATTGAATTGATAATTTTTTTAAAAATATTCTTTCAAGAACAAATAATAAAGCAACTGAAATTTTGAATAAAAACTTTTGCAAATAAGAATTAACTCATGTTTATAATAAAACAAAAATAATTTTTTAAATAACTTTTTATAAAAATTTTTATTTTAAAATTGATACTTGATGAAATTTTCTATATTGTTATGATGTCTTTGAATTAAATACTTTAATAATTTGTGATCATAGTAAAATAGTATAAAAGAGAATACATATAATTGTTCTTTCTTTTCGTGATAATTGTATAGAGTATTTCTAATTTTGTAACTTTATTTGATATTTGTGAAATAATTGACTTTTTATACACTTTTTAAGAACTAAAATTTAAAACAAAATAAATTTGAACCATTAAACCATTTAATATAAAGTGAATATGTATAGATCGATTAAGTGTGGCTTAAAGATTTAATTTTGCTCAAAAATAAACATTATTTTATAATAATTTAGGTATAAATTTATTGTTTCGAACGAGTCAATGCACTCATTGCACACTCCTAATTTGGTACACTAGAAATAAAGGAAGAGTTTCCTACTTTATCTCTAGTAGGTTATAATTTTTCACTCTTTATTTACAATTAATTAAGATATTATAAAAACAAAAATAAATTACATTTCAAATTCTAAACTTTAGTTATTTTATAATACTAATTAAAACTGTTAAAAGTAACAATAAAATGTTAACTTTTAATTTATTTTAAAATTAATTTATCATTAATCTTATAATTAACATGACACATTGCGTCAATAAAATTTATTTTCAAATAAAAATTTACATGATAAAAATTTACATATTGGCAAATCAAGAAAAGTTAAAATCAAAACCATAATTTTTACTCAATCAGTCTCCTTTTTTCTCTATCTAATGCAACAATGCTTCCACCAATGCAACTTATCGACCTTCCATTTCCTTGTTTGCATTCTCTTATGCAACCATTTTCTTTCTTAATACTCTCAAATTGTTGGAAAATCAAGCCAAGATTTGATTCGTATATAGCAAAATAATTATAAAAATTTTTCAGTTGATTTTTTCAGAGCCAAGATCACTAAAATTTTATAAAATGATTAGCACATAAATCATAATAAAGCATGAATCTTAATTTGTATGTTATTTCGAAGCTTGATAATATTCTTATCGTATCTCTCAAACTATTTCTGAAATTAGCTCATCTTAACCATATTAGTCATGCAAATGTCTGGCCTTTAATAATATCCACAGAAAGAGTTAAGAGAACTTTGTAATAATTGCAGAAAGGGTTAGGCAAGAAGTGCTAGCTCCATTACAACTTAAGCCTATTTATATTTTAGTAATTTAATTGAAATTAAATTATAATTTCAACGAAACTTTAATTAGATTTACAAATAATTCTAATTAAATAATTGTTATGTCAAAAAAAGATTCAATATCTCATATTGATTCTTATTTATTAAATATCTCATATTTAGTCATAAAATTTCTCAAACTTTACAATCAAGTATAAGTTTATTAAAATATCTTTGCTCTTTGCAACCCGTTCTTCATATGTGTCTCATTAGGTTCTCAAATATGTTGGCGATGGATACAATTATAACCCCCAAATCAAATTTAGGATTAGATAAATTATACTTCTTTAATTTGTATTTAACTCTCTAATCAAACAATTTATATCCATATATGAAGATTAGCGTCTAGTAATACATCATAAACACCTAAATATTTAGAAGTACTAAAGTGGTTTTGGCTAACCTTTCTGCGCATGATTTTTTCATATAATTTAATCCTTTCAACATATAATGTTTCAATTAGACTTAGAGCTTGTAATTAATGTCTACTTTATTTTAAGTCCAATCAATTAGTTCTCTACCATTAGCTATTAATTCAATTAATGACATTTGCAAAATATTTACAAAACATAATTCCACATTAGCAAAGGATTTCCTGAATCAATACTAATCGAGAATAATAAAATATTGTCTCTAATTATTTTAGGATGATGAATCCTATCTAGATCACTTAACTACCTCCATATAGTTCATGCCACATCCAATGACTACTGACTGAACTACCTATGATTAGAATAGGTCATAAGAAGTATGAAAACATAATAATCCCTATACAAGATAACTTTAGAGACCTCAAGACAAAGGATCACTTATATGATCATCACAATGAGAATTTTCATAGATATACAAGTAATGTTTTAAATCAATTTCTCATACAGGGTCAATCAGGAAATTTATGTTATACTAAGCACCTATATGTTTGTTAAGTATCTCCATACTTTAATTAATGAGATTGAGTACTTCATTTATAAGGAAAAAATAACTTGTGCTAGTATTTTTATGTTCTATTAATGTCATGTCCTAATAGAACAATGACTAGGAACATTTTAAGGAAAATACATAGATATAATATGAATTTTATGATTATAATCTCATCATAATTTCATTAGCAATGTATAATTATCCTATGGACTTTATCATATACATTTAAATATGTCAAAGATAAAAAATGTCTTTAAATTATTTTATCACTAAACTATAACCAACTGATTGATTGTATGACATAAACCAACATGAATAATGTGGATTCAAATAACCATCTCATTAAGAGTTAAATTCGTGCCATCTACTATATGAAACAAGAATATTAATTATATTATACTAAGAATATGGAAACTAAAAATTTATTTGATACGTAAGTTGTAGTATTTTGATTTTCCCTGTTAAATTTAAGTCCACCTTTTTTTTTAGAACTAGTTAAATAGAGAACTCTTACGATGAGATGACTTATTAATTTGAGATGTAAATCAGTTTAAAGCATTCAATGATAATTGGCCAATCTCTTTTGGAAATTTAAATGAAAAGCTCAAAGCATTGGAATAATATTTAACTACTATCAAGCTAAAAAAAGGTTGAGGAGCATTCTTTCTAGTACATATCATCATCAAAATATCCATAGAAACAACATACAAAACCAAGATGAGAAGTAAAATCACAAAATCATCTAACCATTTTCAAAAGCTACCTAGATTTTAACATGTAATCTTCATAGTGTGTGAGAAAGAAGAGATGGATTAAGTAAAAATTTTTAATTTTATTTTAAAATTTTTAAAAAATTTATTAATATGTAAAATTTTGACTACGTCAATACTTATTTGTTAATAGATCTTATTGACGTAACATGTCACATTAGTATCACTAGTTAGGGGGGTAACAGTAAACTCATTCTGTATAAATTGAAAGCTTAATTATTTTATTACTATTTTGCTAGTTTTTTATTAGCATTACAAAATTAAGTAAAATTTAAGAATTTAAATATAATTTATTTTTAAAATGACAAAATTGAAGAAAAATTTGAAAGAAATATATATATATATATATATAATTGAAATCTATCCTATATGTTCAAGAACCAATTTAGAATATTGTTGTAAAAAGAGATCATATGGTTGATAAATTTTTATCACTTATATCTAACTCATTTGGAATGATCATAATTGTTCAAGAATTAATTTATAATATTGATGTAATAAGAGATCATGTGGTTGATAAATTTTGATCATTCATAACTCACTAATTTGGAATGATCATAATTTTTATTCTACCTTTTATTAGAGCAATGTTATATCTCTTCAACCTCTCAATTATAGACCACTAAACGTAACTGATTGAAGAAGTTGTTGGTTTATACCCTACATTCAATCTATTTGTTGTAGTTTAATGAAAAATAATTTAAATATATTCGTTATTTGGTATATATTTAGATGTATATGATAAAGTCCATGGAATAAATATACATTGCAAATGAAATTATGATCATAATTATAAGATTTATATTGTATTAAGGTATTATAAATAAATTGTTCTTAGTCATTGTTTTATTGAGATTAGATATTAATAGAGCATAAAAAGACTCGTGTAAGTTATGCTTTTCCTTACGAAGGAAGTAGTAAATCTCATAGACAAAAGTATGGAGATATTTAAATAAACATGTAGTCACTTGTTAGAGAACAATTTTACTGAACTGACTCTATATTAGAAATCCATTTGGATCATCATTTGTTAAGGATTGCTATGTTTTTATACATATGACCTATTCTAGTTAACGGTAGCTCAGTCGGTAGTCATTAGATATAACGTAAAATATATGGAGGTAGTTGAGTGATCAATATAGGATTTATTACCCTAAAATAATTAGAAAATTTTTTTTGTTGTGCTCGATTAGTATTGATTTAGGAAATTCTTGGTCAAGATGGAATGAAGTTTTATAAATAATTTACAAATGTCATTAATAGAATCAATTATGAATGGTAGAGAACTAAATTGGTTACACTCAAATATAATATTTATTAATTTCATTCTCTTTGTCTAATTAGAGCATTGTATGATAAAATGACTGAATTATACACTTCCTGCACCAAGAGGTTAGTTAAAATCATTTTGACATTCTTAAATATTTGAAAGGTGATGATATATTGCTAGACGTTAAATTTGATCTTAAATATAAATTAAAAATACTCCAAATTTCAAAATTCACCAAAAATTTCGAAATACCCTAAATATACCAAAAATGCCAAATTACATTTTAATCACATTAATAACTCAATTATACCTGAAATTGTCATTGAATACATGTACAGTCATATGAATGTGCAAAACTCATTATTATCGCCTACATGTATGCCATATCATGCATAAGCATGAGTTGTACGTTCTAATTTCTCAATAATTTCTTATTTTTACTATTCAAGTCTTATCATGGGTAACAGGATGTTATAGTCTTGGTGACTTCTTTAACTGATTTACCTAATATTATTCCATTCATTAGGTTGAATGAGGACTTCACCCATTAAGGATTAGTTGCGAGTAACACATGTATAAAGGCCGCAAGTAGGTTAAAAAAATAGAAATGGATACCTACAAGGAGGACTTTTAAATCAGGCAGTTACCAAGAATTATTACTAATTAGCGATGAGATGTATGTCATCAGTGAAGTTGTTGAAATTAGAGTAGCAGATGCAAGCATATTAACAACTCATAATACACATATGGGAGGTAAATCTAATAGAGAAATTGCATCAGTACAAAATCCTTTTGTGGCCACAATGAAATTACTGAAATTAGAGTATCATCACATGTTAACTGCTCATAATAGATATATGATGGAAAATAACTAAAGTAGAAATTGCATTAGTACAAACTCATCTTGTGCTAGCCAATGACATTAAAGTGGAAAAAATAATATTGCAAATGGTTGAGCTGAATGTAAATAGTGATAAAACTAATGAAGTATTACAAAAAACGGTACAAAAGAAGACATCTAATGCAAGTTATACTGCAAAATGCAATGCTAGAAATTTAGAAAACAAACTCAATGAATCTCCTAAAAAAAACAACAGTTACTTCAAACAGAAACAACACCTAAATTTGAAACTGTTATTAGGCAAAGATCAAATATGAAGAAAAAACACTCCCTAAGGGAGACAACTGCATGAATTTTCTTACTTAAAACGTAAAAGGGGCTAATACTCCTAATAAACAACTGATGATCATAGATATTATTTTGCAAAACAATGTTATCTTAGCTAGTATTTTGGAAACGACAGTAAGAAGGGACAACAGCAATATGCTGAACTACTTCTAGTTAAGTGGCAAAGCATCTCCAACTTCTCCTATCATTTGAATGGCCAAATTTTTGTCTTAGACGACTTTAATTCTCTATCTATCATCTCATCTAACCTAATAGATCAAATGATTCATTTAGAGGTTGTTATTGGATAACTCAATCAAAGGTTGTGTATATCCATCATATACGCACATAATAATACATTTCATAGAAATTTCTTATGGAATCACATCAAATTTCCACTTCCAATATAGACCCATGGATGCTGTTAGGTGCCTTCTATTCCATGCTAAGAATTAAGGAGGCTAAGGGACCAAGGTCAGTTTGTATTCTTTGCACGGATCTTGGAAGATGTTTGGAGGAAGACTAATATACTAATAAACCAATGGGAGGCTACTTCTATTCATGGATAAATAAGAAATCAGGTTCTAATTTAATAAGGAAGAAATTGGATAGCGTGGTAAATCTTAAATGGATGAAAGTATTTCCCAACTACTTTTCAAAGTTTACTAGTAGTTATTTATCAAATCATACTCCCATTATCGCTTCTTTGATTGCAGAGAGAATTGTCCATCCTTTCAGGTTCAATGAATTTCTGATATAACTAATTATGTTTAAAGAAGGCTTATGGGTTGCATTAAGTTCTGACATCTAAGGAACTAAATAGTTTACCTTTTGAAAGAAGTTGTAATTAATCAAACAAGAAATGAAGACTCTTTATACTGCTAATATTTTCAACACACACCATCTTATCATCACAGCTAGAGGAGAGATGGAAGCTATACAATAGCTGCAATGTACCAATCTTGAGAATTAAAGAATTAAAGTAAGGGAAAGGGAAGCATTACACAATTACTGTCAAACATTATTATTCGATTATTCCCCTATTTAAACAAAGAGCAAGAGTGGAATGGATGAAATATGGAGACAGAATAACCTTTGTATTTCACAAGGCCATATTTTCAAGAAAGGCTATAAATAGAATTATCTCACTCAATCACAATAACATTGTTCTTGATTCTCAAACTCAGCTTATGTTAGGAGCTTATGAACTCTTTAGTGAGCTTATGTGCAAGCCTACAGATGCAAACCCTTCCGAACGATTTCTCAAATATATTTTAAATGACTCTATTTCTTCAGAATATGTAACCCAATTAGCCAAACCTATATCACTATAGGAAATGAAGGATACAATTGCATCTCTGCATCCTTATAAAGCCTTTGGACTTGATGGATTCAATGTCAAAATTTTTACAGAAACTTGGTCTCACTAGAAATATGGTTTTAGAAGTTGTGATAGAATTCTTTAGTAAAGATACACTTCTTAAAGAGATCAATAAGACTTTTATCACTCTTGTACCAAAGAATGGTGAATTGAATAGCTTCGCTAATTTTAGACTAATTATTTGTTGTAATTCCTTGTATAAAATCACTTCCAAACCTATAGCTCAAAGGCTCAAAGTAATTATTCATAAGCATATTAGCCTCACTCAAGGTGCTTATATACCTTCACGAATAATTCTTGATAACATTATGATACTTCATGAACTCATTACTAATTACTTTAAGAAGAAAATCAATCCCAATTGTTGTATCAAAATTGATCTCAAGAAAAAATATGATAATGTCGATTAGAGCTTCATCACAAATATTTTACAAGCTATGGAATTTCCAAGAATATTCATACGGTGGATTGAACAATACTTGATGACTTCCTTACATAACATGTTGATGAATGGACAACCTACTAGGTTTTTTCAAAGTAGCAAAGGGATCAGGCAAGGAGATCCTTCATCTCCATACATCTTTGCCTTGATGATGCAAAGTCTCCATAAGACCATTGGGAATATTGTGGCATGGAAAAAGAATTTCAAATACCACTTAAAGTGTCGAAAATTGAAACTAATCAATCTTTGTTTTATAGATGACGTGATTGCTTTCAAAAGTTGATGCCTCGCCCATGTCTATCTTAATTAAAGCTTTGAAAATATTCCAAAGAGCCTCAGGACTACAAGTAAATTGTTCCAAAAGAAATATATTTCTTTCTAAGAGTGCCTCAGATCTTCAACAATTGGTTTCTACCTTAATTAGATTTCAATCACAAGAATTCCTAATGAAATATTTAGGCATCCTAATCTCTCAACATAGATTAAAAGCAAAGGGTTACATTGAACTACTTGATAGAATACAAGCCAGAATCTTAACTTGGAGCTCTAGACATCTTTTGCGAGTAGGGAGAATACAACTTATTTGCTCGGTTCTCAATTCCATCAACAACTATTGGGCAACCCACTTATCTTTTCTAGGATCAATCCTGAAAGCCTATTTATTCTTCAAATGTTGCTACATTAGAGACATATGGAGGGAACTTCACAACAAATGCACGTTAACTATTGAAATTGACAACCTGGACAATATCCAAACTCAATGGTTGAACTACGGAAACAACAACGTTTGTAAATGTTTTTAGATAGCCTTATCTTCGACAATCATAGCTGCATGGGATGAGAGGAATTTCAGTACATTTCAAGACAAAAGCACCAATCAGGAGATGTTTTATAAACAATTGGTACAATACATTAGGCTCTAAATAAGCTTACAAAAGAAGAATTTCCAGCATATGCAATAACTATTTGTACAGTGGAATGTTTAGATTGTTTAATGCTATTATGGAGAAATTTAATGACAAAGTAAGTAAAGACTACATGTATTGGTGAAATGTTCCAAAGAATCAGTTTGGGACCCCAGGAGGCTGTAGTGACCTACATGGTGGGACACTAACAACCAAGTTACATCTTCAGCTCCATGGTTGAGTGGTGGGACACTAACAGCCAAGTTACATCTTCAGCTCCATGGGTGAGTGCTGTAATGAGTGGTGCTAAGTTTTATAGTATCTATATCATGTTAGAATTTACATTTTATATTAGGCTTATTCTTTTAGTTGTCTAGGGGAGTGATCTTAATCGTAACTAAGTTGAGACAAAAAATTGCTTTGTAAGTTAAAACAACTTTGATTCGCCTTCAAGGCTCAATACATTCAATTTTTTAAAAAAAAGTGTTAAAGAATTGATTTACATGGGAATGTATTTTAAATATACAAAGTAGTCTTAATATCCTCCCCTTAAAGGTAATTTAAAAGGTTAGTCCTACTCTACATGCTCCTCACTATATCCTTTACTATGAAATTCCTCCTTTCAATAACATTATTATGCTCAAGATTAACCGATATAGTAAACTGGGTTTCTATTCCATAATTTACCTAGTACTTGACAAACATCATTTTTTTTTGTAAAAAAACTCTATATTTGTGATAATATTCACACACACTATCACACATGGCAATCTTAATTGATTTTCTAATTATTTATCAAATTAAGTTTTAAAGATCTTAAATTTGATAAGAACTTTAGAATTTTCTTTAATTAAGTACATATATCAATAAAGAGAATAATAGTCAATAAGGTTTAAAAATATGTAGAATTACAAATAGTAGGTGAATAAGAACCATACATATTAGTATAAATTTAAAATGGCAAGTTGACATCTTTTTTTTTTATTTTGGTCAACTTATCTCTACAACAATTGCTATACCATCAAAATCATAGTTAGAAAAATATTTTCTTGTATCAATCTTTCATTAGAAGAATATTTTCTTTTATATTCTTTTCAATATTCACAGGGCCTCCATAACACTATCTAATCTTTTTATTTAAATAGAGGGATTTTTAGGAGCCTTACTTTTGGGTTTTTATGGGTTTGGTTTTAAGTTTTGGTTTAGCTACTAATAGGGATGTTTGTGTTATTTTCTTTAGCTATTCTTCTTCTACTACGCAATGGGTAATGATGACTTTAATATCTCATGCTTTATCTTATGGCTTACAGGTAGTAATAAGGATACCAAACTTTGATATAAGTGTATTCAAAGTCTGGTGAACAATAAAAGTATCAAGAATGACTATGTTTATAGATTTAACTTTGTAAAATCATAATAATATATTTTCTCACTCTCCCAACCTTAATATATCTTACAGAATATAATTCTTTTAGAATAGATCAAATTTCAGCATTGGAAGAAACTTATTACATTTTGAGAAACATTATTGAGAAATTCCTTTGGTACTGTTGTTTATGGTAGTTCACTAAGTAGATGGTCATGTATATACCTCTTAATGGTCAAATAGACATTATATTCGACCTTCTTAAGCCATATAGGCACGGACGGATCTACATTGGTAGCAAGTGCCTTTCAAAAATTTCATATAAAAAATTATTATTTTAAGTTTTAATCTCATAAAATAAATAAAATTTTGCTCTCCCCCACTTGCCCCAAAAAATTTCATATAAAAAATTGTTACTTTAAGTTTTGATCCTATAAAATAAATAAATTTTTGCTCTCATTAAAAATAAAATTTTAACTCATTAAAAATAAAATTTTAATGCTCCCACTAAAAAATTTTTATGGATCCATCCTTACATATGGGCAAGATTTTCAGCTTCTGTACCTACACATGTGGGAATATATGAGTTTTCCTTAACTATGTCCATGTTAATATCCACCATCCAAAAACATTCCATATTTTTGTTTCCAATCCATGACCTTCAACCAAATGGCACTTTTTAATCTTTATGTCTCGTGTGATGCACTAGATGCGTACGCATGTTCCTTGACCCTTTTGGTGCATACATGACATATGTACAACCTGCATCCGCTAGCTATCCAGTGTATGTGGGGCTTTCGCGCTAGACAATCGAATAGTCTCCTAGGAGCCGATTCTTTACGTGGAAGACGCCTATCTCCTGCCTCTCTTTCTAGTCGCCGGAATAACTGATTTTTAACGACTTTTTTGCTGGAATTTGACAAATTTTCATTAAAAAATCACAACAAAAAGTTGTTTTTTTTACCTATTTTCCCGTATTTCTCAAATAGAAACTAATATATATATATATAATAAATACACTATGCATCTAAGCATCCTTCGTTCAGTTCACACAATCATAAAACCATTCGGATATCCCGTGCTAAACAAAACATAAACTTTATTTTTTAGTTCAAGATCAACCATAAATTTGTATAAATGGTGATAATACAAAAATATAAATGTTTAAGTAAATTGTTGAAGGTCCTGAGTATGTATACCAACTTTTGAATAATTTACTGAAACTCTCCATTATTCTTAGCAAAAGTTACTTAAAATCAAATATATAATATTTTTCTATGCCTTTGGATCTTTTAATGAGTAAGAGAAAACTAAATATCCCTGAAACTTCCTTAAATCGGTACAAAAACCTATTCATTTATAGTGGGCCTTCTCCTCATATGCCTAATAAAATCCTAACCTACATTAATAAAGTGCTATTTTATTTATTAAACCTTCACTTAACTATATTATTTATTATTTTGTAGCAGATTAAATTTAAGTTTCTTAACCATAAATTTGAAAATAGTTATTAATAAATTTCTAACAGGAATAAAATTCCAACGCTTATTAGCACGGGATTCGTAGATTTGTGAATTTTTTAAATATAAAACAAGATAGGAAGTGATAGATAAGTGAACATGAAAGTTATTAAATAAATTTGAAGGCCTAAAACTTCAACAGATGAAATTTTAAGATGATAACCAACACGCTTTTGAATAATTTGACATGTTACCATCTTGGCCATCTCAACTCATTTTCATAACTGCTGCTATTATCATGGGTCAGGAGGATGAATTTTTGAACTAAATTAATAAATAAGACTGAAAAAATATTCTCATATTATATGTGTAAGTTTACTTTAAAATACATGAAATAGGATTGGCAATAGAATAAGCCATCAAAAATTGAAGTATTGATCCGAACTCAAGTTTAGATTAGATCAGTCCTAAAAGTGGTGGCGTAAGACTAAACCTAATTGTACTTATCGAGGCCCGATGCTCGATCGGGATTGCTCGGGTCAGAAGCCTGACAAATGCAGAATCATATAGAACAAAGCATACATCCAAAAGAACACGTAAACCAACATTACTTCTCAAGACAATCAAAAGATCTTAATTAATTGGTTGGGATTTGCTCTTTTTAATTGAGAAAATAATATTGTTTTTGTTTATAAAACAAAATGATGTTTTTTCATATATATATTTATTTAAATGTCTAAGTTTAAATATAGCTCAAATTTTAAAATTTTCAGACTGAAATTATTGACTTTATATTAGATCAATCCAGATCAAATTGAATATTTTTATCATCCATAATATAAAAGAAACATACCTAAAGATTCAACATTTAATATTTTAATTCATAACTTAAAAATGATCAAAATTAGTCTAAATTATATTTTTATCATTTTAATCCCTAAACTCTAGCTTTGAATCAATTATAATCTAATGATGATCTCCCTAATGACCATCGTTTATTGAAGAATAATTCAAAAAATCTCTTGTTAGTTTCAATAAAATAAATAAATACCTTTAGTTTGGTTATTTTGTTGAAGCCCGATTATGATGGACAATTTCAACTTTATAGCTAGTCAAAAGTAGTCCCTAAAAGTTAGCTTGCAGTTAATATGTGAGTCCAGATATTTTGTTGAGTCTGTTTTGATATACGCCTATTTATATAGGCATGTTAACTTTTGAATGTGTGAAACAATAATAAAGTGAAAAATAGCAAAGATTTTCATTTGTCATGTCACTTCTTTTCTTTTTTTATTTGTCCTATCATTTCTTCTTTTCTTCGTTTTTCTCAACAAAACTTGGTATCAAAGCCATTTGCATCTTGTGGCATTTTAGTGGGTAGTCTCTAGGTCCAGTGTGTAAGAGTGAAACACTTATTGGGTAAGTTGGGAAACACGAGAAAGTGAGAGTGATCGTATGAGATGGCAGCGATATCCAAATTTTCTATTTCTCAACCACTCCTGCCCATTGTCAACGGTGAAAAATATAAGTGGTGAAGTATTAAAGTAGAAACATTGCTCAAGTCTTAAGGGCTATGGGACTTGGTGGAATATGGTTATGTTGATATTCTGGAACGTACTGAGGAAGAAAGGGAAAGGCTAAATGAAATAAAGAAGAAAGATGCTAAAGTATTGTTCATCCTCTAGCAAGCAGTACATGAGACTATGTTTTCGAAAATTGCAGCAGTGACTACTTCACACCAAGCATGGTTAATCCTGCAGACAGAATTCAAAAATGCTTTAAAGGTCATTACGGTAAAGTTGCACACTCTTAGAGATGATTTTGAAACCTTGGCTATGAAGAATGATGAATCGGTTGCTGATTTCTTGTCAAGGGTAATGACAATAGTCAGTC
>JANSVA010000217.1:36860200-36884111 GCA_025504915.1 Erythroxylum reticulatum | reverse complement strand
AAACATCCAAAAAAACAAGCAGCTGGTGGCGTGGACATTGAATGGAAAGAAGATAAAGGAATATTACGTTGAAGAGGTTAGCGCAGACAGTGAAGACAAAGAGCTGATTAAACATTGATTATAGGCGTGAATCAAGCAAGCATAACGACAGAAAGAAAACGTTGGTAGTTTGTAGCATTAAAAACAAAACAAAACGATAGCTGAAAAAAAAGAGAGGTGTGCGTGGGATGAAAGCATAAGGCAAGGAGGAGCTGGCTAGAGTGAAGCGAAAAAAAGTAGGAGAGTGTGTGCTGAAGGAGAGTTCATGAACCATACAAAGAAAGCTGAAAAGAAGGTGTGGAGTTGTGGAAAAAGGGTAGCAACATTTTGGCTGGAAAACAAGCAGCTAGAGGAGTTACCACACGAAGACAGCTGGAGTTTAAGAAGATTTTACACACACGACTACTACTCTCCACTCACAACCGAAGAAGCTGTGGCAAGTAATGAAATAAAGGAGAAAGCAGGAGGTGGAAGCCACTCACGTTACAACCCTCACTCAACATTATAGCCCTCACTTAATACTCCTTACATGTTGCAGGTGGTGGTATATGAAATAATGTTGATCTTGTTGCAAGGAACGTGACAGCTCTTCCACCACTCACGATACTCTACACTTACACATTAGCTGCTGTGGAGATTGATGGATATAAGGTGGCAGAACCATCAACGTTGCAGTTAGCAACTGGAGAACGTGAGAAGCTGGTGGTGACTAACGTTACACCAATCAGGAGGACAATTATGGAGAGAAGAAGACGTTAGACTAGTGGAGGCTCCTACATAGCTACTGGTGGAGGTGAAGACAATGTTGGCAGCTGGTGGCTTATACAAATTTCTTGAAGCAGCTGGTGGCAAGGTGCCACGTTGAGGCAAAAGTATGTACACTGGTGGAGGCATTCACGTGAATCAAAAGCATGTACATTGGTGGAACAACCATGTTGAAGGAGAAGAGTGAAGCAGCTAGTGGTATAGGCAAGACGTTAGCTGGGGAATTGTGGCAAGAAGAGAAGAAGCTAATGGCACGATAAAAGTCAGCTGCGGGAAAAGGGAGTGCTTTTAATTTTTTTAATTCCTTATTTATTTTAATTGTGTGGATTTAATCAATGCAAACATATATTATGACTATGATTTTTGTGACATTGATGAATATGTGTGAGTAAGTTTTTCTTTTCGGTTAAGGTTAAGATGGATATTGGATTAGGATAATTTTTGTGGTATTAATTTTTTCTTGATTGAATACATGTTTAGTCCTAATTTAGCTTGATCACCTAGATTAAGACTTTAGATGATTGAATGCCATAACCAATGGGATTTAATTTTTGGGAAAATTAATCAAGTGACATACTTGAGACTAAATTGTGGACCAACCTTAGGATCTTATCTAAGGATACCTAGAATTAACGAACTTAATTTTAGGCTTCTTGTATTTAACGTCTTTTATTCTGAATTGTCTATGAACTAAGTAGGTGACTCGAATTTAGAAGAGAAGGGAATTCCGATGAACATTATGTTTGACTTGCTTAAGCGAAGTATTTCTTAGATCAATCCACCGTTACAATTTTATTTTTAGTGTCCAATCTAATTGAAATCTAATACCTTAACCGATATTTGTCATTTGATTAAATCTAGTCGTTTTAATTCATATATTGCATTTTTCATATTGTCTTAATTTGCTTATTTTATTTTATTTTATTTTATTTTCAAATTAATCAATTCTTGATCGTCTGAGTAATTTTTCATCGTTTAATTTAATTGTCTTATGTGTTGAAAATTTTCTCTTGGGTACGATATCTGGTTCTTATCGATTTATATTACTTGTCGACGGGGTGCGCTTGCCTCTAATTGGTCTAGATAGAATTTAATTTATATTGTTTTGTTTAGACCGCAACACTAAACCATGCTTCAATAAGTTTTATAGCCCTTATATATGAATATGTTAAATTTTTGGATTAGAAAAAACCTAGATTGAACATTTTAAAATTTTGGAAAATCTCCATATTTACATGAAAACCTATAATTTTGGTTGGTTCTTATAATTAAGTAATGAGGTTGATTATTAATAGATATAGCAAAGTAAGTTCTTAATTGATTTTATCACTTTTTGATTAAATCATATTGTTTATATGAATAAGTTATTAGATTGGTTAATAATTGCACTAAAATGGGTTAATAATTGATTTTGAAACTTTTTCGTAACTAAATCTTGTGTTTTTCAGTATTATTAGAGAGCTTTATGGTTATAGTTTCTTCTGTTATATGTTTTTATATTTTTCATTTTTTCCAGATGATGTCCATTGGTTTATAATGCAAATGTTGGGCATTGTTTGGTCTTTTATGAAATGTGCATTATTTATTATCCAACAAGTCAAGCAATAACTAATAATCAAATATATTCAGTTGAGAACTTATATGAAAATAAGTTTGAGGTTTGGAAGAGTCATGTAGAGTTAGCCTTAAGTTTAAAAATTCAGTTATAACTCTCAATGAGTATGAACTTGCGCCTTTAATACTCGAGAGTACGACAAAGTAGAAGGTTGACTTCTATAAGTGGGAAAGATTAAATAAGTTGAGTATCATAGTCATCAAGATGTCAATTTCATCATCCTTTATGGGTAGGCTACCAACTAAAATTAATGCAAAGAGGTTTATAACAATATTGAGGGAAATGTACACAAAGTGTGAGAAAGCAAAATATACAAAGTTATTCATAAGTTGATTTCACTAAAGTATGATAAAACAATATATGTTAGACCTTAAATTATGATGATGTAAGAAATAGTTAATAGGCTAAGTATGCTTTAGTTCCAAATATCATAATCATGCTTAATCTATCAAGTGTTGAATTTTTAAGCATTAAACTTTAGTTTTTAAAAGACAATTTATAAGGCTAAGACAGATGTTTTGATGGTAAATAAATTCATCTCATTATATGTCTAGTAATAGAAAAGGATAAAGCATGAAACGTTTCATACAATTAATTTGATTTTTGAATCCTTTAAACATAAAGGAAATTATGGGAATCCAAATAAGAAGTAGTAGAAGAATAAAAGCTTTAAGAAGGATAAATACAAATACAATGGGCAATTTGGTGGGGTTGAAAAAAATATATGTGAAATTTAGGCATTATGATAAGATGAGGCACTTAAATAAGGACTGCTATAACTATTCTTCAAAGAAGAAGGAAAGCAAATTAGGTAACCTTAAATTTTTAGTTTCCTTTTAGTCATCTTTAATAGATTTAGCACCAAATAGTTAGTGTTTGGATAATAATTCTTCTAATCATATTTCTAATACATTAAAAGCAATAGAGAGTAAAAAGAGGCTAAATGAAAGGAAGGTGAAATGTTGATAGGTAATGGAAGTAGAGAAAAAGTAAAGTACAATGGAGATGTATATTTGTAATTTAGATTAAGGATTAACATATTTGAATAAATTGATGTATATGAATTGAATAAGATATAGTTTAATTTCACATTTTATATATGATGATCGTGGATACATTTTGATTTTCATTAATGGAAAGGTTTAATCATCCCTTTATTTCATTGCAATTAGTGATCTTTTTAAATTATGTATTTATTGTTTATATTTGATGGACACTACTAAATTGGTTATGAATGTTAAAAAAATTTTAAAAAGAAGTTTAAATACAAAGCAATCATTCACTGTATAGCATCTTGGTCATATTTCAAAGAAACTTTATGATAATATTAGTAGTGTTGGTATTGATTATATTAGAGGTAAACTTATTAAAATTATGAAGAAAGATTCCACTAGGAGTAATGGGTTTTGAAGATTATTTACA
Organism: Erythroxylum reticulatum; assembly: GCA_025504915.1. Taxonomy (NCBI): domain Eukaryota; kingdom Viridiplantae; phylum Streptophyta; class Magnoliopsida; order Malpighiales; family Erythroxylaceae; genus Erythroxylum; species Erythroxylum reticulatum. The sequence continues at coordinate 36,880,270 of JANSVA010000217.1, read as the reverse complement.
TAGATGTTAGTAAAGCTTTGAGACCCATCATCAATGAATAAAAATTATTTGAGACTTTTATTGATGATTATTCTTGATATGGTTGTATGTATCTCATTAACAGTAAGTAGAAAGCCCTAGACAAGCTTAAATTTTAAAGATTGAGGTTTATACCCTTTAGTATTGTTAGGTCATACCATGGTGGAGAGTAATATTTAGGTTAAGATAAATAAAAATTTTCGAAGTTTCTAAATGGTTATGGCATAATTACATAGTATAATTGAGCATAATCAAGTAGCAAAAACCTTCAATCGCACGCTAAAAAATATGGTGATAAGCATAATAGTGAGATCAAAGATTCTTAATTATCTTTAAAGAGGGGCATTGAAGACAACACTTTACATCCTGAACCATATTCCAAGTAATTAAATTTCTAAAATTCTTTTTGAATATGGACAAATAGGAACTATAGTTTGAATTATTTGTGGTTTTAGCATTATCCAACTAAGGTAAAGAATTTACAACCCTCAGGGAAAGAAGATGGATCCTAGAAAAACTTCAAGGTTCTTCATAGGTTATCTTGAAGGTTTGAAACACTATATGTTTATTTTACTAATCTTGGTACCAAAATTAAAAAGGCATTGGCTAGGAAATTTTTGGAGAATTATGTAGCAGACATATCATTGAAAGCTAAAGCAGTTAATGATCCCGAGTTAGTAATGATACACATTCTTATAGATTAAAGGTTTTGGGTGAAGAGGAACGAGCATAAGGTTTTTAGCTTGAGGAATTCAATTTATGGAATGAAACAAACATCATGATAGTGGTACTTGAAATTTTATGAGGTGATTACAACTCTAGATTTTGAGGAGAATACATTTGACTTTTATATAAACTAAAAATTTAATAGGAATAACTTTGTGTTTTTGGTCAAGTATGTCAATAATATATAGCTTTGTAGCAATGATTTGATCATATTACAAAATGTGAAGAGGATGCTTTCAAAGAACTTTAACATAAAAGATCTTAAAAAGGAATAAATTTTCTTAGAGTAGGGATTTATAAGGATAGATGTAAGAAGGTTTTAAGTTTATTTTAGAAGGCTTATGTAGATAAAATGCTAAAAAGAATCAATAAATAAGATTGTAATTAGGTATCACCTATAGTCAAAGGTAATACATTAATCAAGTAGCAGTTTCCTTAGAATAAGGTGGAGAAAGTTATGACAATTTCATACCTTACAATAGTTTGATTAAATATATGGTGTACTTAGAAGTATGTATTGGGTTTGATATTACTTCTACAATTAGTGTTCTTAGTAAGTATTTTTCAAATATTGGTCATGACCATTAGGTTACAATGAAGAAAGTGTTATGTTATACGTGCAAGAGTAGATATTACATATTGGTTTATAAGTTGACAGATGATTTGGGTATCATTAGATATGCTAATACTTTTCTTGGTGGTTATTTTGATGATAAAAAGTTTACTATAAGTCACATATTTGTGTTAGTTAGAGGAGTGTTTCTTGAAATAGTTTTAAGTAGTTTGTTGTTGCAAATTCAACTATGTAAGCTTATATTATACCTTATTTTTAGGTAGGAGCACATTCCATATGGTTAAAGGATTATTTGGAGGGCCTAGGATTATTGATTATGTTTCTAGGCGGCCTATTAAGTTTGACTATAATAACTAATCTCTTGTTTTCTTTTCCAAGGACATAAAAAAGTACTATTGGATCCAAGTATGCTGAGATTAAGTAAGTTAAGATTAGAGGATGCGTTAATCATAATTATGTATTTTATAAGTATATTATCACCACAAATATGTTAGTTGACCTATTGACTAAAGGACTTGTACCTATATGTTTTAATAAACATGTAGGCAATATAAGTCTTATATTGTCTTAAGATGTTGTAATGTAGAGGAATTTGTGGATGTTACATTACATATTCATAATATTTAATATTAATAAATATGTGTGATATATAGTTATTTATTATAATGTGATGTTTAAAATGCATTCATGTTATATTTCTTGTATATAGACACATATGTTTCTTTTATCTCGAGATATATTCTAACTTCTTTGTGAAAACGAATGGTTTATTCCGTAATTGATCTTTATGATCAGTGACTCTCAATAGACTAATCTCTCGTATGATCTCTATACGAGGTTAATTATCTTTTTTAAGGATCACGAGTTTTGTTTATAATTGGAGTCCCTATTTGAGATTAATTTGATGTGGTTATGCATTTACGAAATCACTAATACAAATAAAATATATTAGTACTACACTAAAGAGTTGAATTAGTAAATTGATTATGCTTGTGACTATAGGGAGCTACATTTTAAAGACAATAACAACTATCAATATATAGTATGAATGGTTCACTAAATTGGAATTCTTTATGTTGAAATGTTTCATAAAATTGTGAATAAACTTATTAAATTTACTATTTAACCTAGTATAGTCATTTTGAAAGACCTAATTAAATCTTAATTAGTTTTGTTTAAGTGAGAGAATGTAAGTTTTTTTTATAAGCTATAACTAATTGATTTATCACTTTATATTTGGGCCAAATAGAGATATCATGACTCGTTGTTGTAATTATGATCCTTTAAGGGTTTGGTCTTCTTAGCATGATCACTTGGTGGTTATTCTGTAGGGTTATTAATGCACCTTGATTATAGGGCCTAAAATTATGACCAATTAGTCTCTTGCCATCTTATAACCTCATATATAAGTAATTTATATGGCTTACATTTTAATTAATTATAACCTAACGTTAACTAAAGGGAGAGTGAAGAGAAGCATATAAGTTTTTCTTTTTTTTTCTAAGTGTTATGTACATATGATTTTACAAGGTTCAAGAACAACAATCATATCTTCTAATCCATGCATTATTAATTTTATTTTTACTATTAATATACAATTTATCAATGTGCATATAATATTATTGAATGATCATGTAATTCACTTTAATTGATAAATAATGTCTATATAAACTGTCTCAAAACTTATATACAATCATAGGCTATGATTATGAAATTTTTTTCATATATACTATAGCTTTTAAATTTATTACTATTGTAAAGTTTATTAAGAAAATTTGATGAGTTTGTATTAACTAAAATTTAAAATTTTTACAAATATACAATCTATTTACATAAAAATTTGATAGTTTTTATTTAACTTTTTTTTACTTGTTCTATATGTATGATATAACTTTAAAACCAGAGGCATTTCACAATTGAATCGAGGAGTATATCATTAAACTTCAAACTCATTGATTATGTTTATAATATAATTGACTAATCCTTTTATATTTGACTTTGTTAACTATACTGCATTAGGTTAGCTATATAAGATCCCACATAGGAGGTGGGTATCAAAATTCCATATTAAAAAGGACAGGAGAGGTAGAGACCTTATAAGCATATAGAAAAGATTACTAATCAACTTCATAATTAGCTACTTTTAGGCCTATGGTTGTTTAAAGTCTAAATTAGAGTTATTGTTAGATAATTTTGAAATTAAGGCATTACAAAATGGTACCAAAGATTAAGTTTAACATTAAACATGATCTTAGGGTATAGTTAGATAACTAGGGTTAGAATGAATATCATTATTATCAGTTCATTAAGTTAGTAGGATTTGACTTTTGACTCATATGTTATTACCTTATAGATGTTAAACAGGGCAAGATAAGTGACCTATATTTGGAGTATTAGGTCATAACCTTTATACTTTTAATTGAGTTAAGTTTTAAGAAAAAAAAATTATTTCGATGGGGGGAGAGAACGTGAGATCCTAAAATTTTATTATAATTTGAAGGAATTTAATAGTTTAGGAAAATGTTTTAATATTTTTAATAAAATTGAAGTTTGATATTGTAAGCTTATAAGGTGGTGGATTAATTAATTATTAGGAAAAAAGCATGTTGATTTAGTTTGTTATCACTAATAAGCATTATTAGATATTTTGGATATAAATTTTGATAAAAATATCATATTGAGGTGATTCAAGTGGTTATAGAAAGATAAGATAATTTATCTTTATCTATAATTTATATCAAGATAATTAGGACTTAATTGGGCTTATATATTGACCTTGTACCCCATATTCATAATAGTGGTATTCATCAGGAAATATTACTTGATTAGTACCTCATACTAGTGGACCAACTTAATCAAAAAATTGCTTTTTAAAATTAGTTTTTGACCATAGTATTCATCTTTTTATCGTAAATAAACCCTAGGGAATGAAAGATCAATGATGAGAAAGGTTTGAGATGCAAATTGAAAGGAAAAGGAAGATGATTCAAATGGAATTCATTAGCAATCAAAGATTTGAGTAGCCTTTGAACAATTTTCAAGTACAAAACAATTTAAGTTATCTTTTCATATAGAAGCTAGTAATCGTTGTTAATTAGAGGTTTATTATTTCATTATTTGCGCATATTAAATACTGTATTAGGTAATAATTAATTGTTTACATCTTTTGATTTTTAGTTTCAAGTAGTTTAAAGGGGTATTATAATGTAGAGTAACAAGTTAGTTAGTTTTTTGCTACATTAATAGTTTCGAGAGTTAAGTTATATAGAATTTTATCAGAATAGTGACCTTAAAGGAAAGCACACATAGAATGTGTTTGTGCGGGGGATTTTTTGATGGTTAAAAACTTAAGTTTCGATGATCTTTGCTTCTTCTGTGAATATTTTGATAATTGCATATAACTTCATATAATTTTTCGTTTCCTTATTAAATTGTGCACTCTGCTTCTATATTGATTATATTTGTGATTTGTTTTTCTTTCTATTGATTTTTTATAACAAAACTACTAATATAAATTCATCACGAAATGTCAACATGGCAACTAGTTTCTAATGGCAGAAATAGGCTCCGATGAGAGGAATATAGCAAAATTCTCCATGATGTCTTCTCATCAAAGTCTAATCACCCCTTGACTTTAATGGCCAATCTTGTTCTTCAAGGTTTTTAGTATCATTCAAATTAGCTCTCTTTCTTTAATATATGTATCTAATTTTCTGTTAAGAAGTTATTAGATGAACGTCTGATTGTCTATAGTATGTGTTCTATAAAGCTTCCTCAAATCTTTAAGAGAACATAGATAGAAATAGAGGCGGTGGCGATGATGGAGTCATTAAATCAGGTATGCATATTTTTAAATCTATATTTCTTATACCGTTTGATTTAGTTTTTAGGAATAAAATTTTCAATGGATTATGAAGAAATTAATGTGATTGTTCTATACTATTTGTTCTTTAGGTAAAAAGCGTTGTGCATGCAGTTCATCTAATTCAGTGATCCATACTGGATATGGAAAATCATTCACTATATCTTCAGTTGGTTTAGTTAAAGTCGATAAGTTGTTAGAAGGTGGTGTCAATAAACCAACTCCTAAGGGAAGATCTTTGTTTGTTTCAATTGATGTCTTTGAATGTGCAAAGAGCCCTTCTAGAAATCCAAATATAAGGAACTCCTTTACCATATCTACCGAGTCTCGTATCACTTGAAATCCAGAAAAATAATTATATCTTTTTCTCATCGATGAAATAGACGTGAAACTTTATTTATTGTTTTGTTTATAATAATTGTTAAACTTTTAATTAAAATCTTGTATTACTTACCATATATCATAATAATATATTACTTACTATATATCATGATTTATTGTTTTTTTGTAAAAATCATATTGCATTATATGATTCATTCTTCATGTTAAAACTATTTGAAAATTTTGCGGAATTGTATCAAATTGTCAAATCATATAATTTAAAAGAGAAAAATAAAAATTATAAATCTATGTAAATATTAATTAATTTTGACTTTATAGTTTCATTAATTATTGAAATGATTTGAAATTTTTTGCTAAATTTATTTTTACACTTAGAATCATTATCAATAATATTAAATTTGATTTTTCTCAATATGATATTCAGTTACAAAATAATCAAGTCAAAGTTAGTAAATTCATAATTACAAATAAGAGAGTTATTTTGTTATTTAAGAATTTGGTGACGATTTCAAAAATTGCTGCCAAATGTTACTAAAATTGTTGCAAAAAATTATGTCTTTTGAGACAATATTAAAAATTATGGTCAAATTTCATGCCTTTTACGATGAATTAAGTAAAGTGTCACCAAAGGGTCTACCATTTCTTGACAATGTTAGTGAATCGTCGACTAAAAGTTTGCCCTTTAGCAACGATTTTATAAAACGTCGCAAATGGCCTGACCTTAGCTACGATTTCATAAAACATTGTCAAAAGCTTAATTTTAGCTAAGATTTTGAAACTGCTGTAAAAAAAACAAGTAACCAAAAGTCCTTTTTGTCGTAGTAATTTGAGGCCCAATGGTAATTTTGAATAAATTTAGTTGATTTGGTGACAACTATGGTTGGTCAGGGAAAATATCATCCCATTGGCTAGGACCAATAGTCCACACCAAAATGAAGCATGTTTTATTATGTTAGTTGCGGTAAATTGGTTAGTGACGGATTGGGTAGGTACCAAACTGTTATTTAAGGTGAATTAGCCAATGTTAAGAGGCAAGTACTATTTTGTTGGTAGGGATGAATTATCCAATGTCTACTGTAAACATGTTCCCTTTGATATTAAGAGCAATTAGTTGTCCACTATAGGCATAGCTGTGGCTACTTATGGGACATAAAATTTGTAACTACCTAATTAGTATTCAATACTTGGATTCGTGCATTTTTCAGGAATCAGAGTGCATAACAGATGCATGGGTACCTAAGCAAGTTTGAGCATAGATTTGGAGAGTTAGATCAAAGGGAGCTTCTAGAAAAAGAGAGGACCATATTCGCTAAGTTATTTTAATTGAATTATGTGAGTTTAGTAAGTTGCACGTCTTAACCCAATGATGAAGCTTGAGAGGTTGCACTTTGCCTTTGGATGTAGTACAAACACGTGTCCACTCATGTTGGCTCAGGCTTGAGGCGTGTCAAAATGGTATTAGAAAAAAAAGACTCTTTGCTTTACAATATTCAGCCTAGACAATGAATGCGATGAGTGGCCCTGGCGATAAGACTTGTGAGCAATGGGGCTGCTTACAGAAGACTTCCAGCTCAGTTCCTCATCAAAAGAGAAGGATTCTGAATTTTTGATTAGACCTTAATAAGAACATCAAAAATTCGTATAGGGGAGAAATTGAGATCCTAGATAGGAATTGGGCATCACATTCCCATATTGAAAAAAAATGAGAGGTGAAGGTCTTTGTAAGCCTATGAAAACTAATTAATTTTTCTTTTTAGGGTAAAGTTGAGATAATGAACCAAGTCAATATAAGAAGTTCACAAGCCAAGATTAAGAGTACAACAGGAGCTAGTATTAGAAGTGCCTAATTCATCCTCAAAAGTTAACTCAAGAGGAGGAGGTTTGTCTACTATTATAAATTCTTGAATGCTCTTATAGTTGTCCGATATGGAATTTCTGACACACCCCGCTCAATCCAAAGCAGGACTAGAATATATTGGGCAAAGGAATATAACTGGTTACCGCCCCAAACCAATGGGATGTCCTTTTTTGTTACAAAATCTCGTTTTTGCCAATGTTCCAATCAAAGGAATAATTGGAACTGTTGAATCGAGTTTCTTCATAGCATTATTTATCATAAAAGATTTTTCTATCATTTAACTACGTACTGTCGAGGGATTTTGTCGTACACTTGAAAAATAGCCCAAAAAGTCTAGAGAGTATCTGGATAATGAGTTTATATCGATCTTATCCGGCTGAAACCACACATAAAAATGATAATTGACATAAATGGACAAAATCACATTTCCATTTTTTTATCAATAGAAGCGTATCCTTGGAAGCTAGAATGAATTTTTCTTGATATCTAACATAATGCATGAAAGGATCTTTGACCAAACATAGGTTAGTCGGAAAATCATTAGCAAAGACTTCTAAAAACTGTTATATCTTTCCATAGATGATACCATGTTAGAAATGCCTAATTCTCCTCCAAAAGCTAACTCAAGAGGAGGAGGTTTGCCCACTATTATAAATTCTTGAATGTCCTCATAATTATCCGATGTGAGATTCCTGACAACGAGTATGCTCGAAAAGCTGATAAAAGATATGCAAAGGAATAGTAACATATCACACAGCTTGTTTGTGTCGTCGGGGACTTGTGAGTTCTCTACAATCGAATATTACAGACGTTCCACCTAGTAGCCATATTGGAGCTTATTGCATTGGTAATTCCTTTAGTCAACACTATTATTCCGAATTAAAACAATGTTTGACATATACAGTTGATATTAGCTTTCTCATTCCTAAAGATTCTGGTATTCCTTTTATTTCATATGTTGTAAATGGAGCAGCTGAAGGCTATCTCGAAAAGGATGCTGTCCCCTTTAGTGTGATGATGGTTCTTCTAAGCCCGTTTGATTATGCTTGCTTATCGGTTCTTATATTGCGGATTGCGGAGAGTTTTTAGTTTGTGCCAAACCTAAGAAGTGTAGTTGCATTTAAAAAATAGGTAACTGTGTGTCTCTAACTCGGAATTGGAAAGAACACAAAAAGATTTAAGAGATCAAAGTTGCATTTGTCTTTGGTCCTAATTCGCTGCTTGATTGTAAAACACAATATGAATTATGATTTTGCATGATTGGTGGAAAATTATACTATTTTTTTACCTGGTAACTAAAAGCATGTTGATCCTGAATAGTCTTGTGGGTTTTGTTAGTGAAGGCTCTAAAGTTAATGCCTGAGCCATGCTACTTTGTCCTTGGCCTTTTGAGTTGGGTTATATCCTAGTAAGTTGCTCATTATGAAAGTGAACCCCCTGGTATAGTTCTGGATATTCTTTCTAATGATTGTATCGATTTTAGTGTGCTCCGGAAGTTTATCCATCATTGATAGCTTGCAAAATAAATTTTCTAGTTCTAATTATCAACCTAGAAGTAGGATCTTTTCTCATTTCCTATGATGCTTTCGATGTAAGGTCTTATTATCCTCAAGTTCATGATCTACCTCAAAGATAGAAAGTATGGTCTTTGATCTTAACTTGTCAAAAGTTTTTCCCTTTTAAAAATTGTACGTTAATCCACTTAACCAAAGAGATTTGCTATTTATGAAGATTTTCTTCTCTTCGTTAACATCACCTTGCTCGCTAACTATTTTCAAACTTATAATTCTCTTAACTCAAAATAAAACTGTTGTTTCATCAGTATAGGCCTAGAAAGTTACAAGCTACAAGAGCAAGATTGCTCAATCATGCTTTGCAGGACAGCAATTTAATTAATTTATCATGGCATGCAGGTTTAGACTCCAAATGACCAGGGAGAACATGTGATGATCTTGAAGGGTCAATTGATTTAATGATATTTTATCTTTACTTTCTTAATTTTAAGAAATTAGAAGAACATTCTGGTAAATATCCCAAGCTTCTTGTGGTAATGATGTGTGTGATTACATCACATTATTGCTAAGAGCTATACGAAGCATTATGTGTGTTACGAAATAAATAACCATCATGATACTGGATAGAAGATTGCTGCCATTGTAACGTCGTTGGAAGACAATATAGTTTTAGTTGTAAAAATTTCTTCATCTGATGTTTCTTGTTCATCTTGTTGTCAGCTCACGCAACCAATTATATTTCCCGTTCAAGATTCCACCATCACACGGTTATAAACTGAGGGGAGCACCGTGTAGCTCTTCAAACTGTTAGGCTTAGCGGGTGTATTTTGTAAAAAGGAAAAATAATATGAGCAAAAATGAACACAGAATATTTAATGTGGTTCATCCTTAACTTTGGGCTACGTCCACGGGCAAAACTCAAAATGTTTCTTCCACTATTATAAACAGTAGGTATACAAAGATAAAACTAAAATAATGGCTCACAAGGTGTTTCCCAACCTAAAAATACTAACCTCACTATTTTGTCACTCACCAACCCTTTAGGAATATATTTCCTAACTTCAGAGTATTTAGTTTTTCTCTCTGTGTTTTTCTGTGTTTTTTTTTATGAAGCAAGGAGTGCCTTATATAGGCACTCCACCCCTTGAGATAGCTGTAAAACTGTTGTCTGTTTTCCTTTATTTCAACTAATGCTGCATGCGGCACCAATTTTGGTGCCGCAATTATAGACATGGAGTCCCTCCATGTGAGAGGGACCCATATCCAACAAATCGTCCCCTCCTAATTAAATGGAGGGCTCTATCAAGCCTGCTACTAATCGATAATACTCGAATTTGCCTTTTGGTAGAATCTTGGTTAACATATCTGATTCATTTTCATCAGTATGGATCTTTTCTAACTATAATTGTTTCGTCTCCATCACATCTCTGATCCAGTGATATCTCACATCAATGTGTTTTGATCGTGAGTGAAAAGAGGCATTCTTACCAAGCTGAATAGCGCTCTGACTGTCACAAAATAGCTGATACTGTTCTTGCTTGATACTAAGTTCATTAAAGAACTTCTTCATCCATAGCAACTCCTTACAGGCTTCCGTTACTTCAATAAACTCCACTTCAGTTGTAGAAAGCGCAACACACGTCTGTAACTTTGACTGTCATGCCACAGCTTCCCCTGCAAAAGTAATCAAGTAACCTGATATAGACTTTCTCGAGTCAACATCACCAACTATATCTGCATCTGTATAACTAGCTAACACAGGTTCTGTTCATCCAAAATATAAGCATATTTTGGATGACCCTTGAAGATACCTGAGAATTCACTTGACTGCAACCCAATGTTCCTTTTCTAGGATTTGAAAGGAAACAACTCACAACTCTAACTGCCTGAGCAATATCTGGCCGTGTACAAACCATGGCATACATCAAACTTCCAACTACTGAAGCATATGGAGCTCTAGATATTTCTTCCTTCTCTTCATCTGTAGAAGGGCACTCTCTGGAACTCAATTTAAAGTGATTAGCAAGAGGACAACTAACCGATTTAGCTTTGTTCAGTTTGAATCTCTGAAGTACTTTATCAATGTGCTTCTCTTGTGACAACCATAGTTTCTTGGCACTTCTGTCTCTGATAATCTGCATGCCAAGAATCTGCTTTGCCGATCTCAAGTCTTTCATGGTAAAAGACTTATCCAGCTATTTCTTCAGATTGTTGATTCTAGAAACATTCTTACCAATAATCAACATATCATCCACATAGAGCAATAAAATAATGAAATCATCATCAGAGAATTTCTTCACAAATACACAATGATCTAAAGTAGTCTTCTTATAGCCTTGTTCCCCCATAATAGACTCGACCTTCTTATACCACTGTCTTGGTGCATGTTTTAGACCATATAGACTCTTCTTTAGTCTACAAACATAGTCTTCTTTCCCCTTTTTTAGGAAACCCTCTAGTTGCTCCATATATATCTCTTCTTCCAAATCCCCATGTAGGAAGGCAGTTTTGACATCCATTTGTTCAACCTCCAAATTAAAACCTGCAGCTAGCCCTAGCACTGTAAGTATGGATGTCATTTTCACCACCGGTGAAAATATCTCGTCAAAGTCAATACCCTTCTTTTGGCTGAATCCTTTGACCACTAATCTTGCTTTGAATCGAGGATGGTCGTTGTGTTCTTCATGCTTGATCCTGAACACCCATTTATTCTTTAATGCTAGTTTGCCTTCTAGCAACTTCACAACTCGAATGTTTTATTCTCATGCAAGGATTTCATCTCATCTTGCATTGCTTCTTTCCATTTCTTCTTGTGTTCATCATTCATGGTTTCATCAAAGCTCTCTAGTTCTCCCCCTTCAATCAGTATTACATACTGATCAACTAAATATCTAATAGATGGTTGTCTATTTCTACTAGATCTTCATAATGGGACTGGAAAATCTTCAGGTGCTGGTGGTTGAAAGTGAACACCATCATCATCCTCTGGTTGAACTTCATTGGGGGCATCTGCATTATCAGCTTCTAGCTGATCATTCTGCACTTCATCCCCAACTTGTCTAGGCCCCACTGTTGGAGGATTCAATTGGACGCTTGTTGAGTCATCATCGGAGCTTGGAACTTCCTTCTCTGCCTTATTGATATCTTCAATAGTTTGATCTTCAATAAACATGACTTCTGATAAGTCTTTTCTGCACCGGATCATAAAACCTATAGCCAAATTGATCTTGACTATAGCCAATGAATACACACTATTGTGTCTTGACATTAAGCTTTTTCCTTTCATCATTAGGAATATGGACAAAGGCCTTGCAACTAAAGACCCGCAAATGATTATAGGAAACATCCTTTCCTGGCCACACCTTTTCTGGAACTTCATACTAGAGAGGAACACATGGTGAACGATTTAATGCATAAACAGTTGTAAGTAAAGCTTCACCCCAAAATGCCTTAGGCAATTTTGAACGTGAAAGTAGACATCAGACTCTTTCCATCAAAGTCATGTTCATCCTCTTAGCTACGCCATTTAATTGCGGTGTTTTTTGTGGTGTCATTTGATGTCGAATACCATGCTCTTTATAGTAAGCATCAAATAATCCGATGTACTCTCCACCATTGTCTGTCCAAATGCACTTTAACTTCTTCCCAGTTGTCTCTCAACTCAGGCGTGAAATTGTTTGAACAAATCTAGCACTTGATCTTTAGTCTTCAGAGTATAGGCCCACGTTTTCCTAGAATGATCATCAATAAAAGTCACAAAATACTGTGCGTTATCGAGTGACTTTGGCAATGGTCCGCACAAATTTGAGTGAATCAGATCTAGAACATTCTTCATTCTAGATGGAGGATAACTTTAGAAAGAAACCCTGTTTTGTTTCATTGCTAGACAATCTGCACATTTCTTCTGATGTATCTGATTTAGACCAGATAGCATATTCCTTTTTATAAGCTGATTCATCCCTTTCTCACCAATGTGGCCTAGTCTTTTATGCCACAAATCAATTGTATTATCATTCTCCACTGTATTGACAACATCATTAGAGAGCTTTGCCTGCATCATATACAATCTTGAGTGCTTCTGACCTCTGGCCACTACTAAGGAGCCCTTAGTAAGCTTCCATTTTCCGTTTCCAAAAGTATTTCGGAAACCTTCATCATCTAGCCTATTTACAAAAATCAAGTTCAGATGCATATCAAGAATGTACCTGACATCTTTCAGCAATAGTATTGAACCATTCGCTGTCTCTAAAGAAACATCTCCTTTGCCAACAAAATTTGACAGATTTCTATTTGCCATCTTAACCACGCCATAATGCCCAGGTGTGTATGATGAGAAAAATTATCTGTGAGATGTAACATGAATAGTAGCTCCACTGTCAACTATCCAACTTATTTCTTGTGACACCAGGCTGACTATCTCTATATCAATAACAAGGTTAAATACATCAACAATGTTACCTTGTTCATCATCACTGCTTTCTTCTTTCTTCACATCTTTGCCTTTTTCCTTCTTCAACTTTCGGCAAAATTTCATGATGTGGCCTTTCTTCTTGCAACAATGGCATTTCACATTTGCATATCTGTCTGACTTTCCTCTGCTCTTGTCTCTGGACTTTGGACCTCTGGATTGACTCCTTCCTCTATTTTCTGTAAGCAGAGCATCTGAATGTGATGAAGAGGCTGCATACTGCGATTTACGTCTCATCTCTTCATTTAGTATATTGCTTTTAACAGACTCCATATTTAATATGCCATTTGGTGCAATGTTTGTCAAAGATACCTTCAAAGTCTCCCAAGACTCTTGTAATGATACTAGCACCATTAGAGCAATCACCTCGTCGTCAAACTTTATGCTCATCTTTGATAACTGATCAACCATCCTTTCCATATTGTTTAAATGATCAGCTACAGAAGTACCCTCTTAGTATTTTACCTGCATCAATTTTGTCAGATAAAATAATTTGTTATTGCCGGTCTTTCAAGTATATAGTTGCTCCAGCTTATTCCACAACGTTCTTGCATGAGACTCGTTACAAATGTGTTATACACATTATCATCAACCAACTGTCGAATTTAACCACACGCTCGTTCATGCTCAAACTCCCAATCTTCGTTAGACATCTCCTTCGGTTTAGTTGTCGAAAATACCGACAAATGCATCTTTGTAATCATCAAGAGGTCCTTCATCTTGGTTCGCCATATAGGGTACTTAATACCGTTTAGATTGATCATTTTGCTCGTCTTCACCTCCATTTTCCAAATTAACCAAATTTGAGAAAATCGACCTCAAATATGAAACTAGGACGTCAAAATTTGACAGAAAAGATATTTTATAAATGTTCACCACGGGATCGGAATAGTGTTGCCGGACTCTACTGGAATAGAAAACTGTGGGACCCAGTAAATAGTAACTTATGAATAGTACTCATTGGAATAGTATCATCGGATCCCACTGGAATAGCTTCGTGGGACCCGGTAAATAGTAATTTGTTAATAGTACTGCAAATAGTGTCATGGGACCCAATTACTATTGTTGCACAATGCGTCACCTTGTAAATTTATTAAAACAATGTAAAAGTACTATCCATCACCTTTGCCATTTTAAGTCAACTTTTCGAACGGATCATGCCAAAAAATTCGTTGTAATTTTGTCTTCCCGATGACGTATTTCTTTTCAAAAAATACCTTCAATGAAAACACAGCTCTGATATCACTTGTTGGGCGCAGCTGGTGTATTTTGTGAAAAGGAAAAATAATATGAGCAAAAATGGACACATAATATTTAATTTGGTTCACCCTTAACTTTGGGCTACGTCTACAGACAAAACTCAGAATATTTCTTCCACTATTACAAACAGTAGGTATACAGAGATAAAACCAAAATAGTAGCTCACAAGGTGTTTTCTAACCTAAAAATACTAACCTCACTATTTTTTTCACTCACCAACCCTTTAGGAATATATTTCCTAACTTCAGAGTATTTTCTCTGGTTTTTCTCTCTGTGTTTTTTTGTGTTTTTTTATGAAGCAAGGAGTGCCTTATATAGGCACTCCACCACGTGAGATAGTTGTAAAACAACTGTCTGTTTTCCTTTATTTCAACTAATGCTGCATGCGGCGCCGATTACGGTGCCGTAATTGTGGACATGGAGTCCCTCCATGTGAGAGGGACCCATATCCAACACAAACTACCTTCCGTATAAAGATAAGAGATGATTATGAGAAATATGGAACTTAGGCTTAAGAATTAAATGTTTTCTTGCTATATGCACTACAAGGAAATGAAGAATTAGCGACGGAATATATATCGTCGCAAATTATCGATGGAAAATCCATTTGTGTTGGTAAAATTGACAAAAAAATTTCACTTAACGACGGTACTAATATTCGTTGCTAAATATGAAGGGAAGCAATAATTAGCGACAGAATATATACCGTTGCAAATTACTGACGAAAAATTCATTTTCATTGGTAAAATTGATGAAGAATTTTATTAATTAGTAGCGGTACTAATATCCGTCGCTAAATATGGAGGGAAGCAAGAATTAGTGACGGAAAATTAGCGACGTAATATATACCGTTGCAAATTATAGATGGAAAATCCATTTCTGTTGGTAAAATTGATGGAAAAATTTATTAATTAGTGGCGGTACTAATATCTGTCGCTAAATATGGAGGGAAGCAAGAATTAGCGACGGAATATATACCGTTGTAAATTATTGACGGAAAATCTATTTCTGTTGATAAAATTGACGGAAAAATGTATTAGCGGCAGTACTAATATCCGTCACTAAATATGGAGGGAAGCAAGAATTATGGAGGGAATATATACCGTCGCAAATTACCGACGAAAAATCCATTTCCTTTGGTAACATTGACGGAAAAATTTATTAATTAGTGGCGGTACTGATATCTGTCGCTAAATATGGAGGGAAATTATTCCGACAAATTTTGCGATGGACTTTAGCGACGGAATAAGATTATCGTCGGTAAAGAATTTAGCGATGGTATAAGATATCCGTCAGTAAAAAGGCAGGAATTATTGGCGGAATAAAAAATTTTCAGTTTACCTACTGAAATTTCCGTTTGTAAATTCTTTTTAAATTTAAACTCACCCGACATCTCCCGCCCACCTACGTCTTCTTCTTTCTTCTTCCTTCTTCCTGCGTCTTCTCTTCGGTTTTCTTGGAGCCCAGTTCTCTATTATGGACTCCTTTTCTACTCGTCGACGTTGTTTTCTCCAGCCATTGTCAACGTGTCCTTTAGTGGAAGTATTTTTGCAACTACTATCATGTGTTTTTTTCGTATATTAGATAAAAGTTAATTTGGGTATTTATTACTTTCATTTATTTGTGTATTTTGGGATTGGAAAACAACTTTAAGGTATATATATTAGTTGTTAGAATATATTTTATATATTCTTTTTTTGGTTTTGGCATTTTTAAATTGGACATATAAAAAATGGATTTTGTGTTTTATTAGAAGTCCATGTATTTGTTGCCTCCTTATTTGATTTTAAAAAGGAATCTATGAGATACACGTGATAAGGATGAAATCTTAAAAATTTCCATCTGTAGCTCTTTTGGTTATTGTATGAGTGTGGCACAGTGATAATGGGCATAATTCTGTGATGATGTGGCACCTTGATGATGGATAGTGAATATACCTCCTATATTGAGTGGATTCTTTGAAATCTTCTAATATATGTGAATATCTCCTTGGTGAGGAAGTGGTGGAGAAGTTCACACAAGTTGACAAAAAATCTACAGGGGGCAATTTTTGGTCAAAGCGGCAAAAATCTGCAGTGGATATTTTGGTTCAGCTGGCCATCTACTTGTTTTTGTTTTTTATTCATTGAATATGGTGTTTCACCTTTGATAGAAAGTGGAAGTAGCTTGCGTGGGTCAATTTGAGTGTTCGTGGGTGAGACGTTTTCTGTGAAGGCACAGTGGTTTTCTTATTGCTGCAATTAACGTGTCCTGTGGTAATTTGTTTTATGAAGAAAGAATCAGCTATGGCGAAAAGCTTCGGTTCGATTATTTCGAGAAGATAAATTCATAGGGAAGTCTTCATTTTTCTCAAGTATTTTTGTTATTTAATTTTCAGTTGATTAAATACTTGAGCTATTCTTGTTTATTATTTTCTTGAGTGATTTAATTATTGTTCTTGTTTCAAAAGAGTGTTGAAAAAAAATCCTCTGTTGAGGTTAGTACAAGGCGGTCGTACCATTGGATGTGAAATTCTTTCACGAAAAGTGAGGTTGAGAGATAATGTCAAGGGTTGAGTGGTGTCGACTCAGTAAAGCCTTGGGTAAAACTATTGTACTTCGGTGAAAGTGTTTAAGTTGGGTGAGGGTCCCGTAGACTTAGGCAAGGTGTGTCGAACTGCGCTATCAAATTTCTGGTGTTGATTTATTTTTGGTTCTTTTAATTTTCCTGATTTTATCTGTTTGCTAGGAATAAATCGGAAAGTTTGCGAAACTATTTACCCCTACAGTTTTTCATTAGTAATAGAAGGGACAAGACGTGATTTTAGTTGTGATGTTGGGATAAATTTCTTATATATGTAAGGTGTTTGATAAAATGTCTATTCTTTGAAAAAAATGATTTCAGTTCTTTATTTTCAGTTCTTTTTTAGTATGAATTTCATTATTTCAATTCTTTTACTTGAAATAATGAAGTTCTCTCCATGGTGGCTTCTAGAGAAACTAAACACTTTGCAGATAAATTTTAAAAAATAGTTTCAGCAAATTTACCGATGGAAAAAAGATCTGTTGGTAAAATATATTGAATTTATCAACAAAAAAAAATTTCGTAGGTAATTACCGACGGAATAACCAAATCCGTTGGTAATTTTCTGACGGAAAATCTTCTCCTTCAATAAATTTGCTGATCGAAAAAAATAACCATCGGTAAATTTACCGATGGTTATTTTATACCCTCGATAATTCCATCAGTAAATTTATCGATAGTATAAAAAATTTCCGTTGGTAAATTTACCTACGACTGTATCTCTGACGACTTTTTCCGTCAATAAATCATGTTGCTAAGTAAAGTTACCGAATGACTGTATACAAACTTCGTCAATAATTTCCATTGCTAAATTTTATTTTTCTAGTGATGTCAATGAAGCAAAGTTTAATATGAATATACTCGATGGTCATAAAGCAAATTAATAAAATAAATGAAAACTAACATATTACCGTGCTTCTTGTTCTTCAGAGTCCTTTCTTGTGCGAGATGCATGACATGAAAATCAAATCTTGAGATTCTATTAAGTTGAAGAAGTTAAAGGGCAACTCTCCTTTGGCGGGTCATGGATAGATCTATTATCTACAATTACCGGTCTCCTGCCAAGGGAGAGAAGCCCATTAACTAGTTCACTTACTATTCATCTGTTGTCTGTTGTACGCGTATGGTTTGTAGAGAAAATTAATGACGCCTGAGCCATAGAGGCTCTAACCTGCAGTGATGGCTCTACTCTATGAAAGGAATGAGATGTTTAAGAAATAGCATACGCCATGGATATCCCTTAACTTGGTGCCTGCTTTCCACACATTCCATGCAAGGGCTCCCAAGACCGAACCGTTATCTGAAAGGCTCCTTACAGAAAATGTTTAGAAAGATTCTTATAGGGAATGATCTAATGTTTCTGCCATCTCTATCTATCTCTTTCTTTCTTTATGTTTCTGTCCGAGGTTAGGCGCTGTAAGAGGAGAAAAAAAGCAGCATAGGTTGGAGATGCTTGCTTTTGTTCTTAGAAAGGTGGGTATAAAGTCTAAGGCCTGATGTATTTCCACTTTCACATTCTTTCTACCTAGGGTGTTAGGTCACTGTCAAATTCTTTCTCAAATAAATTTTTTATTAAAATTTAAATAAACATCGAACTTTTCGTAATCTTTAATTTTGAAACTAAGCTTATTTATTTATAGAATTACTTATATAAAACTTAATAATAGACCCCTTAATTTTTTATAGTAAGAATAAAATTTTATCATTATCATATATTAATTAATAAAATACGTTTATCAACAGATATTAACTTTAAGATGTGTGCATATAAACTTCAAAATCTTAAAATTTTATTTGAATTTTTATTAAATTTTTAAGTGTCAATGGGTATTTTATCCTAATTTTTAACTTCTTTAAATTTTTGCTTCTAGAAATTCTTCAACTCAAACGTATGTATTTGAATTAAAATCAATGAGATCTCATCGAAACACACATATTTGAGGCTTTGTTCGTGTAAATCCCTAACTGTTTATATTTAAATTCTTACATGTTAAAGTCTTCGTATTAGCACTGGAAAGATGACTTGGAACAATTACCCATTGTATCTTTTCGATGCACCTACTTTAAAGAACAGCAAAGCAGATATTCAGAAATTAAAATTACAAATAACAAAGTATTAAAAAGAGGCCCTAAGATTATTGACCTTACATTTCTCTTTTTTACTTGTTAGTATAAAGTAGTTTCAGCGTTAACCAAGTTTAGAATGAGGTTATTCAATAAGTTGTACCATTTGTTTGTTTTTACATGACTTTCAATTGAATCTTCGATACATCATCACACACCCAACGATTAAGCCCTTTCTATCATGTATAAAAAATGAGTTAAATTAGGTAACAAATGTCTATTCACGCATGTGCAATTTAAGAGACTACACGTGCACAATTCATTGTTGCCACAAGTATATGTAACAAAGCCAAAAATGGAGAGGAAAGCGAACGAAAACTGGAGACCCTATCAGAGTTTCTTTATGGTCTTCTTTTGCTCTTTACCTAAGTTCCTAGTGGGCTCGTCAAATCCATTAAAAATCTTTTCGTTCTTATTATTGATAATAATTTGCAACTACCTTAAGATAATTCAAAATATTTTTCTCATTCCAATACTTAAATACTATAACGTTAGTTTATACTTTAAAACTAATAAGTAGAGCTGTCAATGCAGCCCTAGCCCGGCCCGGTCTGTGGTCTAATGGACCGGGATAGGTCGGTACCAACCTGACCCACCATATTTTTTTAAGAAAAAATTAAAAACGACGACGTTTTGGAAGTAACGGTCAGGCTACGAGCTATGGTCACCCTATAGCTTGATCAACCCGGGTCAGCTCCTTTTGACATCCCTACTAATTAATTGGTTGTTGTTTATGATATAATTAATTAAAATCGTTTTTTT
>JANSVA010000217.1:36829968-36855616 GCA_025504915.1 Erythroxylum reticulatum | reverse complement strand
ATTAATTGTCATTATTATTTACTATTAAGATTTTTGAAAGCATGGTTGATGTAAACAGTAAACTAGTAAAGTATACAATACAACTGTAAAATATACTAATATAAACTATTTTGCAATTTTTAAAAATTTCGGGGACTATTTTATAAATTAAAAAATTACCCGAAACGGTATCCAGTATCGTCCGGTACCGGTACAGTTCTGTTCCAGAACTCAATCCGGTACCAAGCCCGGTACGGTATTCATAACTTTGGCCAAATCTCTATAAAGTATAGACATCTTATCTTTAGGTTAGATGATATATTTGATGAATTACATGATTAGTGTATGTTCTCAAATTTAGGTTTAAAAAATGAATATTATAAAGTAAGAAAACAATTGCTTTCTTCACTTTTATGAGAATTTCCTCTTTGTCCTTTTATAGGAACTTAATATGATCTTATCGAGACAACTTCTAATGATCAAAATCATTATAACTTTAATTTAAATTAACTGGTTTGATTAGGGTTGAGTTATCCTTACTTAATTTGAAGATGATCATAATGTTCTAATTACTTGTAAT
The DNA here is from genome assembly GCA_025504915.1 of Erythroxylum reticulatum. Taxonomy (NCBI): domain Eukaryota; kingdom Viridiplantae; phylum Streptophyta; class Magnoliopsida; order Malpighiales; family Erythroxylaceae; genus Erythroxylum; species Erythroxylum reticulatum. The sequence goes on along the minus strand of JANSVA010000217.1, from coordinate 36,855,057 downwards.
TTAGTTTTATATGGTTTTCAGCCTAAGATTCACATTAATTATTCTCATAAATTGCTCTGTACATATGTAAAAACTATTCTCATATGTGAATGTATTATATACAAATATACAAAACACAAATGTAAATACTAATATAATATTGCACTGCATCAATATAATTGCAATGCACCAACATAAAAACTAATAAAATATTATAATGCACTAAACTAAAATTAATATAAGAAAACTAATACATAATAGTAAATGAATGATTTTAAATTAAAAATTAATTGTATCATATTAATCAAAACAAAAATTATGTTTAAATAATTTCATTAAATTAATTATAACTAACACTTTAATATTTTTTATATGTAAATTCAAGTTTCATTTTTGTAAAGTAGGCTTTACTTCCAACACAAATTTTAACTTATCAAATAATCAAGATAAGTATAGTTATCAACCCAAATTGTAGTGCCTTTTAGTTTTGATGTACTTGGTCTTTCATTATTACAAGAAGAGCTACGCTTGGTGTAGGGTCAAATAGGCCTATAGATACTCCCCCTATGATAAACTAAATTGACTGAATGCTCCGATATAAAGCCCCATCAAGTTAGTTTCCCTATATCTGCACCTGGATTTAATACGAAGGCCTGCTCTTTTGAACGTACATCCAACTCAAAGGCAAGCAGATGAGAGTCTTATGCTTTTTATGGAAAGCTTATGATGATTTACAAAATAAAGCATGTTGATTTACAAAAGCTTAAGAAATAGAATGGTCAGCTTTCCATAAAAAGCATTGGGGGGTGGGGTAAACAAAACTAACGTTAATTATTAACAATACCATAATTAATAATAATTCAAATAATTGTTTTTAGGCCTTAATCTTCATCAAATCAATAATGATCAAGCAAATTTAATCAAATTATAGAATCAATGTCGACTCTGATACTACTGTTAAGAAATGGTGTTGAATTTGATCTCGCATATTGTTAAATAACTTTAATTTTTTTTGTATTTTGATTTTTCAAAAACTAAGATCACTTTAAATTCTATAAAATGATCAATATATAAACCATAATAAAACATTGTTCATAATTCATATCTTATTCTGAAGCTTGATTTTTTTTCTTCTCAAAACATTTACTAAATTTGCTCATCTCAACCATCGGAGCCATACAAGTGTTTGACCTCTAATAGTATTTACAAAATAAGTTGAGAGAACTCTACAATTATTACAAAGAGGATTAGACAAGGAGTACTAACTCCAAGTAGCTCATTAGAATTATAAATAATTCTAATTAAATACCATCTATGTCTTAATAAGATCCAATATCTCATATTAATCCTTTTTTATTAAATATATCTTTTTTCTAATAAATCAATAACTTTTATAAAAAATGAAAAGTTATGTACAACACAAGAGATTATCTGTAGGTAATCTCTTATCCCTCAAAATACATAAGGTAGTGTAATTAACAGCAACCTAGATCAATACATACTGCCCTACCATCAAACTCCCTCCTATTTCCTACCATTACACTTAACATAAAGTAGTCTTCCCTGCATTTGCTTCCAATCAGTCACAAGAAAACAAGAAACCGCAACATTTTAACCCATATATTTACATCCAAGAACCAAACCGCAATCAATTTTAGCAAAAGGAGTGATATTTCAATATACAATTGTCGAATTTGCCTCCATAGTCTCTGCCATTCCGGAAGGAACTTCTATAAGAAATGATTATCACCGCCAAACCATTGCCTATCAAAGCTCTATGTTTCCTGAGATGCATTTGAATATCCTGCTATTCCCATTAACACGTGCCCATCTGAGAAGAACATGTGTTGTAAAAAATGTTGATACCACATCTAAAGAAAAAAAACTTGCAACATAATGTTAGTGTATAATTTGGACTAATTACCTCCCAATGTGTTTAGGCTGAGATGCTCTAGAACTTGGAAGATTACTCTGGCTTGTAAGCTCTCCGTATCCATGGCTACATCCTTGAAGGTTCTTGAGTTCCTTTCGGACTAAATGTTGTATACAATCATGGACAATAGAATAGGGAAAAGGTTATTGTGTGAAGGAACCAATAGAGGATAGATTGAAGGCTTGATGAGTTGGAAATGAGGATTTTGGAAGTAGTTGAGGCAATGTTCCCATACGGCATTAGAGAATGTGCATTTAAAAAATAGATGCTCATTGGATTCAAGTTCCGAAATACAAAAAGAACAATGGTTAGGAGTATAGAGAAAAAGAAGTTTATCCTTTGTTTATAGTTTTTAAAGGACTGTTAACCAAAGAATGAATGAACACCTTGGGCTATTATTTTTGAACCAAACCAGATTGTGCCAAGATACTTGCTGGGTTGAGGGTCTCAAGAGTTTATAAGCTGATCCATTAGTGTATTTTTTTGAAGGGCTAGGTAACAATTCCAAATAATCCGGAGTGGAACTATTTGGTTGGTACTAAATGGGTTCAAAATTACCAACGACTTCTGAAGGAAAATCATGCCACCTCTACTCATTATTTTTGATAACTTCATAAACTTTTGCTATCATAGGAAAACTCGACCCATTTATCTCCATTAGTGAAGAAAAGTTCTTTAGGATTCCCCTCGGATGCCAACGATCCTGCATAAGAGTGTGGACTGTCTATTACCTATCCTAAATTTGAATTGGTTCCCCAATTTATCCCTCACACTTAAGATTTTCCTCCAACTCCAAGAATTATTATTGGTAAGATGTGCATTCCAAAAATTTTTCCTTATCAAAATGATCATGTGTACCCATTTAACCCACAGAGCCTCTCTATCATAAAACAAATACTAGATCCTCTTTCTTAACAAGACAAGTTTCCAGGTTGGCAAATGATTAATCCCTAACCCCCTTTCCTTTTCAGTCTATTAAGGTCACTCCATTTAACTTTGGAATGAGAGTGAAGATCCACCTTCCCAGCCTATAAAAAATTCCTAAGCTTAGCTTTTATTTCCTTGAGGACAGACGAAGGAAGAATAAAGTGAGAAGCTCAATACACTTGGAAAGAATAAAGGACTGAAATCACTAGTTGTAATCTACCCACATAGGAAAGGTTTTTATGGGTCCATTTGTTAACTCTCACATCAATCTTATCCAATAAGAGTAAGCACTCTCTCCTCAATAACCTACCCATAATGAGAGGAACTCCCAAATACTTAATGGGGAGAGAACCTTTCCTAAGACCAAACGTTAGTTCCATTTGATTAGATAAGTGATTCATGTCATGAGATAGGAAAAACTGACTCTTGGAAGGATTCATATCCATTCCTGAAAATCTAGAGAAGGAATTTAGACAATTGAGCAAGGTTTAAGCTAAACCTATGTCAGCATGACAAAACAACAGTAAGTCATCAGCAAATAAGAGATGGGTGAGTTTAAGGGTTTTGCATCTCCAGTGGTAATTGAAGAAAAGACTACTGACTATGCAATCATTCAAGCTCCTAGAAAAAACTTCCATATAGATAATAAAAAGGAAAGGAGATAAAGGGTCTCCTTGTCTCAGTTCTAATTTTCCTTTGAAAAAATTGGAAGGTGATCCATTGATTAAAATGGAATACAAAGGGGATGAAATGCACTCTTGGATCCAAGCAATGAACTTAGGAGGAAGGCCTATAGCTTCTAAAGCATTGATGAGGAAGTCCCAATGAATGGAATCATAAGCTTTTTGGAGGTCAATTTTGAAAGCACTTCTCTTCTGATTATTAGAAAGGTGATAAGTCTTGAAAATTTCTTAAGCCAACAAGATGTTATCCCCAATTCTCGGATTCTTAATGAGAGCACTTTGGTTAGGTCTAATAATGTGAGGAAGAATTTCTCTAATCCTATTAGCAACGATCTTTGCTATCACCTTGTAAAGCATGTTGCAACAAGAGATAGGCTTATAATGTAACACAGGATGAGCCTTTTTAGGAATTAGAGTAATAAAGGTGGAATTAAGATCTTTAAGAAGTCTTCCATGGTGGAAAAAATCTTGGATGGCTCTAGTGATATCTCCCCTAATAATGTGCCATGTTTGTTTAAAGAAAAACCCATTAAACCCATCTAGACAGGAGTCTTATTAGGGTTAAAAGAGTTGAACACCTCTCCAATCTCTTGAGTTGAAACTTCAGCTATAAGAGAGTTATAAAGGTTTTCAGGTAAGGCCTGAGGAAAAAGTCTATCCAAAAAGTCCTTTGAAGATTGAAGAGACTTTTTTACTACCAATAGAACTTTGAAAGAATTCAAAAAACTGATATTTTATCTCTTCATGACCTACTATCCTTCTCCCATTACCCATTACCCATTACTATAGAATAAATGTTGTTTAGGTTTCTGTTGGCAATAAGAGAGTTATGGAAAAATCTGGTGTTCCTATTCCCTTCCTTTTACCACTTAATCCTAGATGCTTGTTTAAAGAAAGACACTTAATCTTCTAAAGCTCTAATTAATTCATTAATCACTTGATCTTCTAAAGCTCTAATTAATTCATTAATGGCCTCTAATTCCTTAGTAATCAACATATTAGACTTTGGCAAAAGCCTTATTTAATCTTGAATGACATTAAGATTTTCTTGACAATTCTTAACTTTATCATTAACATCTCCAATCTGTCCAGAATTAAGAGTTTTGAGGGCTTTTTTGACTATCTTTAGTTTAGAAACTATACAAAATATAGGTGAACCCTGAATTGGAGTGGCCCAAGCTTCCTCAACTGACTAAAGAAAATTTGGCTGAGAGGAAAGAAAGTTGGATAACCTAAAAGGAGAAGCTCTTTTCTGTATGAAAGAAATAAATCTAACCTCTACTGGAGAATGATCTGAAATGTTCGGATAATGCATGACACTATAAGATCTAGGGAAATTAGAGCTCTAAGTCGAATTGATGAGAGTTTTGTCTAACTTCCTAGCAATATAACAATCTCCACTTTGTTTGTTGTTCTAAGTAAAACAAGGACCAGTGGGATTTAGATCATACAGAGCATTAAGTCACTCATACTTTTAAGAGCTGAGTAACTAATAGGATCTGCCTCGTGCGAGAATAGAATAGCATTAAAGTCATTCGCAATAATCCAAGGCATATAAGATATGGAGAGGCTAAGATTTGACAGGTCTGTCCAAAGGTTCTTCCTATGGTTTAGGTTATTAGACCTATATACACAAGTCACTAGGAAAGGAGGGGCACTAGTCCTGGGGGTCAGCTCTAAATGAACAAATTGATCAGTAGAGCTTAGGATATTACACAAGTAACTATCCGGATTCCAAGCTAACACTATTCTGGCATTAGAGGCATAATATAAATTACTGTAAAAAGGCCACCTAAGTAGTAAGGAGGAGCAAACATTATTTAAATAAGAGGAAAACCTAATCCTAGATTCAAGCAAACACACAAAATCCACAAACAATCTCTTAATACAAGCATGCATAGCTAATTGTTTTTGGGGTTATTAATCCCCCTAACATTCCAAAAGACCAAATTCATAACTCCATAACCAAAAGCAACACCTACTTTTGCTTTTTCCTAGGTTTCCTACCTTTTTTCAAAGTGAAATCGCCCTCTGCACCCCCACCCCATATTATCAAGAACTAATTCAGAGTTAAAAGAGGAAGGATTTGTACCTACTTGACTTATGACAGGGGCCTTTGGATCTACAAGGTTTCCATTTGGAACCTCTTGCTCTATTTGTTCCTTACACTATGTAGTAGGACTTCCACCAACATTTGAAAATTGGTCTACTAATTGATTTATCCCCACTATATGTTCCATCAGTAGAGGTCCTAATCCCTTGCATGGTTCTTCAGTTTTAGAGTTTGTAAGTTCCTTTTCCTTTTGGATGAACTTGCTTATGGATTACAACTCCACTTCATACTGCTCCTGATTATTTGTTAGCACCTCTTTACCTTTCTCTAACTCATGATGTTCTCCAGTTTTGAATACTCTCCATATCGGTGCCCATTCCTTTTTTTGCGTACTCTGTTCAGGCCTTCATTCATAATCTATCATTATTTCTTTCAAAATTCTCTCCCATCCTCATTATATGTAGCTAGTTCAAAGGAGGTAGGCCAGGTTTTTTGTAATTCTAGCTTTATACACATCCTTGTATAAACAATTCGACCCATCCTAGCAGTATGTGAATCCATGAGAAGCAAGTGTCCAACCGCACTTGTAATTCTACCCAACCCTTCTGTGTTCCAATATTCAATTGGAATATTGTAAAATCTAGCCCACATTGGGGCACACCTCACAACCTCCTTTTCTTCTCCATTCAAACTCCACTTTTTTAGAAATAAGGGTTTGCCTTGTATATGCCAAAGGCCCTTTTCTAAAACTGACATTACTCCTAGTTTAGATTCAAACTTAAATAAAAAAATTATTGGATCTAGTGATCAGAATCTCCTTCAATCCAAACTCAGACTAGGATTTATTCAAGGCTCGTTATACGATAGGGAAAGTAGGTTTCTTACCTATGAAGAAGCCAATCAGTGTTAACCTTAAGTTTACAGCTCCTTGCTTAGCTAACTCTGAGCTCCTTGCTTACCTAACTTTGGAGGAGGTATATCGCAAATCTTATTCTCCTTGATCTCCGGTGGGTAGTACGTTAAAGATGTGTCTGTTGATGTTTTTGACATTCCATTTGCGATCACTGACTTCCAAGATCTGGTAATCCCATTAGCCTCCCGATCTGGATTTATAGTTTTGGATATCGATTTCATGTGTGACGCTCCTATTCCTTCGACTCCTAGGGATTTTGATTCGGACTTAGATGGGTTTTGATCCAAGGGCGTTGGAATGATGTTTGGGTCAGTGTTTTGATTTTGATTTAGTACTCGATTTGGGTTTTCGTTTGTGGCTTTGAGATGTGGCTACAGTTTAAGGGTAGGTAGCGGTGATAGTGGAGATCGGGCATGGGGTAGGGAGGGGGTGAAGCCATGGAGAGGTGACTCACTACCCTTATTCTCAGAATTTCTAGAATATCGCTCGCTCACCCTATCGCTCTCAGACATCGCTCGCCCTATGAATTTGTATATATCATATTTAATCATAAAATTTATTAAAATTTATATTCAATTTTAACTTGATTAAAATATCATTTCTGTCTTCAACCCTTTCTTTACGTTTGACCTACTAAACTCCTAAATATGTTTAAAATGAATATAAATTATAACCCCAAATTATATTTAAGATTGAATATTTTAAACTCCTTTACAGAGAAGCCTTCCTTGCTTACGAGTGGTGACTGGTAACTGTCATCGTTGGTGAGCAGTCACAAACGCGTTAAAAATCATCAGCGGTGGAGCAACATGTAGTTTATTGTTGACTTTGATGGACCAATTTCTATCCCATATTGGGAAGAGATGAAGATAGGAGGAGTATTTTAAGTTATAAAATAACTCCTCCCCTTCCTAATCTAAACCATCCCAAAATTTGATAAATACTCAAAATTTGCACACATATCAAATTTAGTATTCTCTTCTTAATAAGAGTAGGTTGCCTAAAGTGGTGCTCGGAGAGTAGGCAAAATTGGTCGAACTTTGTTATCAATTTTCAGGTGTATTATTTCCTTATCTCTTTATTTATTCCGCATAGTATTCAATTTTATTTGTCAAGTATATTTGTAGTGTTGTGTTCAATTTATTTGGGTGTATTTATTATTTGTATATATACATGGGTTAGGTTGTGATAAATACACCGTGCACGTAATTTTTGTCTAGGAGGTCGGGTTTTAAGTGGGAGTATTTGTGACCCCTCCGCCCTTTCCTGGGATTTCACGTGGAATGGTAATACTATCTTAGGAGTCCGTTTGATGGTCTTTCCTGGGTATTACTAAATTGGTTCACTTCACTAGTTGTTTACCTTAGAGGGAAAAATTACTAATTTTCCTAACAAGTGGTATCAAAGCTGAAGGTTCGTCCTTTAGTTTGTTTGTAATATTTGTAATATTGAATACTATTATTTGAGTCTATAATGGCGTATGTAAATTCACCAACAAATAGGGGCATAACAAATATGACACAAGTGATATCGACTTCCTTATCCACATGGCAGAGGATTCCAATGTCAAGTATGAAGTTGGCGGTGGAAATATTTGACGGTACTGGTCATTTTGGCATATGGCAAGGTAAGGTTCTGGATTCCCTTTTCCAACAAGGCCTTGACATAGCTATTGAAGAAAAGAAACCAGAATATGTAGAAGATAAGGATTGGAGTATCATAAATCAGTTGGCATGCAAAACAATTCGATTATTTTTGTCTAAAGAGCAGAAGTATGCTTTCAAAAATGAGACTTCTACGCATAAGCTGTTGAAGGCATTGGAGGACAAATTTCTGAAAAAAGTGGTTAGAATAAGCTCCTCATGAAGAAAAGGTTGTTCCGATTTGAATACTGACCAGGTACTACTATGAATGAACACATCACTCTGTTTTTCAATTAGTAGCAGATCTGTTGAATTTAGATGTACAATTCGAAGATGAAGACTTGGCTTTGATGTTGTTATCATCCCTTCCGGATGAATTTGAACACTTAGAAACTACTTTACCTCATGGGAAGGAAAATGTATCTTTAGATACTGTGTGTTCCGCTTTGTATAGTCATGAATTGCGAAAGCAAGATAAAAAGAAAAGTAAAGCGGTTACAGAAAATGAAGTGGCAAGAGGTCGTCAGCAAAGCCAATCGAAAGGGAGAAAAGGAAGATCTAAATCAAAAAGAAGAGTTTCCAAAGATGAATGTGCTTTCTGTCATGAGCAAGGGCACTGGAAGAAAGACTGTTCAAAGTTGAAGAAAAAAAGGAAGGCCCCACAAGATGCAAATGTTGCAGAATGTAAAAGTGATGCAGAGTCAGATGTCTCCTTAGTGGTATCACCCTCAACATTCCATTCAAACGAGTGGATTTTGGATTCAGGTTGCATCTATCATATGTCTCCCATTCGGGAGTGGTTCTTTGATTTTAAAGAAATTGATGGTGGAGTTGTTTATATGGGTAATGACAATCCATATAAAATAGCTAGGATAGGTTCAATCAAGCTGAGGAATCATGATGGATCCACCAAAATTTTGAGGGATATGCGGTATGTGCCGAAATCGAAAAAGAATCACATCTCTTTAAGGACCTTATAATCAAAAGGCCTAATGGTGATGATCCGATATGGAATTCTTAAGGCAACTTCGGGAGCACTTGTGATCTTGAAAGGTATAAGGAAAAATAATTTGTATTACTACTAAGAAAGTACAGTTGTTGGGACAGTAGCGGCGGCAACTTCTAGTAGCAAGAAGGATGCAAAGCCTACAAAGTTGTGGCATATGCTTTTGGGACATGATGGTGAAAAATCCTTGCAAATTCTTTCCAAGCAAGGATTATTAAAAGGTATGAAGACTTGCAAATTGGAATTTTGTGAGCATTGTATTATGGGAAAACAATGAAGAGTGAAATTTGGCACTGCTATCCATAATACCAAGGGAATTCTAGATTATGTACACTTAGATGTGTGGGGACCTACTAAGACACCATCACTTGGAGGTAGACATTATTTTGTCACTTTTGTTGATGAATTTTCCAGAAGAGTGTGTGTGTTTACTATGAAGAACAAAGATGATGTGCTTGGGGTTTTCCTTAGATGGAAAGCTCAGGTTGAAAACCAAACGGGAAGAAAGATCAAAGTTCTCTGAACAGACAATGGTGGAGAATACAAGAGTGATCCTTTCTTGAAAGTATGTCAAGAGTCTGCCATAGTTTGATACTTCATGGTTAGAAAAAATCCACAACATAATGGGGTGTTGGAGCGTATGAATAGGACAATAGTGGAGAAAGTTCGTTGTATATTGTCTAATGCTAAGTTAGGTAGAAACTTTTGGGCTGAGGCAGTGACATATGCTCAAAATCTCATTAATCGTTTTCCATCATCTACAACTGGTGGCAAGACTCCATTAGAGATATGATCTAAAAAACCTATAACAGATTATGATTCTTTGCATATTTTTCGTTATACTTCATTTTATCATGTTAATGAATCAAAGTTGGATCCAAGAGAAAAGAAGGCACTTTTTATGGGCTTTAATGCTAGAGTTAAGGGATACCATTTGTGGTGTCTAGAGTCAAAGAAAACAATTGTCAGCAGGGATGTTACCTTTTTTGAATCTGCCATGTTAAATAAGGTAACTCCAGAAGGGGCTGATGGTACTTCGGAGCAGGTGGAGTGTATGCCAAAGTAGGTGGAGTTTGAACAGACAGTGGTGATCCCAACAAAAAGCACTACTAGCGACTCTCCTATAGCAGAAGAAGAGTCAGATGAGGAAGAGATTCTGACCCAAGAACCTCCACAGTAATCAGAGTCAATTGTCGTTAGAAGGACAGACGAGAAATTCAAAAACCTACTCGTTTTACTGACATGGTAGCTTATGCACTTCCAGTTGTTGATAATGTTCCATCTACCTTCCCAGAAGTAATTCGAAGTTCAAAAAGTAGCAAATGGGCAGTGCAATGGAAGAGGAAATGCAATCTCTTGAGAAGAACAATACATGGAAGCTGACACAACTACTAAAAGAAAAGAAGGCAATTGGATGCAAATGGGCATTTGCAAAGAAAGAAGGATTTCCTGACAAAGATGATACTCGCTACAAGGCAAGGTTAGTGGCTAAAGGCTACACTCAGAAGAAAGGAATTGATTATAATGAGGAATTTTCTCCAGTTGTTAAACATTTTTCCATTAGAATGTTGTTGACTTTGGTAGCGCAATTGAATTTGGAGCTAGCTCAACTTGATGTGAAAACTGCGTTCCTACATGGTGATTTGGAGGAGGAAATCTATATGTCTCAGCCAGATGGATTCAAAGTTTCTGGTAAAGAAAATTGGGTTTGTAAAATGAATAAATCTTTGTATAGATTGAAGCAATCACCAAGGCAATGGTACAAACGATTTGACAAGTTTATGATGGGCCAGAAGTACACAAGAAGTAAATACGATCACTGTGTGTATTTGCATAGACTTCCAGATGGATCCTACATCTACTTACTCTTATATGTTGATGATATGTTAATAACATCCAAGAGCCAAGATGAAATTAACAAAATGAAGGCTTAGTTGAATGAAGAGTTCGAGATGAAGGATTTGGGAGAAGCCAAGAAGATTCTCAGTATGGATATAAGCAGGGATAAACCAGGAAGTTAACTTTGGCTGACTCAGAAGTAGTATTTGAAGAAGGTACTACAACGTTTTGGTATGAATAAAGACATAAAACCTGTAAGTACTCCGTTTTCTCCTCATCTGAAGCTTAGTAACCAGTTATCTCTGAAGACGGATGAAGACCGAGAATATATGGCGAAATTCGCTTATGTTAATGCAGTAGGAAGCTTGATGTATGCAATGGTGTGTACGAGACCCGATATTTCATAGGCAGTTAGTGTTGTAAGAAGATATATGCATGATCTTGGTAAGGTTCATTGGCAAGCTGTGAAATGGATTCTACAATATATTCAACGTACCGTAAATGTTGGCTTATTATTTGAGCGGGATAAATCACTTGGTCAATAAATAGTTGGATATTGTGATTCTAATTATGCAGGCGATTTGGATAAGTGAAGATCTACAACTGGATACTTGTTCACTTATGCTAAGGTGCCAGTTAGTTGGAAGTCCAATTTACAGTCAATAGTGGCTTTGTCTACAACAGAGGCAGAGTATATGGCAATTACAGAGGCTGTGAAGTAGGCGATTTAGCTTCATGGTTGCTAAAAGACTTGGGATTTGGTCAGAAACACCTCGTCGTATATTGTGATAGTCAAAGTGCTATTCACTTAGCAAAGAATCTGTTTTTTAATGCAAGGACGAAGCACATTGACGTTCGCTATTGCTTTGTGCAGGAGATTCTTCTCCAGAAGATACGAACTACGGAGAATCCTAAAGATATGATGATCAAGGTGGTGACAAAAGCTAAGTTTAAACATTGTTTAGACTTAGTCAACATCTTGCACTTTTGAGTTGGCGCCTGAGGACGCAAATTGGAAGCACTGCAAAAACTGTTTTGTTTGATTAGGAGGATGAATGATGCTTGCATTTGGTGGGACCAGAAATTGTGTCAAGGTGGAGATTTGTTGTTTGTTGATGACTTTGATGGCCCAATTTCTATCCCATATTGGGAAGAGATGAAGATGGGAGGAGTATTTCAAGTTATAAAATAACTCCTCTCCCTCCTAATCTAAACCATCCCAAATTTTGATAAATACTCAAAATTTGTACACATATCAAATTTAGTGTTCTCTTCTTAATAAGAGTAGGCTGCCTTAAGTGGTGCTCGGAGAATTGGCAAAATTGGTCGAACTCTGTTATCAATTTTCAGGTGTGTTCTTTCCTTATCTCTTTTATTTATTCTGCATTTATAGTATTCAATATTATTTGTCAGGTATATTTGTAGTGCTGTGTTTAATTTATTTGGGTGTATTTACTATTTGTGTAAGTACATAGGTTAGGTTGTGATAAATACACCGTGCACGTAATTTCTGTCTAGCAGGCTAGGTTTTAAGTGGGACCATTTGTGACCCCTCCGTCCTTTTTTGGGATTTTAGGTGGAATGATAATACTGTCTTAGGAGTTTGTTTGACGGTCTTTCCTGAGTATTACCGAATTGGTTCACTTCACTAATTGTTTACCTTAGAGGGAAAAATTAACCGATTTTCCCAACACAACATGCCCAGAGAATGCTTAGGGTGAAAGTCAACCATAAGAAATGGCGCATGATGGTAGGAGCAGAAAAATCAGCAAGAGGCTTTGCAAAAGAAAACAGAAACACCTAGCTGGATTTTGTCACTTGCAGTGAAAGCGTCAGACTGCTTCCATTCCATTTTTTTAAATTTTTAGGCCTTCTTTTAATTATATAATTAGAATTAAATTTTATTAAATTCCTAATAAATCTAGATAAATTTTCTAATTGTTTGAAAATTTATTTTCAAAGGATTATTTTGTTAAGAACATTTAATAATTTAGTTTAATTTTTCAATATGTTGAATTATTAAATTGAATTATTTATCAAGTCAATAATTAGAATCAAGAAAAAGTTTAAAAATGTTATCTCTCATAATTAGATTATGTTAGATAAATCAATATAACGAGATTATAATAATTAGGATGAGATCTTAATTTTCAAAATTAAAGAAATCATTTTTTTTGATTAGATTAAGATGAATAATTATATTGGTTCCTAATTTAAATTTTGAAAAAAAACTATTTCTAAAATAGAATTTTAGTTTCAATTAGATTGAAATTAATTATTTAAACTTCTTAAAATTAAGAAAATGTTTTCTTAAGTAATTAAGAAAATTATCTACTAATTAAATTTATTTATTTCAATTTGATTGAAATAAATTAAATTTATGAATTTATTTATTTAGATAATTATTATTCAATTTATTTAGAAATTGTTTCTTTATTTATGAGTGATAAGTTTCTTGATTTGTTAGAAAAGGTAATTGTCTTGGTTAATTTTTGAAAAGTACTTTCATTTATTAATTAATAAAAATGAGTTTTCTTAATTTTTTAAAATAGTTTTCTTATTAATTATGAAATTAATCCATTAATAAATAACGTAAAGGAATTTATTAGTTAAATTAAAAGTGTTTTATTTTGAATGTAGTTTTCTTTAAATATTAGCATATTGTTTTCTAATTAAGGAAAAGTAGTCAATACTTAGATTACAAATAATTTTCTAATTAGATTAGAGTGTCTTACTTGTTAAAATTTTAAAAAGGATTTTTTTAAATTAAAGAATAATTCATTCAAAAGTCATAAATGGGATTAAGAAGTAGCATTACAAGATAGTAAGACATTACAAGTTAGAATAACTATAAAATGTAAATACAACAAGATTTATCTGTTATCCTAGGAATAAGCTAGAAGATTATAAGTTCTATTGTCTTCTGAAAAATGAACTCATTTTTCAATAACTTGATGAACTACCAAGGTCTCTCTAGTCCAATAATATATCCTATAAATTAGTGCATGTATATCTGTTTTGGTCTTGTTGAATATTCTTTTATCTCTCTATCCAAATCGTGTAAATAGAACAATTCAGACTAAGCCTAAGACTTATCTTGTCCTGTCCCAAAGTATATTACTTTTCTTCATCCCACCTCAATATGTTATCCATTTAGTCTCATAGCAAAATATATTTACAGTGTAGTGTACTGCATTCTAGCCAAATGGAAGTTGAATATTGGCATTTCAAGTAAAGATGATCAATACTTTTAGTCTCCAAATTGCATAACTCACGTAAAATATCATTTTAGCCAATGACAAACACTAGCCATATGTTGAAGGACGCCTTAGGCTTTAGAGAACCCTTCCAAACTATATTAAACTAGTAGATTAGAGGTATGTTTGGTCTGAGGGTTTTGAGACATGAAGCATTTGAGAAATCTCCCTTGTTGCTTAAAGACCATAAAGGTTGATCATTTGTGAATCGATTAGGCAAGTAGCTAGGAAAATAAATCTAGAGTCTTTCAACCTCTACTTTTGAGTGGTTTCAGGATTTGTGATGTATATCACAACTGACTCTAACTTGAGTAGATATTCCACTAGTGAGATTTAAGATGTCTTCTTTTAGAAATAAAGGAGTAAAAGAAGTCCAATTGTCAAAGCGGAACTAGGTATTATCACCCTTTCCCACCTTGATTTTTATGAAAGGATACACCACTTATCTCTTTCTTAATAATTGAATGAAGGGCCAAGAGTATATTACAATAAGTTAAAGAATTTAAGATAGAATCCATTCATCCATTTGCACCATAGGGATTATTTATTATTAAATAGCCTCCAAATCCTTTTGGCTACTTCCATCTTTTTGAAAGTTTGTATTGAGGTGAAGCTAAGTCCCCCCTCTTGTTTTCCTTAACATAGTTGATCCCATTTTATCTTAGCACCTCTTGAGCTATCACTTTTCCAAAAAAAAAAGGAAGTTTTTTAATTCATTTCTCAATCTCTTTGATGATTCTCTTGGGTAAAAGTAACTGTGAGCTCCAATTTGTATATAGGTTATTTAATATAGAAATAGAACGCTGCACTCTTCCAGCTTGTGAAAGTACTTAATAATTAATCAATTTCTATACTTCTCCAAGATCAATAGGTAATTTTGATATTTCAAACTCAAAGAAGAAATAGGAACTCCATGATACTTAAAATGAAGACTGTGAGACAAAAATCCAATGATCTGCTAGAGACGTCTGGGGTTGATTATATCATATGAGAAATAGAAGTTACTCTTAGACAAATTAATAGACAAACTAGAGATCCTGAAAAAGCCATAAAAGATTTGTCTAGTATGGAAATTGATGGATGATCTGCTCCAGAAAAAGTAAAAGGTCATCTACAAAACATAAATGTGTGATAGAAGGTTCCTTGCATTTATAATGGTATATGAATTTTAGACTTCTAAAGGCCCTTAGATAGATAACTCTGTTAAGCATTTTTATATAAACAATAAAATGTAAGGAGAAGGGGGATATCCTTGCCTAATTCCCTTGGATCCCTTCAAAGACTTTATAGGTGTACCACTGATAAGAATACTATACGAGGGAGTGGAAATACAATTGTATATCCACTCATTGAAGAAGCTGGGGAAGCCAAACCATTCCAATCTTGTAGAGAGAAATTTCCAATGGAGTTTATCACAAAACTTGGAAATTTCTATTTTCATAAAATGAATTTTGATGTATTTACCTAAATTGTATTCCTTCAATAGTTCTTATATAAGAAGAATGTTATCTAATATTGTTCTACCAGGTATGAAGTGTAACACCTATTCTCATAGTGCATATCATCAAACATACCAACGGTATTTGAGAAAATACTCTACGAGGATGATATGCTAGAACAGTCAATCAATCAAACTTATCACAAATTTTTTTCTTTTTCCAAAACAACACACGCTTATGCAGAAAATCAATAATCAATTTCGACCTGTTTTATTCATAAACATTTTTAAGCGTAAGAGTTACAACCATTATACAACTCATCATAATTTCACTAGTCACTTGGGCCCATTTTAGATACAAAACATTTTAGTCATAATGTCATTACATTACAAAATCATTTATATACACATTGTACAATATTTGTGAATACACATTTTGATATAAAACACTGAAATACATATGCAGGCGCTCACTGATCATGAACTCTATCTCTTACTCGAATGCAGTAGCTAGACTCCCGTTTGCCTAATGGGATAACTACTCTGAGCTTGAAAAATAATATTACAATTTTGGTGAGTTTTGCAAACTCAGTAAGTTAACCATTATCGATAGTTCACTCAAATCATATAACATATCACATCATATAATCACATAATTCACATCACTTCATTTATCATGTAGCATCACATATCACTTACTTCACATATCAGATTCAGATCAATCGAATAGATCATTTTGATCATTTAAAATATATATATATAGACGCATTTTCATTTATTACTTTGTTGTGACCAAATGCCTTTTCACTATCTCATATCTCTTGTGGATGCCGAGCTATATCAGATAATGTCTTATGTCCCTTAGTGGATACTGGGTGCATTCATAACTGAGCCAGAGGCTCTTATAAGATTCTGAGCTTTAAGCTCTTTCCACTAGTAACTCCGATCACAACTGCCTTTATCTTTCATACATTCATGTAATGGAATACATCACATTTATATATTTTTGATAGTCATTAGATTTTAGTTTCACATTTAGAATACATTTAGCATTGGACCTTGGTTCGACATTCAACATAAAATGTTGAGTACACTTATTTTAGTCATATTCACATAAGGAGCACTTCTAATACATATAGTTCATGCATCAAATGCCTCAGACTTTTAAAGTCCGAAATCAACATAATCAATTTCACAAAATAGTCTAATACAGAATTTAATACAAACAAATATTTAAATGAGACCATCTAGATTACTCATAGTACACTCCAGATTATCATTAGCTTCCATAATTCGAAAACGTCTAGACGCAGACATTTTATCCTACATATCAATAATATGCAATACACACACTACACACACAATATAAATTGCACAAGCACATAGACAATCAATTATACACATATGTCTATGTGTAATGTATAATGCATGCTCAAATTGACTATTTCGGGTATATTTCCTTAATCACGTCTCTTGATCAATCAAACCTTATCATTTATATGTGTCTATCTTATTCTTAGGTTTACACCTCAGGAATACTTGGTTACTCTAATGTCATAGTTCAATTACTTGTCATTTCTTTTCTAGCATTATATGCTCTCATAATATCAAATTCTCATTCACTTTTACTTAATAAATATAGCTCATCTCTTTTAAATCACAAATACTATCATATGAACAACTTCATTCCCATTATACTCATGTCTTTGGTACTTTGATATCAACAATTCATTTACTAAGTTATAACATCATCAATCGATCATTCCATCTTTTCTTAGATTTTTAGGTCAATATTGCATGGTCATTAATACAAGGAAAAATGAAGTAATTTGGCAACACTTTCTTCTAATAAAATGTTCTTCTATGTCTTAGGTTTCTAATGAACTAAATTTCATGCAATTTGGTTTTATATTCTACAAGTTATACACAAAATACTTCAGACTATTCTTAAACTATAATAGTACTATGTACTCAACTTCAAACTAGATTTTGGAACTCTTAGAGACATAATTAAAATTATATTTCTTAAATAAATTTGTATCCATATGTTTCTAGTTTAATCTAAATCATAAATCATCTTATTTGGATATCTACATATCAATATATGGCCAAAACACTGATGATTATTCGGTGAAATCACTCATTTAAGAAATTTTAGCTCACTTCATCATTTTCATCCTAAACTCATCACTCAATCTTTTCCGCATGAATTCAGATGGCCTTAAATTTTGGTGGAGAGATGTGTGAGGAGTTTTTTGTTACAATTTTAAGTCAATCGGAGGTCCGAAGAAGAAGTTATGATCAAAAGAGTGAAGAGTGTTCAAAGTTTTCAAACAGTAGTATGCCTTCACTGAGCACGATCGTGCACTTCCAATTGATCCTCCATTGTCGTGATCGTGCACAAGCATGATCATGCAATCCCTTGATGATGTATTTTTTCATGATTGTGCTTTGTGAACTAACTTTTATTCAAGCTTCATTCTGGCTCTTCTCAAAACAAACCTTCAGGTCAATTGTTCTTAGTCATTTTGACAATGAAAATGAAGGATTTAGGCAAAACATTCTTCTAAACAATTGTTTATTTATGTCTTTAGTTTCTAATGAAACTAATTCACACAATTTTGTTCATTATTCTATAAGTTATACTAAAATTACTACAAACCATTCCCAAACCACAATAATACACAATACTTAACTTCAAGCAAACATTTAAAACTCTTAAAGATAGAATTAAATTTCGATTTCTTCATGAAAAATATAGCCATATGTCTCTAATTTAATCCAAATTAAAAATAATTCCATTTGGATAACCACAAATCAAGTTATGCCTAAAATACATATGCATATCCAATGGAAATGTAGCTAACACTTTTCGACACACTTTAAACATCATTATCACTTTATCTCTAAACTTCCATCCTAGTTCTTCTCTTTTCTAGACACTACACTTACATTTTCTTTAACTTCAATACTCAATCAAATCCATTTCTAATATAACCAATGATCCACTTTTTATACATTAAAAATAGAACATGAAAATATCCATTCACAACTCAATTTTTCTACACTTCTTTCTACCTCATTTTTAGATTAATTCTAACTCTAAATCATCTCAACACTAAATCATACGTTATTGTTCATAAATCATAGAAAAACAAGATATAAACACATTAATTTCTTCATGATCATTTTATCACCAATTATCATCATACATGCTTCGTTCAATAAATCAAGAAGAGTAATGCTTATACTTACTTGTTTAGCTTCAATGTCTTCAAATCACACTTAACCCTAGCTTCTCCAACATACACGATTATCATCATCATTCAAGGTAGAAGGGTTAGGTCTTTTAGTAACAAGATGGAGAAGATAACAAATCTTGAAGAAACAAAGTGAAAGAATCGGAAAAAAATCAACATGATGAGTGTGGTAAGAGTTTTGTAGATGGAGAGAAGAATGAGAAGATGAGAGCAAATGAAAAATGAAGAAAAGAAGCAAGTGTCATAAATGACAAGTGAAAGACCATAATATGGTCTTTAATTTAGGTAAAAGAATAGTAAGTGGTGAGTGGTAGCGACACTTGTCACTTTCCTATAGTCCCATTTTAGTCTTTTAATAAGCTAGTCCATTTGTCTCTAATTTTTAACCCAATTTTCAATGACACTTATCATTAAATCTTAATGTCATTCATAAAAATTTACACTGCCATTTGACTCTCATTTCTACAACTATTCATAGTCATTGGAATAAATCAATCTTTCAATTACTTATTTAGATACCATACTATCTTAATTGTTTTCTCAATATATTTCATATTACTCACAATTTCACTTTTGGTATCAATAACACATATATCATATCATAACGATATTTCCTAAACATATCCATGTAACAGTGTGTGAATCTGAAATATCTTTTATTAGTAATACTAACTCATCAATCCATAGTCCTATTCTCACAATAATTTCATATGGACCAAATTTATATCGGGATTAGTTCCCCTTTTTTCCTAACTTGAGCACACCTTGCCATGGCAATATTCTTAGAAATATTTCATCTTTCGCTTAATATTTCATATCTCTTCAGTGTTAATACACTTAACTCTTATGTCTATCTCACTATATTCCATATCTTTGGTGTTGATCCACCTAACTCATTTATCTTTCTTGAATCACTTAACTCCTATTACAGATTCATTTCACTTATCAATAGTATCTTGAATCAATTCTAGCCTTTAACCATTTTTAGGTCCTCTTTTTTTCAATATAAAGGCGGACAACTCTTTCTATCATATAATGCCTTATATAGTATTCTAATGATCACACTGTGATAATGATTGTTATGTTTAAAGTCAATGAAAGCTGTACATTGACCTGATGTTCCTATGAACTCCAAGATATAAGCCTAAAGTATATCTCCAACAGTTAAGACTATTGGCAACTCATAAATGCAGTCACTTGCTTCTACATCCTTAGTTGTTAAATGCTATTTCAACGTATTGCTACTAGGACGTATAGCATATGATGTTATTTGTGCTTTCTCTAGTAATCTCTTTGCTCAATCATCTTTATCAGGTACATAGACTCTTTACTTCAATCACAAGGTATCATTTTTCTTATTTAAACTCTAAATTCGGATTCATTTTCAATTCCTCAATAAAATTCACAAGTTTTGAATCCTCAATTCGGGTTTTGCTAGTCCTTTCATATAAAACTAATTTTAAATTTCAATGCAGTTAATAATACTTCATTTTACTCCAAATTCAACTCAACATTCTATGTTCTTTATTACACTAGGTTTGATAACCTCAATATCTAAATTATGCTACACCACTATTGAATTTTCTATTCAATGCTTCGGATTAAAATACTAGCTTTACTAGGAAATACTCAATTGTATAATTATAATATTTTAGTAACCCTATCTATTGTCTCGGTCTTATATTCAATTATTTCAAACTCAATAATTACCTTAAACTTAAATGATTCGTATATTTATATATTTCCAAAAAGTTTCACTATATATATAATGTCTCTAAGCTTTCAAAGAAATTACTATTGCATCAAGTTCAAAATCATGTATCAAATAATCAACTCGTAGGACTTTAATTGTCTCTATGGATACAAAATTACTTTATTATACTGTAACAGGTTGCATCTTAATCTTTGGTGTGAAACATCATTGTATACTACAAAATCTCCAAATCTAAGCGATATAATTAACATTGGTGTTATAATTCCTCAAAATTCTCTTCAATTTATAGGTTTTTCCTTAAACATTTTTATCAAAGGGCTAAGATCAGCAAAAAAAAAACTCTTTGACAGTTTCTAGTAGTATCCAATATACAGCTAATTCTAGAAAACTCCAGATCTCATACATTTTATTTGATCAAGCTAAGATTCACTCTTAATAAACTTGGCATCTAATTGTTGCTCCCTAATGATTTATAAGTTTCACCTCAAATGTTCAAAATATTCTTCTCAAATTTTCAAATAAATTTAATATATTATCTATGATCATAGTCTCAAAGCAAAAATTGGGACAATTTATTCTTCAATACCATAATACTGTTGGGAGAATTTGTTAACTCAAACAGATATTGTCAAAACTCAATGTGCCCATAATTAGTTCTTGTAATTCCTTAAGTAACTAATTCCTCAATGAGATAATATTATCTCATGTTATTTTTGGTTTCCCAATTGACTTCTTTTCTCAAATGATTTTCTCCATTCATTCGATTCCCTCGTATTTCTCATTAAATTATTCTAATGTATGTTCATTCATACTAGTTTCTCCATACATTTCAATTTATTTACAATCTTAACTTCCTGAGTTAGTAACATATTCATCAAATCTAATTTGTATCTCCTGGACATATTTGCATAAAATTTAATATGGAAGTAAGTTCTCCTCACGTTAGCAATAGTGTCTCCTAAAATTCAAGAATTCAATCACATAGTTGGATACTTACATCAAGAAAATGCATATACTCTCAGTAGCATATTCTACCTCTTACGCCTAAGGCTCTGTTAGAAATGAGACTCCAATATTCACTTTTGATTAATTACATATTAATTTCTAATTTGTTCTTGCATTGATCATTCTTAAAATAAACCATCTGGTCTATTTAACCTAATTAGGTGAAATTCTTCTTCGAAAGAAGATTTCTTGCTACTATTATCTATACTGTTCATGTAATCTTTATCAATAAACTGTTTTAATCATTGCTTATCATTCATTCTTAGTATCTCAAGAAGATCAATTTTAGCTATTCATAATATCTTAATAATATCAATTTGTGTCATAACTTATAAGATCATAATATCCTTTATAATAAGGCTCAGTGAAGCATTAAGCAAATTCATTTACTCTGATACCTTAGTATATACCATCAAGATCATTACACTTATCTAGAGATGTATTTATGACAATTCACAAATTAATAACTTATGCTCAGGATACCTTAATCTCATTTGATTTAGGACAACACTTCTCCTTTTGTTTCTATCCTCGATCGTGGGGACTATGCCACGATCGTGCCCTTTTTCTTTTTCCTCAAATTCATCACACATAGTAACATTATTAAAAATCTCAATTTATCCCTGATTAATAATTATAAACACTTTCATGTATTACCTAATTCATCTTATACTTTGAACTATGGTAACTATGACTAACAAATATTCAATAAGTCATAGATTGCTTCCTACATCACCTCCACACATTTAATACATGTGTGCTCAATATTCTCACTTATCACGATGACCCCATTATTAGATATGTACTTACAAAACTTAACCTTGACAACTTTTACATATATCGTTGTCATTATCTAACATTCCAATTACCATTATATCGTCATACATACATATGTTAACAATCAATTTAGAATTATAGTGCATAATTATCCTAGAACTTTGTTCTCAATTTCACAGACATATTCTTATGCTAAATCATAACTCTCATCATATTTATCAGACAATCATTTCAAGTCTAAGTTCAACCTCTCAAGGTTATAGAAAATTTTATTTTCTTTCAACTTCACTTGTACACTTTAAATCTCGTCATTCATATTTACATCACTAATTTCCTTAATCAGTCCATGAAAATGTATTCACATCTATTTCACTTTTCAGAACATATCACCATAGTACAATATTGATGTCATATTCAATATTACATCCAAAAATACAATTGCGTTGATTTTATATATCATATCTAACCATATACTATTTCTCATTTCTAGATATCCACAAACTTTCTTTTTTTTCACATTCTAATAGATCATCATTCTTCTCACTATTTCTATCAGCTCAAACTTTTAACAAATGATCATACGTGTGACTCATATAATGAGACTCAGACTAGGGATCAATTACTGCTGCATGCTAAGACATGCCTAAAATGAATGCAACTTGACACATATTTCAAAAAGGTCTATGTAAGATACTAAATCTGGGCTCTAATACCAAAAATGTAACACCCCGCTCTCATAGTACATATCCTCGAACATGTCGACAGTATTTAAGAACATACTCTACGAGGGTGATATGCTAGAGTAGCCAGTCAATCAAACTCATTACAAATTTTTTTCTTTTCTCAAAACAACAAACGCATATGAAAAAAAATCAATAATCAATTTCAACTCGTTTTATGCATAAACATTTTCAAACACAAAAGTTTCAACCATTATACAACTCATCATAATTTCACTAGTCACTTGGGCTCGTTTTAGATACAAAACATTTTAGTCATAATGTCATTACATTACAAAACTATTCATATACATATTATACAGTATTTGTGAATACACATTTTGATAGAAAACAATGAAATACATATACAAATGCTCACTGATCCCGACCTTTATCTCTGACTCGAATGCAGTAGCTAGACTCTCATTTGCCTAACGAGGTAGCTTCTCTAAGCTTGAAAAATAACGTTGCAATTTTGGTAAGTTTTGAAAACTTAGTATCATATATTCACATAATTCACATCACTTCATTTACAATTTAGCATCACATACCACTTACTTCACATGTCACATTCAGAGCAGTCGAACAGATCATTTTGATCATTTAAAAAATATATATATCAATTATAAATGCAATGCACATGAGACTCACTTTCATTTATTACTTTGCTTTGACCGAGTACTGTTCTACTAACTCATATCCCTTGTGGATACTAAGCTATATCAGATAATGTCCCATATCCCTTAATGGATATTGGGTACATTCACAACTGAGCCAGAGGCTCTTATTAGATTATGAGCTTTAAGCTCTTTTCAATGGCAACTTCGATCACCACTACCTTTATCTTTCATACATTCATGTAATGAAATACATCACATTTACATATTTTTGACAATCATCAGATTTCAGTTTCACATTTAGAACACAATAATCACTAGACCTTAGTTCAACATTCAACATAAAATGTTGAGCACACTCATTTCAATCAGATTCACATACAAGGAACACTTCTAATACACATAGTTCATGCATAAAATGCCTCAGACTTTCAAAGTCTGGAATCAACATAATCAATTTCACAAAATAGTCCACTATAGAATTTAACACAAACAAATATTTAAGTGAGTTCGTCTAGCTTACTCATAGTACGCTCCAAATGAGCATTAGCTTCCATGATTCGGAAACTTCTGAATGCAGACATTTCATCTTGCATATTAACAATATGCAATACACACATTGCACATACATTATTAATTGCACAATCACATAGACAATCAATTATACATATATGCCTATGTGTAATGTATAATTCATGCTTAAATTGACTATTCCGGGTATGTTTCCTTAATCACGTCTCTTGATCAACCAAACCTTATCATTTATATATGTCTATCTCATTCTTAGGTTTACAACTCATGAACACTTGGTTACTATAATGTCATAGTTCAATTACGTATCATTTCTTTTCTAGCATTATATGCTCTCATTGTAATAGCCCAGATCACCCGCTTATAGATATTGTCCTCTCCACCCCCTTTAGCCTAGCTGGCACAACGATTCGAGTACCAGCTCTGATACCACTTATAACAGCCCAAATCATCCGCTTACAGATATTGTCTGCTTTAGACCTTGGCCCAGCTAAGCCCTCACGGTTTTACTTTTCTCGAGAACTTCCTAGGAGGTCACCCATCCTAGAACTACTCTCACCCAAGAACATTTAACTTTAGAGTTTTGATGGGATCCGATGCATTAGGTCATGGAAAACACGTCTATAAGGGAGAGGTATTCGTACCCTTATAAGGCGTACTTCGTTCCCCTCTCCAACCGATATGGGATCTCATATGCCTAAGTGAACTTGGTTTAGGATTAAGGATTTTGATGGTGTGCATTAGAAAGAGGCTTTCATGATTACTTAGAGGGAACTTGAATTGTTGCTTAGAATG
>JANSVA010000217.1:36817457-36829868 GCA_025504915.1 Erythroxylum reticulatum | reverse complement strand
CATGTATGATGACTTGTATGTGAATTTTGGACCTAGGTAATGCATAGTAGAATTTAATCTCCAATAGATGCTAGTATGGTTGTGTATTTAATAAACAATATTGTTTTGAATAACTCTTTGCTATTGGAGTGCAACTGATGTTTTTATTCTGTGTTTTAAGAAATGACATTGTTTTCAACAAACTTGCACTCGAAGTGTAAAAGAATAATGTTTTATTTTCTAAAACTATGTTTCTGAACAACTTTGCACTTAGAGTGCAAAAGATGACTTTTATGATATGAAATAATGTTTTTGAACTAACTGATGCATAAATGAGACATATATGCTACGTGTATGCTTTCTCTTTTGGCTTAGAGCCATAGCAAGGTTTCATTTTATCGGTTATACCGATAAATAAAGGCATGATGCCTCACTTGATTTTTAATACTTAAATGTTGTATATGATTTTTGTGATTAGTGAGGAAACGATTGGCCAATCGTGTGCTGGGCACAACTAATTAAGAGACCCCCATACCCTTTATGCTGGTACATTAAAGTCGAGTCGCCATATCAACACTTTTCTACGGGACTTGCGGGTGATTCCACACCTAGGGTCTGGGCACCGACGAGGTCATCACTTAGGGTCATGACGCTCTTGTCGACTGTAGTTCGGACTCACCACGGATGAAAGTCGAGCCACCATCGATAATCGGTGGGTGTGCACATTAGTTTGGCCAACTAGTGGTATCACACATAATTGTTTTAGCTTATTCTGATATTTATTTTCTGACGAGATTTGATTTATACATCTAATGTTTTTATGCATTTGTATACTGGAACTGGAACTTATGTTCACTAGATGGGTGATTAATAGGCTGGGCTATATGGTTCCTAACCAGTAGACATTAAGTCATAGGCTAGGCTAAGGCCCAAAGCGGACAATAATTGTGAGCGGGTGATCTGGGCTATTACAAGAGGTATCAGAGCCGGTACTCGAACTATTGTACTAGCTAAGGCTGGACCCTAAAGAGGGCAGGGCCCTAAGGGGGTTGGAGGGTGTGAGATCCCATATCAGTTGGAGAGGGGAACAAAGTATGCCTTATAAGGGTATGGATACCTCTCCCTTATAGACATGTTTTCCATAGCCTAATGCATCAGATCCCATCAGAACTCTGAGGTTAAATGTGCTTGGGCGAGAGTAGTTCCACGATGGATGACCTCCTGGGAAGGCTTCAGGAAAAGGGAAACTGTGAGGGCTTGGCTGGGGCAAGGCCCAAAGCGAACAATATCTGTGAGCGAGTGATCTGGGCTATTACAAGTGGTATCAGAGCCGGTACTCGAACCGTTGTATCAGCTAGGTTGGACCCCAAAAGAGGGCTGGTCCCTAAGGGTGTGGAGAGTGTGAGATCCCACATCGGTTGGAGAGGGGAACAAAGTACGCCTTATAAGGGTATGAATACCTCTCCCTTATAGACGCATTTTCCATGGCCTAATACATCGGATCCCATCAGAACTTCGAGGTTAAATGTGCTTGGGCAAGAGTAGTTCTAGGATGGGTGACCTTCTGGGAAGGCCTTAGGAAAAGCAAAACCGTGAGGGCTTGGCTGGGTCAAGGTCCAAAGCAGACAATATCTGTAAGTGGATGATTTGGGCTATCATAAGAAAGTACAACTCTCCAATCGGTCCTACCAACTCGGATCCTAGCTCTGATACCACGTGTAACAGCCTAGATCACCCGTTTACAGATATTGTCCGCTTTGTACCTTGACTCAACCAAGCCCTCACATATTTGCTTTTCCTGATGCCTTCCCAAGAAATCACCCATCCTAGTACTACTCTCACCCAAGCACATTTAACCTTTGAGTTCTGATGGGATCCATTGCATTAGGCTATAGAAAACATGTCTGTAAGAGAGAGGTATCCGTACCCTTATAAGGCGTACTTCGTTCCCCTCTCCAACAGATGTGGGATCTCACACTCTGGGCCAAGGTCCAAAGCGGACAATATCTGTAAGTAAGTGATCTGGGTTGTTCACTCATAATATCAAATTCTCACTCACCTTTACTTAATACATATAGCTCATCTCTTCTTATCACAACTACTATCATATGAACAACTTCATTCCCATTATACTCATGTCTTTGGTACTTTGATATCAACAATTCATTCATTAAGTTATAACATCATCAATCGATCAATCCATCTTTCTTAGATTTTTAGGTCAATTTTGTATGGTCTTTAAGACAACAAAAATGAAGTAATTTGGCAACACTTTCTTCTAAACAAATGTTCTTTTATGTCTTAAGTTTCTAATGAAATAAAGTTCACACAATTCGGATTGGTAAAACAAAATTAAAATTCAATTTCATCAAGAAATTTGTATCCATATGTCTCTGTTTTAATCTAAATCACAAATCATATCATTTGGATATCTACATATCAATATATGGCTAAAACACTGATGACTGTTTAGTGAAATCACTCATTAAAGAAATTCTAGCTCACTTCATCATTTTCCTCCAAAACTCATCACTCAATCTTTTCCGAATGAATTCATATGGCCTTAAATTTTAGTATAGAGAAATAGCAATGTGTGAGGAGTTTTTTGGTTCAAATTTCAAGTCAATAGAATTTTCGGGGAATAAGCTATGGTCAAAAGAGTGAAGGATGTTCAAAGTTGTCAAATAGCAGTACACCTTCATTGCCCACGATTGTGCTTGTGCACGATAGCGCACTTCCAATTGATCCTCCATTGTCACGATCGTGCACAAGCATGATCATGAAATCCCTTAATGACCCATTTTTTCAAGATGTATGCTTGTGCACGATCGTGCACTATCTTTTATTCAAGTTTCATTTTGGTTCTTCTCAAAACAAACCTTCGAATCAATTTTTCATGGTCATTTTTCAAGAAAAATGAAGGATTTAAGCAAAACATTCTTCTAAAAATTGTTTCTTTATGTTTAAAGTTTCTAATGAAATCAATTTCATGCAATTTGGTTTTGTATTATATAAGTTATAGTCAAAATACTACAGACTGTTCCCAAACCACGGTAGTACACAGTACTTGACTTCAAGCCAAAATTTGAAACTCTTGAAGACAGAATTAAGTTTCAATTTCTTCATGAAAAAACATAGAAATATGTCTCTAATTTATTCTAAATCAAAAAATGATTCTATTTAGATAGCTAGAGATCAAGTTATGGCTAAAATACAGATGCATATCCAATGGAAATGGTACAGCTAACATTTTCTAGCACACTTTAAACATCATTATCACTTTGTCTCTAAACTGCCATCCTAGTTCTTCTATTTTCTAGACACTACACTTGCCTTTTCTTTAACTTCAATACTCAATCCAACCCATTTCTAAAATAACCAATGATCCACATTTTTATACATCAAAAACAGAACATTCTGCATTTTGTTCGCCCACTCTTCATGAAAATATCCATTCACAACTCAAATTTTTGCACTTCTTTCTACCTCATTTTTTGATCAATTCTAACTCTAAATCATCTCCATACCAAATCATACATTATTGTTCATAAACCATAGAAAAACAAGATATAAACACATTCATTTCTTTATGATCATTTTATCACCAATTATCATCAAACATGCTTCATTCAATAAATCATGAAGAGTAATGCTTATACTTAATTGTTTTGCTTCAATATCTTCAAATCACATTTAGCCCTAGCTTCTCCAACATACACGATTAACATCATCATTCAAGGTAGAAAGGTTAGGTCTTTTAGTGACAAGATGAAGAAGACATCAAATCTTGAAGAAGCAAAGTGAAAGGGTTGGATAAAAATCAATATGATAAGGGTGGTAAGAGTTTCGTAGATGGAGAGAAGAATGAGAAGATGAGAACAAATGAACAAAATGAAGAAAAGAAGCAAGTTTTGTAAATGACAAGTGAAAAACCACAATATGGTCTTTAATTTAGGTAAAAGAATAGTAAGTGGTGAGTGGTAGCGACATTTGTCACTTTCCTATGGTCTCATTTTGGTCTTTTAATAATCTAGTTCATATGTCTTCAATTTTTAACCTAATTCTCAATGACACTTGTCATTAAATCTTAATGTCATTCATAAAAATTTACACTTCCATTTGACTCTTATTCTACCACTATTCATTAATTGTTCTATCATTTGGCATTTTTCCTAGTCTAAAATATCCTTAATTCTTAGAAAATTCTCAAATTTCTCCAAACATTCTAAATTAATAATTTAATTCACCAAATCAATTTTTAAGGCCAAAATATTTATGATACAAATCACAATCACATCAAAACAATCATTTATACCCAGAAAGTGTCAAATTAGTGCATGAACAATTCATTGTAATGTGTGCAATAATCAAATTGACGTGTGTGTATGCTAACATTATGTATAAGGATGAAATGCCCTTTTCTAATCTTTTATTGATATCTCACATATGCCGTATTTTAAGGTTCTTACCTTTAGTATGGAAATGGGATGTTACATGAAAGCTCCTTATGAGGCATGAATGAACTGATATAATGTATCTCATAATCTGTTGGCAAGAAGTTTTAAATTTAGAAATTTTATCACAATTTCAATAAGCAAAGTGCCAATAATATGTCAGGTGGTTTGGAAAAAAATAGGATTTAAACCATCTGGACTTAGAGCCTTCATGGGATTGAGGTTTAAGAAAACTGATTTGATTTCTTATGGAGTAACTGGTTGTTGGGGTATAGACAAAGCCTCTTGTGACAAATGGCTAGGATCATTAATTAATTCAACCAAATCCTATAACTTGGAAACACCATAATGACCAAGTTCTCTAATCAGGTTCTTAAAATAATTGAAAATTGTCTCTTCCATGCAAGCTTTGTTAGTCACCAATTGATTGTTAGCATTCATAAGTATACTGATCTTGTCAATGTTTCTCCTTACAAACATAAAATTATGGAAAAACTTGGTGCTGAAATCACCCTGTGTCAACTAAGCTATCTTTTTATTTCTTTTTTGTATAAGAAATGAGTGATGATCCTAGAGAGCTTTGTTATAATTCTCCATCTTCCTAGCATCCACATTTCTCAAAGCAAGGCTATTAAAATTTTGGTAATGCTCTTGCTGAGCTTCCCTCAAATCTCTTTTAGTAGAGATCAACTTATCAAGATTTGTAAGTTGGTCAGCTTTGTGAAAAGCTTTACATCTGGTTATGAGAATCTGAACTTTTTATTAACTAAAAGGCTTTACAACCATTGATTCTACTGCTCAAAACTTCACTCACTAAACCCATAAAACCTTCATTTTTAGATAGAAATTTGAAAAACCTAGAAGTTGATTTAAAGATAGAAGAATGTAAGAAGTTTTTAACTTCCAAGCTTAAATGATCTGAACAGGGGGAGGAGACACCAAAATAAGCATAAGAAGAGGGGAAATGTCTCAACCGATGTTTACTAACTAGAATCCTATCCAATTTCTTTCTGAGGAACCTATTCCTAAGTTGTTTATTGCTCATATAAAGAAGTTTCAAACAGATTTGAGTTTTGTCACCTTCAGCTTATTCAATACATTCTCCATCTCCTTTCCAAAAGTTAAAGAATTAACTTTAACTCCTTGAGCTTTAAAAGGATCAATACATAGTTCAGATCTCTAGCAGTCAACTTCAGAAGTAAATCTTAACTAAGGTACATTTTACTTGGAAAAATATTATTTTAAGATTTGAAAGGTTTCAATGAAGAAATAGTTACTAATTAAGCCATAATACATTTTTCATTTAGTGGAAATGATTAATTGGATTAATAAGTTCTTTAATGAACTTGATATTGTTCCTTGCATTGCTTAAGACAGTAATGTACTGTAGAACACTAGAGTCATTAGGCATGTAAAAGTGGTCAATGTCTCATCAAGGATCCAAGGATATCTTTAGGTAATTTTTCTTAATTATGATGATAATTAAGATGAAAGTTATAAGATTTATGTGAGTGCCCATTATAGTGAATCTTATAGAATTCTCTCATTAAACCATTGTCCCCGAATAACATGATCATCATATAGTGATATAGTATAAGATACTTAAATGATTGGTTTAGTGCAAATAGAAGTTTGTTTCGCTTATGTCCTACAACCAAGCGGTTGGTTGTAATTTAGTGACAATTATTTAAAGGGCATTCTTTATTTTATAAATGCTTAAATGTATATGATAGTTCATGGTATACATTACAAATGAAATTATAATGAGATTATAATTATAATACTCATATTGCATTTATGTATTATCCCTGAATTGTTCCTAGTCATTGTTCTATTAAGACTAGACATTGATAAAATGCGAAAAGAATAGCACACACAACGATTTTCCTTATGAAAAAAATAGTTAATCTCAAAGGCTAAAGTATGGAGATATTTAAACAAAAGTATAAGTGTTTGTTGGAGAAAAAGTTCACTAAATTGACCCCATAAGAGAAATCCATTTAGAACATTACTTGTATGCCTATATAAATTCTTATTGTGATTATTATATAAGTCATTTTTTAACTTGAGATTTCCAAGGTTATCTTATATTGAGATTGTTATGTTTTGATACTACTCATAACCTATTCTAATTATGAGTATTTCAGTCAGTAATCATTGGATATAACATGAACTATATGAAGGTAGTTGAATAATGAATATATGATTCATCACTTTAAAATAATTAGGGAGAATTTTCTATCTTTCTCAATCAGTATTGATTCGGGATATCCTTAGTCAAGGTGGAATGGCTTTTTGTAAATTGTTTGTCGTTTATTGAATCAATAGTTAATGGTGGACAATTGGACTCAAAATAGATTAAACATTAATTTCATGTTCTAATCGAAACACTGTATGATAAAAAAAATTGAATTATATGAAAAATTTGTAGATAGAAAGGCTAGTCAAAATTATTTTGATATTCTTAAATATTTGGGTAGTCATGATGTATTGCTAGACATCAATCTTGATTTATGGATATAAAATTTTTAATTAGAGAACTAAAGATAAATTAAAAATATTTAATTTATTTAATCTTAAATATGATTTTTGGTTATAATTGATATTCATTACCAATATATTTAGGGACCCAATGGGTCACATATAAAGAACTAGTTGAAGAGAGAGAAGATATTTTAATCAAGTTGGACTTGACTGTAAAGGTTGAGAAACTTTACGATTAAATATAAAATATTTAATAAATAAGGATCAATATAAAATGTTGGATCTTATTAGGGCACAATTGATTTTTAATTATAATTATTTATAATTCTAGTTAAATTACTAAAAATTTTAAAATTTATTATAAATAGGCTTAAGATTTAAGGGAGTAAGCATTCCATGGCTAACCACCTTCGCAACTATTGCGCAGTTCTCTCAACTTGTTATGTAGATACCATTACTGGACGGACACTTATACAGCTATAGCTATGATAGTTGAGATGAGTCAATTTTGAAAAGTATTAGAGATACAAGAAGAAAATGATAAAACTTCATAATAAGATATGAATTACAATTCATATTTTGTTACGATTTACATATTAATCATTTTATAGAATTTAAAGTAATCTTATCATTTTATAGAGTTTAAAGTAATCTTGCTTTTTGAAGAGTCAAATTACAAACAAGTTCCATAATTATTTCACTATATATGGGATCGAATCTTGAACCAATTTCCTAATAGGTAGAACATGTGGAAATTTTGTCAAATTTATGAATACAAACATATCATAGTATGACTTCTCTAAAACACTGTACTATTATGTAGTTCAAATATCTAAAATATTAAAAGCATACGTATTGTAATATTTGTCTTAATGTTTTGATTTAATTAACTATTTTCATCAATTTCTATTTACAAAAAGTTAACATAGCATACTTAAAATATATTATACGAAGACTGGTCAGTTTTTATTAGACTCATATAGACATGTTAAAAAATTTTAAATAAAACTTTTAAATAATATATTTTAAATTTTGAAATACAAAACGTCTAATCAAGCTATTTTTAAAATTTAAAATACAAAAACTCTAATTAAACACTTCTCCCAGTAAAGAACTTCTTTGTCCTTTTATGAGTTTTTTATCGTCATCTTCATTGCAAATTAAAATAAAATTTTTCTTCTAAATTTGAAAATATTTTTAAAAGCCATTTAGTTTAAGATGAATACAAAATAGTTGGCAAAAAGAATTAAGGAAAACTTGATTGAATATTATAAAAGATCGAAGTTTTTTACTTAATAACATTTCTATTATTAAGTATTCATCTTTTTCTTCTTTTTAAGATGAATCTCTCTTTTCTGTAAAATCCATCCTAGTCTTAACAAAATTCTCATCTTTTTTCATATCGTGTTGGTCTTATTTTTATTATTTTTCTCTTGATTTCCCTTCCTTATTGCTATGCCTATTTGCAACTGTATCTTCTTTCTTTTCATAATCTTTCAACTATTATTCTACAAACATCAAACCTCCATTTCAACAGAACAAATTATGGACTACATTTTCTTTGGCGACCAATTGAACACTACAAGAAAAATGGAGTTTAGTGACGAAAATTACCGACAGAACATCTACACATTCCGTCATAAAGTTTAGTTAGCGACAAAATTTACAGACAGACCAAAGTGTCAGATAAACGACCGTAGGTAATAATTTATGACGAATCACAGAATATTTGTCCACATTTACCGACGAAAATTTTGTGTAAGCATCGATGAATATACCAACGATTATTCTGTGCTGTCTTCGGTCAGTAAAGTTACCGACGAAAAAAATATGTCTGTTAGCAAACTTATTGACAGATTTGGTTATTTCATCAATAAACTAATGTTGTCATTACCAATGGTTATTAGTTGTCTATCGATAAATCAAATAGATTTTACCGATGAACATTGTTTTTTTGTTGGTAAATTTACTAAAAAGTATTTTTTAAAATTTCCCTGCATTAAATTTTATTTGATGATGTTATCGTTGATGCATAATTTAAACAGTTATTAGTTATCTGTTGATAATAGTTTGATTTGTTTCAACATTTAATTTGTTAAAACATAAAATTGATTGATGATATAAACTAAAAATTATCTTAATTGATAATAAAAAATCATTTTGTACATAATAAGTATTTGTAATTCATATAAAATGACTACAAGTACATTATTCATTTGGTGACCACAGATGCTCTGATTGATGTGATGAGTTGTTATGCCTTCGCTTCAACTCATCCACCTCATTACAGAGCTAAGCTATGTACTCCATCGATTGTTGCAACTGAGTTGTCAATATCTATACTGTACTCTGAAGCTCATAGACTTCATTGACCGCCTACTAGATGCTACTGTACTGGATGTGGAAGATTACGAATAACATGTGTTCATAAATAAACCTAATCCGAATATACTTCCACGATGACCCCTACCACCTACTACATGAAGATAGGTTTGAGTCTCATCAACATCTTCAAACTGTTGAGATTGTCGTTGAATGCTTTCTTGAATTTGGTCCTATCTTAAGGTAATGTTTATGTTAGTAAGTGATAATTATTAAGCATTAGTATTAAAGCATAAATTTCACATACATTTAGTTCTCTACATCGGGTGTTGACGAAGGTCACACCGTCATGCTTCTTAGTGTGAGTATGCAAAAAAAGTTGACGGGTTGTAGGCTTCATGCCTAAAGACTTTTCCTGCATCAGAATAAAATATTATAAGTGAACTACAATTTATAACATTATCATTCTTCATAATATACATATTTTCATTCCAAAATTCACACATAAAATTAAATTGAAATACACCAAAGTAAAAAAAACCAGAATATAAATGTAAAGTATAGATACTTACAAGTCTCTATGCATGCTCGTGGTAGGTAATAGATCCTCCAATATATGCAGGAAGACTCTCTCCCCCCAGTCCTCCATATCTGTTGGTAGAATTACGTTCTAAAATAGATATTGCTTAGGGTGATGTCCAACATTGCTGCCAACAACTTCATATTTGTTCATAAATATAAGGCAGTTGTACACCAGTCTTATGTATCACACTAACAAAGTCTCGATAATGTGTGTGTGCTCGTCTCTTCCATACTTTATAAATGACCATGTCAAATTCAGAATCCCAAAAAAATTCCTTCTGAAATAAAAGGAAAAGCATACAATAAGTATTTATAATGTAATAATATTTATCTAATAAATGTATAAAAATCAATTTAAAAACAAAAAATAGTTTTTGTACCTCAAACTCCTGATTGTAAATTCCTTTATCCCCTGAGAGATATTCTTCCATATATAACCCTCAACATCAATCTTCTCCTTGAATTTGGATGTCATGTTTCTTGAGTATGGTCAAGATAGAATCAATATAATATTAAAACAATTAATTTTATACCATTTTTAAATTTAAACCTATAACTTAATTATAAACACGTGGTATTTCATGTATTTTCACTTACAAATTGTTGACAATTGTGATGTAAGTTCTTCCATCAACTCCCTCAGCTCTGGAGGTCACCTCCTTCATCTACATTGTTTACCCCTGATATCTCTGTCAGTATAGGGGCAGTGGATGGTGTAGTAGCAAGTACGAAAGGTGATTGCCTCATCTGCAAATGTAGTAGCAGTTGGATGTACAACATTTGATTCGGTTACAGCTGTAGAACGTGATGCTTCACCTAGATAGTAACTGGCTCCAACTCACGGTCTAAACCTTGGTCGCGTTATATCTTGTTTTTTCTTTGGTGACATATTTCAACCTGAAATTCGCATCCCATCCTTTGAATTAATATTTCTCATTATCATCATTACCATTATCCTCATTTCAATTACATGCTTCTTGATTGAAATTAATAACTATTAGACTAGATTATTCATTATAATGTCAAATGTGGGTAAATTGTCGAACTCAATGCTAGTCTCGGTAACTTCTCTTGGTGAAGAGTTATAAGACCACTTCTTCTTCTTTTTCCTTTTAGTATATGGGAAGAAAATAAGTATAATATCTTACGTCCACTTTGATGGGGTCAAAGGTCTAAATCTATATGGAGGAGGTGCAAATGTCTCACAACATCTTCACCATTTCTTTTCTATCAATGGGTTTAAAGTCACCGTCCCCTTCACATAATTAATGACTATTTCATCAAAATGTTCTCTTTAAGAATAATCAATGAGAACAAAACTATTATGCCTAAGCCAAAATGAAGATCATCTATCTTGGTGTGTTTATGCTACTCTTACGATAACTTTATCAAAATTAATCAACAAACAATCATCAATTCTCTTAAGGAAACTAGGAAAAAGTGAATTACACCATACATCGTGTGTCTATGCAAAAGTTGGTGGTTGAGAATAAATTCCAACATTGGTGACTATAAGCTTACTAAAAATATATAGGCATATGGTAGTATGGAGGTTTTGGATGAGATAAGTGAAAACTTGGTCACTTATCAGATCAGCATTCCTCCATTATCATTTGGCTGGGAAGTTAAAAAAATCCTGGTGACATTTCAACAATTTCAATCCAATATAAGGAGACCAATATATGCAAGCTTATAGAACTAATTGATTTCCTCTTTACGATCTAAGTTCCCAATCTCTAGATTTACCTTAGATTCAATATCTCTATTGTATGTGTACCACCAATTGTGAGCCTTTGGGTAACAAGTGGAATCAGAATTTTCTAGCCTGAGGACTAGTGGAAGAACAATTTGATAGTCCGAAAGCATCTTATTGGTTGCATATATAATTCAATCATTTAACCAAGCCAATTAGAAATGATAAGATGTACGAGTTGAAACTAATAGGTACGAAATAGTTGTACATTTTCATTATATGAGTACAGCTATAGGAATAGGTTCCTTCTAAAAAGATGTACACGTAGAATGGATGGCTACAAGTTTTTCTGTTAGAACCAAGGCATATCGTATTATACTATAATCTAAGCATAATGCATTACAAAAATATCAATGTAAGTTATATCATATTTCAAGTAAAAGAACTGAAATTATGAAATTCACACTCAAAAAGAACTAAAAATAAATAACTAAAATTATTTTTTCAAAGAATAGACATTTCATCAAACACCCTACATACATCAGAAATTCAACCTAATATCACAAACAAAATCATGTCTTATCCCTTTTATCAATAACATTTATACCTTAAGTTGTTTTCCAATCACAAAATATACAAATAAGCGAAAGTAATCAAATACCCAAATTAACTTTCATCTAATATATGAAAAAAAACATATGATAGTGGCTGCAAAGATACCTCCACCGAACACGATGACAATGGTCGAAGAAGGCAACATCGACAAGCAAAAGAGCAGTTCACAATAGAGAAACCAAAGAGAAGAAAATCACATAAGAGGAGATGCAATAAGAAGAAGAAGACTATAAAAGATTTTCTTTTACATTAAACTCACCTGAAATCTCTCCTCTCCCTCCC